>JAMXBD010000912.1:0-575610 GCA_024138025.1 Combretum micranthum | reverse complement strand
CAAATGCTGTACAAAGGAATGCTACAAAATAGGATTTTTAGAGGACCTTATGTACCAAAACATTCGTAGTTTTTCTTTTATATATATTTTTTGAATTGATGATGGTGATTTTTTTATTTTCCCTCTTCTTGTAGGATAATTTTTGTACTCACCATCTGAACTATGTACTACAAGTTTCCCCTAAATCTATGAAAATCACTACTATTTCATCTGGGTTTTATAAATTTAAGGGGATTAATAAACTGGGTGAATGGAGAAATCCATTCTAAAATTTGTTTGTCCCATCGTTGTATTCGTATGTGTGTGTGTGTGTGTGTGTGTGTGACTTTTTCCCCCCTCACTTCTCTTGCAATAGTTAATTTTGGAAAAATTTCACTCTATATACGTGTATTTTTACTTTTTATCTCTTTATATATTACAATCCTTTCCATTTATTTATTTTTTTCCTAATTTACAAATTGATAATTAAAATTATCTTATTATGAAATATCTTATTATACATTATGATAATGTCATTGTTTATATAATTTCAAGTATCAATTATTCTCAACTATGAATTACGGTTACCGGTATTTTTAGGGTGTAAACTACTGTGTAATTGAAGAATTTAGAAGAGTAAAATGGAGATAATTCATTTTCTTGAAATAATGTTTTCAGTCATATTAAATCGGATAATGAAATAAATAAGTAATTTGAGATAAGAAATCCTACTCAATAAACAAACAAATCGCTAAGCCATCCCTCCTCTGCCAAGAATTTACGTTTATACGAATCCCAAAGGATTAAACGTACCGTGTTTTCTCCGCCGGTAAAAGCTCGCCGGTGCCACTAAAACTTTTGGCCGTAGGCCCTCGTGTACAAGGAGTGAAAACTTATAAGCTATGTAAGTTCGACTTGATTAAGGTCCGATGATGTAGATAATTTATTGATTTATGCATAAATATTAGAATGTTATCTATTTATTCCATGAATACCTTAAAAAAAAAAATAAAAACAAAGGAAATAAATAAAAAATGAAAAAAAATACCTAAAATTATGTTAGCTTAAGATAAACATCAATGACCAATCCAGAAGTTTCTAAATTTAAGCATATTAAATTACTTGCTTTTTTAAGGTTTGAATAGAATAAAAATGTGTAAAACTAATATACTATCAATTCTATTAACAATTCTACCATCAATTCCACTATACAGAATTGCAAATCTATAGTGAGTTATTCTCCAAAAACGATTTTATATATAAGTTGAATTGAAATTTCATCACCAATTCATAAATTTATAGAAACATACAAGTAAACTCGCAAGTTTATCAACCATAATGTTAAAGAGAATGACTAAAAACAATAATAGAAATAAGAACATATCATGTTTTCTTAATTTCTTTATACGTGTTGATAAAAACATAGATACATTTTCACTACTATAACTCTATTTCAAGTTTCAATAATATAAGGCTTCTTTAATCGCAAAATAGCTCTATTGCTAGCTATACCCATATAATTGATATAACTCTATTTTGATTATATTTACTTCAATAGGTGTAACAAAATTGGTCAAGTTAGTTAGTTTGTCTATTTGTTTTTTCTTATATTTTTTATTTTGGCCTTTTATTTTTATCATTTTTAAATAGATATTTGTCATGAAAATAAATATAAAAATAAATATTTTTATTTATAAAAAGATCAAGCAAATTAGGTACAAGTAAAATATAAATACAAATAAAATATAGATGGAAATCAAACAATTCAAACGAACCTTAATTTAAGGGTTGTGAGATGCAGTTGTTTCCATTTTGGAAATTAAAAGAGAATATCGAACAATATAAAATTCTAATAAGTTCATTTGAGAAACGTGTGTAAAACTTTGAAGTGATTATGTTTTATTTCTATTTCATTTCCTGCATCAGCTAGATCTGACACATCAGCACACTTACTGATTTATTGCCCTATCTAAAAACACATACAATACTATAGTTTTAATAATGCTTATACAATCTGACCATTAATTATAAGCAAGTTCAATTCATAAAAATACCCAAGCTCAAGATGATGATGTCTGTTAACGATTAAAATTAAAAGAACCATGCTCAGCAAAATGAGTCCCAAAGAAAACCTCAGAGATATAATCATCATTTCAAGCATTTTCACAAAATGTCACCATGCATTAAAATCGAGGCATGCCAAATACTTCATGTACCAAAAACAGTACGTCTTTACGATGCCACTGAACATGACAAAGGTTACTATTGCAGATGAATCCTCAATTATGTAGGGTAATTCAACGATTTTAAAGGAAAATGAAAAATTTTTCCTTACTTCTTACCTTTCACAGTACTTACGATGAATCAAACCTACAATAAAAAAGAATAAAACCATGAAAATTCAACATCAAATGCAACTTGCAAGAAGTGTACCCCTAAGACCATGTCATAGCTTATTAAAAGAACTAGGAAAAAGAAAGGAACTCTGTAATAATACAAGTTTGAATATTAAATGAAAATATCATGCAAAGTAAAAATAAAAATAAAAATAAAAATAAAAATGTAAAAAGTTTACATATTAGAAATAAGTGGGTAATTTTATCGTATAGGGGCCTACTCAAACCCTGCTCAATCAAGTAGAGTTTGGGTAGGCACTAAAGGTCATGGGGTAAAGTATAAGTATGGAGTCTTTCTATCTTGTACCCATCCTAGGACTTGCACTTTAACATATAGAGGATACATATTTCGAATTATCCTATATTTTTCCTATTTAATATTATAAAATTATGTTAATATGTAAGATATAAATAATAATATTCCACTTTTTATTTTGTGACTAAGTTTGTTTAATATTATTGTTTGTAGGGTCTATTTGGATGATCCGTTTTTCATCTGTATCTGTATTTTTTTTCAAAATAATATGTATAAATATATCCGATTTGCATATATATTTTATCTATATTTGACCAATTTGATTTTTTTTTTATGGGAACTGTCAACTTTTTTATATCTATATCTCTTTCTTAATAAATAATTTGTTAGAAAAAATTTAAAAAAAGTGTCTGTATCTACCAGAGAGAAAGCCAAACAAACAAACCCGTAGACTACCTTCTGGAATTTTTTATTATTGAAGATTTTGTACTATTTTATTTTAAAAGAACTAATTATTTTATTTTAGAAGAATTACGATTATATGTATGTAGTACTTAAACTCTCAAATTATATGACTTGTTGTTTGTCTTCTAAAACTGATTAATATAGAAGTAGTTATAAAAATTTTAATATATTACATAAAATCATATCTAATACAATAAACTTAAAGTTTAAGAAGGAAAGAAAAGAATATAGAGATTTCGTGGAAAAATCTACAACTTCATAGGGCATCCTATACCCCATAGGTTGTACAGGGTATAGGCACACGATATCACAAGATATGTTCCAAGTACAAAATTGAATACTTTGTACCTTATGGATAGGGTACGAGTAGTGTTTCATATTCCACTTACATTATACCAGCCCACCCTTAATAAATATTACCAATTTCATATTGGTTTTTAGATATTATGGAATCTTATTTCGACAAGTCGCAATGTTATGCAAGAAATTTTCTTCATTGAAATTAGAGTTTTGCAAAGAAGAAAAAGGAGGTCGTTCCACATTAGTTTCTAGGTTGTAATATACAAATAAATAAATTATAGTGAAGGGTAGTAATGTAATATAAGATTGTTTAAGAGGTTAATTTTGTCATGTGACAGTTGATTTTGAACCCGAAGAAGTTGTTCGTAAAGAACATGAAAGGGAGGACTTAGGCTGGCTTTAAAGCAGTCAGCTTTGGAGGAAGGTCGCCATCTTTTCGGGAGCACCACTGACCTTATATGAGCTTTGGAGCTTCGGAAAGTTTTCAAGGAAAATTGTGAAAAATGGCTATGTATAACGAATACTGGACTTAAGGCACCGGCGTAAGTGTCAAGGCTACCAGCGTAGGAGGGGAAGGCTGCCAGCTTTGTGCCAGCTTATGTGGTTTTGTTCCTTGATTCAAGTTTAAGCAACCTCTGAGCCGCCAACTTTGTTTCTAGCCTATAATTTTACGAAATAAACATTCATCCTTTGTGTTAGGGTTTCCTAAGTCATATATAATACCTAAGGTCTTTAGTTCTCTCTTCATAACTTAACCTAAGGCAAGATCTAGGTAGGAATCCCTCTCAAAACTCTTTTAGTTGAGTTTATGAATAGATGTTGTTTTCTAAAGGTTGTTTCATATTGATTTTGAGGAATCAAGTTGCTGGAGACGATTTCGGTAGGGACAAACCTAAGTTGTGATTGGAGATCTTGGTTCTACGGTCAAGAAAGTGTAAAATCTAAATTTTTGGGTAAGTGTTGAATCCTTTCAATCTTTTTCATGTTAAAAGATGGAATCTTTTCTAATAGTCGTACTATTTCTGATTGAGAATTTTAGAGTTTTTGAGGAATTGGAGAAATCTACAAGTTTTGCAATGTGGTGATCCTAGAAGACAGGTGTGTAGATCTAATATTATAAATCTTATGTTTTGAAATTTTGGATTTAGGGTTAGGGTTTAATTATGAATGTGGAATTAGATTTTGATTTTATATATGTTGATGATCAGGGTTCTGGTGAAATTAGGATTTATAGTCTTTTCAAAGGATTTGTGGATTTTGGAGTTTTTGGAAGCGAAATAGGTACAACCTTACCTTGCTTTTTGTGTGTGTAAGATTAGAAAAATAAATTAACTAAATTCTATCTATATTATGATTGAAAAGTATTTTGCTTGTGTTTGGCTTTGGTTAGTAAAGACCACGTAGAGTGTGATACTAATGAGACGCCCTGATAATCTATGTGTGAGGGCGTTCCGACTGGACTCACGCATAGAGATGATTTCAGTAGATTAGGAGTCGTAGCAGGCCTTACAGTGGTACGCAACGATGTGTGGAGAGTACCCAACATCAATATAAGTATATTAAGTATTTTATATAAAGGTTTATTAATCGGGGTCATGAGTTACTCTGGGTTTAGGACTAATGCATATAGTTCTAAACTGTGTTGTTTGCTTCACTAATCAAAGATAATAAATTGTTGTTGTTGCATTAGTTTAGGATCATTTGTGTTATTTGTATGTTGCATGATCATTCTATTTGCTTGTGGTATGGCATACTAAGCGTTTTCGCTCATTCCTTTATTTTTCAGGTGCTGGTGAAGATGATGTTGTTTATGATCTATCTGGGTATGATCTATATGTAGATAATGAGAATGGTGACAGTGGACTTGACTATCCAGCTAAGGACTCGTAGATTTGGAGCGTTGGATATAGGGTAGAGATATGGAAGACTTTATGGATTTTATGTTTGAATGTTATTAGTTGTTGGAAACTTTATGAGACTAGTTTGTTAGGTTTTACTTGTTTTGATGACATGTAGTTTCGGATTTTTTTTAGTTCATGTTTTCAAAGAGATTATTTTATGAGATGTTTTAAAGTAAACCATGTGAGTTTTGTGATTATATTTGATATAATTGTGGTATAGTGTTTTATAGCCTTGGCATGTTCTTAATAAGAGAAGGATACATGGCGAATTATAATACCTTCAATTTATGGTGTTACATAGGTACTACATGATCTTATTCCAACAAGGCATAGTGCTACACAACAATTTTTCTTGATTGAAATTAAGGTTTATATCAAGATGAAGGGGGTGGTTTTGATTGTGTATTCTATTATGAGTAAGAGATGTTTTGCTTAGCACGTGTTGTTTTATTATTCCTTAGTATATGTTAGTAGGTAATGAAAAAAAATTTAATAAACTTTGATCCAACAATCCTCATTAAAGTTCATATCTAAATGTTGAGGATGATACTTCAAATGAAGTTACCACATTGTGACTTATGCAACTAAGGACCCATTAGTTTACTAACACTTGATTTCTTCTGCACTCTTACAACAAGCATCTAAGTGGGTGAAAACGCACTGGAAAATACTCAAGAGGAATTTGGGGGGTGGAGATTTGAATTGTGTATTTAACTTAAAATGACCACTTAACAAAATCTTGATGCAATGGAACAAAATAAACTTTGATGGCAGCAAAAATAGCAATAATGAAAAAGTAGAAGGAACATACAAGAGATAGGGAAAAAGAATTCAAGCCTGGATATAACGTTGAGTTTGACCTGCACTATAATCTCTATGATCACACAAATTGCCTCTAACCAAAGGCTTAACGCACTTTATTAATTGCAAACACAAAAGCTTAAATAGAGCTATACATCAATTATAACACTCAAGAATATATAAGATCATCTCTTTTATAGTGCTCTTTTACAAAATCACAAATATAAGACCAGAGTACTAATTTGATTTTTCCTTTCTTTACAAATTTTGCAAAATAATGAACAAGAGTACAAGAATTATGAGAGGACCTTTTTTGTTTTTTTTTTGTCTTGTTTGTTTGCTAATGAAGGTTTTTGAAAACTAGTTAGAATCAGCTAAAGAACATATGTTTATAGCCCTTCAAAAAGTTAAATGTCTGTTGAAGATAACGTCTGGCAAACGTCAAATATTAAATGCACACAATGGTCATTTTTACCCTACCGACTTGCCAGTGTATTCTTTACCGGCTCGCCAGTCTAGACTTCATGCCTTTTCCTTGAACAGGTTATGCTGTAAAACACGCCTTGGATTGTCTACTCGATCAAGGCTGTAGCTATATTAATTTAGATCGACTTGCTAGTCCTCAACCTACAAGCATAAACATTAATACAACACACACAAAACTTTGATTTAAATTGCCTTAAAGCAAGTAAAGGCATTTATTGTATGATTTGCATAACTTTTATTCTCATCAAAATCATATGCAAAATTAGTTAATTTAACAATTTCCCCCATTTTGATGAAGACAAAAGTTATGTAAAATCTGTTTGCTTCCGCTCAACATGTTTTCCCCCATAATTTATTATTTCATATAAGAAGATTGGAAAGTTTAAGTTATAGCAAATGCTTTGAGTGTAGAGCAAGAGATTTGAAAAAAAAAAATTAAGATATTTAACCATATATCTCCCCCTTTGTCCTCATAAAATACTTCATATAACTAACATGCTTTAGAAGTAGTCTAACCTAAAACGGAAAGCATGGAGAAGAGTCATGAATAAAACTTAACAAGATCAACATGAGAAATAGTTCATTACAACCAAAAGATCCAGTCAAACTAACCAATCATAGAGAGAAAAGGGTTAACAATCCAAAAAGAAAAACATGACAGATCAGGATGGAGGATCATCAAATGGAGGTGGGCGAGGATAAATACTGTAAAAGTGATCCATGAATCCTCGAATATCTAAGCTAAAGGATCAAAAATCAAAGCAACAGTTAGTGATCTTGTGTTGCAAGGAAGCAAATTTGGAATCCATATGATCTTGAAGCTCTTAATGAGAAGATGTAGATGAACTAGAGGCAGAGGAACCATAAGCTGGAATAGGAGGCTTATCTTTATCAAAATCTATATCTAAACCTGAACCAAGAAGAAGAGTACCACCACTAACCAATGGTTTTAAACGTTTCTTGTATACTCATCTACCATCTTGCCTTTTCAAGGGCCCTGAACTAATAGTATTGAAAGAGAAGATGGGAACCTGAACAAGGTGAGTCTTAGAATGAAACTCTACACATTTGCTCCTTAACAGTTAGGTGATCAACCTACTTCCTTGAAGAACTACCTCAACAGGCTTGTTGGTCACATTCTTAAAAGTTCTATACATAAGGTGAAAGAAATGAATCTTATCCTCACTTAAGATATGTACCATAATCCATAAGTCATGTTGGGTTATGTGGTCTATTGTCCCTTACAAGAAACATAATTATCGGTTAAGAACTAGTGTAGATCCCAATGCCTAAAAGGCAAATAGGAAGAATATAAATTGTGTGATTCATGCCAATTTAAACCCATATCTAATACGGTAAACCCTCATAATATTGAGCCCCATCAAAGTTATTTAGCATTCTAATTCCAATGGAATCAACCTCAATCAAACTATAAATATCATGCGGAGATATCTTAAGTCTCCTACCATAAGATAGGTATAGGATTGATTAATTCACATAAAGTTAGAATTAGGAAAACTAGTTTCCATGCCAAGCCCAAACAATCATCATCCTTTAAATAATCAATTAGATTACAATAGAACATTCTAACTATTTCTTCATTAACCTCAACCAGAAACAACATAGTATCCAAAATATTATTTAATGCTACTCCAGTCAATTGAGGAATACGAAAGAAATTTAAAACATCCTAGTTGCAAGTTTTACCAATATCTACAGGGAAATCATGAAAAAGAGCATACCTATCCGAATGCTTCTTAGAGGGGAAGAGAAACCTATCAAAGGCAGGTAATAGAGGTGGAGCATAGCCACAAGTATTCCTTGGAGACATGATGGAAGATGAACAGAGGAGAGAGAGAGAGGCCACGTAGAGAGAGAAAGAGCAGGACAGAGAAGTTAAAGTGGTGGGGAGAGAGGTGGAGAAATTCTATGTGTATTGAGAAGATGATTTTGGGATCGAGAGAGAGAGCATAGGAGAGAGAAAGGAGAGATAGAAATGAGCAAAGAGAGAGAGGAGGAGGGTATATATACACATCTATAAGATGTGAATCAGCAAGCCAGTATAAGAAAAACTTACACTAAAAAAAAAATTGAATTGAACCCCTGCCGCGAAAAGCATACCTACGAGCCTATATGCACTTTTTAGAAAGTAGAGGCGGTCAAACCTCTTTATCAAGCCTTCGATAGGCATACCACTAAGTCGGTGATTCTTATAATGGCAAGCCAATCTTATTTCTGCAAATTTTTAGCAGATGCATAAAAGAAAAAAAGGATGTACGCAAGACTTAAGTAATTCTTTTCACATCTTTCAAATCATATCAAATTTGAGCTTACGTTAATATCTGATAGCTTGATCAATCCAAAAAGTTCTAAATATTATGTTTTGAAGAAAAAACTCATCAACTTGTCTCTACGATATATAGCACTCACCTTGCTTGATCATACTATATTCTCTATGCAAAGGGCAAAAACGATCATCACTTAAGGGTTTTGTAAAAATATTAGCTATTTAATTGTTTGTGTTAATAGATTCCAAGCTAATCTTGTTATTTAGAACATGATCTGTAATGAGTGTTGGATCAGATTTTTAGTTAAATTGATAACACTATTTTTAATCAAATTGATGACACTAGTATTATCACATCAAATTGAGATATAAATCCTGTAAAGTTTGTTTTATCCATAATATTTGTACACAACAGCTACTGACAACCATATAATTAGCTTTGGCGATTGAAAGTGCAACTAAATTTTGCTTTCTTAAGTGCCAAGATATTAGATATTTTCCAAGAAAATGACGTGTATCACTCGTGCTTTTTCAATGAACTTTGCATCTAGCAAAATCAGCATCAGAGTATCCAACTAAATTGATAAAAAAAAATTAAAATTTTTATTCCACAAGCTAATTTCAATAGTGTCTACAACATACTTGAAGATGTGTTTTACTGCACTTAACTGTGATTCCTTTAGGCAAGATTGAAATTGTGCACAAATACACAACAAGAACATGATATCAGGTCTTGAAGTTGTTAGATATAACAAACTACCTATCATGCCTCTATATAGTTTTTCACAAACAGTTTTGCCATTTTCATATTTGTCAAGTTTTACATTTATGCTCATAGGTATAGGTCTTGTTTTGCAATTATCCATTTTGAACTGTTTTAAGAGATCTTTGGTATATTTAGATTGATTGATGAAATTTCCATTTTTAGTTTAGTTCACTTGGAGAGCTTGAAAATAATTGTGTTATCCCATCATGTTCTTTTCAAATTCATTCTTCATGGACTCAACAAATTCATCTATAAGACATGCTAATAGCTCCAAGCATGATGTCATCCATATAGCTTTGCACAATCAATGTGTTTAACTTGTGATTTTTGATATATAGTGTTGTATCTATTTTTCCTCTTGAAAATCCTTTGTTTAATAGAAAGCTACTAAACCTTTCATACCAAGCTCTACGAGCTTTCTTAGGACCATAAAGATCATTGTTTAGTTTATAGATATGATCGAGGAATTCATTATTTTCAAAACCATGTGTTGCCTACATAAACTTCTTCTTTGATAAAGCCATTTAAGAAAGCACTTTGACATCCATTTGAAAAAAAAAAAAAAAAAAAGAGTAAAATTTTTTAATGCAGCAAAGTCAAAGGCATTCTAATAGCTTTCTAGTCTAGTGACTGGGACAAAGGTCTCATAAAAATCTATGCTTTCTTCTTTGATTATATCCTTTAGCTACTAACTAAGCTTTGTTCCTAGTTACTATTTTAGCTTCATCTAGTTTGTTTCTATAAACCTACTTGGTTTCAATTACCGTTTACTATTTGGTCTAGGACCTGAGTTTCAAAGTTCATTTCTTGTGAATTGATTTAATTCTTCTTGCATAGCTTGTATTCAAAACTCATCTTTTAAAGCTTCTGCTATTTTTAGGCTCGGTTTAGGATAAAAAGACTAGATTACTTATATTTCTTAAGGAAGATCTTATTTGTATTCTATTTGAAGGTTCACATATTATTAGATTCCTTGGGTATGATCATATTTTCATTCTTTAGGAAGATTATGGTTAATTGATTCATCCACAACATCCCTTTTATGTTCATTTCTTGCAGAGAAAACTTATCTAAATTAGTACAAAGATTATACATATCATCACGAACATACATGAGGCAATTAATCATAAAAACTGACATGAATAGATTCTTCCACAATCAAGGTTCTTTTATTAAAAACTCTATATGCTTTACTAGATAAAGAATAACCTTGAAAAACACCTTCATTACTTTTAGCATCAAATTTAGCTAGTTGATCTTTTACATTGTTCAAGATATAACATTTAATGCCAAAAGGATGAAAATAAGAGATGTTAGGTCTTCTTCTTTTCCAAAGCTCATAGGAGGTTTTCTTAAGAATTGGTCTAATGAAGACTCTATTAGATATGAAATATTCAATCTCAATAGCTTTAGTCCAAAAATATTTTGGTAATTTGTTTTCACACAATATTGTTCCAACCATCTTAATTAAAGTTTTATTTTCCCTTTTAGTTACACCATTTTGTTGGGTTTTAGGTGCTAAAAAGATATGTTCAATTCCTAATTTGCTTCAAAAAAATATCCATTTCATGATTTTAAATTCTCTCCCATGATCGCTTCGGATCATCACAATATTAATGCCTTTTTCAATTTGAACTTTCTTATAATATCTAAATAAGACATTATTTGTTTCATCTTTAGATGTTAGGAAGAAAGTTCATATCTATCCAGTGAGGTCATCAACAATAACCAAGAATACTTTTTGCCTCTCAAACTTAAGGTTTGAGTAGGATCAAATAAATCCATATGCAATAGTTCTAATGATCTTGAAGTGGAAACTGCATCCTTAGACTTAAAAAAATGTCTTAGTTTGCTTTCTATGTTGACATATTGACAAATCTTCTCTTTTGAAAATTTATTTTTGGTAATCCTTTGACAAGATTCTTTTTAATAAGTTTTGAAATTACATCAATGCTAGCATGTCCGAATTTTCTATGCTATAGCCAACTATTATCATTTTAAGAGTAAAGACAAATATTATTTAATTATTTGAAATTTCTAATTGATTTTATATATATCTTTGTCTATATCCTCAAAATGCTTGATTATTGTCAATTCTTTTAATAGAAAATTTATTGGCAAGAAATATACTTTAAAACTATTGTCACATAATTAACTAACACTAAGCAAATTATGCTTTAAACTATTAACTAAGAGCACATTCTTAATAATTAAATCTTTTTTTACTAGTATGCTCCCTTTATCTAGTACTATTGATTTGCGATTATATCCGAAGATAACACTTCTTGGATCCTTTAAGATCAAAGTTGTAAACTTTGATGCATCTTAGGTCATATGTCTTAAGCAACCACTATTAAGAACTATTTGTTGTTTCTACTTTGAGATTCCTACAAAATAGGAGATTATTTCTATGGTACCCATTTGAGTTTGGTTCTTTTTTGTTAGAAGCAATAAGAATTTCTCTCTTAGGAACCTAAATTAACTTGATTTTATGATTCAAGTGCATAGTCTTTCTTATTGCACAATTATGTGCAATGTGGCCTACTTTGTCATAATAGTTGCAAGTTCTATATGTAACTCTTACAAATCAAGTTTTATAGGGCTTACAACTATTTTCTCTATCATAGCCAATTTCATATTTATTTGAATCACACCTTTGACTATCAAGAAGTGTGTTCAAATTCTTTTCCCTTTCGTGAACTTGGCTATGGTAGCTTTTGGATAATCTAAGCTAACTTTTAACTTGTCATTTTCATTTCTTAGTTCTTCTAGCTCTTTTAAGCATGCATTATTGCAATCATTAGTATAATTATCACCTTGTAAGGTCTTATTTTCTATGTCTAACCAATCAACTTCAATTTTCAGTTTTTCATTTTCTTTATTTAACCTATCATTTTCAAGTTTCAATTAATCATTTCCTTCACTTAAGTTTTTATTTTCATCTTTTAACTTATTATATTCCTTTTTAAATACATCCATCTCACTTCCTACATTTGACATCATTTCCATGAAGACTTGATTTTTCTTTTGCAATTTTACTACTTCTTTACACAGATCATTATACATTATAGCTAATTCATTAGAAGAAGAGGATGGAGAAATTATCTCATCATCCAATGCCATGAAGCACACATTTTCATCCAAGTCGCTTGGATCATCAACACTTCAAGTAGCAATAAGATTTTCCTTTTTGGATCCCCTAGATGCCTTTTTGAACATTGGACAGCATTGTTGGATGTGTCTTGGTTTATGACATTTGAAGCAAGTTAGTACATCCTTCTTTTCCTTTTTATACCTTATGGAACTACTATCATCACGCTTTCTTTTTATCTTGTTGAATTTCATGAACTTCTTGAACTTTTTTGCCATTAAAGCAAGCTCCTCATCAACATCATCATCATCTTCTTCTTCAGTAGAGTCATAACTTGTAGCTTTTAAAGTAATAGTCTTCTTACTCGATTCTTCTCCTTACTTCTTAATATGCTCATATGTGTTGAGTACTATAACAAGTTCGTCTTTGCTTAAAGCACTTAAATCTCATGATTCTTTAATAGCAGCTCTCTTTTCTTCCCAATGCTTGGGTAGGGACCTGAGTAGTTTAAAATTGATTTCCGCATTAGTGAAATTCTTTCCTAGCAGACTTAAGAGATTTATGATGTTGATGAATGTACCATGTATCTCATCTATTGATTCATTTGAAACCATTTTGAATTTTTCAAACTGTCCACATGAAAGACTTATTTTTTGTGTTTCTTACTCTTGAAGTTCATTCATTAGTTTTCTTTAATCCACCCTATATATCTTTAGGAGATTTACATGTACATATTCATTTAAACCACAATGGAGTATGTTCATAGCTATTCCATTTAAATCTAATCTTTTCCAGCCTTCTTTACTATAATCTCTTTCATCCTTTCCTTCAATAGCTAATGGCCCATTTTTTATTACATTCCATATTAGTTTGTATTGAGCATTTAGAAAGATCTCATTCTACACTTCCAGTAGGGGTAGTTCTCCCCACTTAGGAGTGATGGCCTATTGATAGCTTGGTTTGTCATTATTTTATCATCAAAATGAATATTCATCAAATATTATTTAATGGAGGTAGTGAACCATGCATACTTTGAAAGTAGAGGTGCTAATTTGCAAAATCTAAAGATGAGACACTAAATTTCCAAAAATTAACAGTACAAGTACTTATCCTATCATTATTCCCAAATTACTTCCATAACATTATATCTTATGCTCTTGGAAAGATTCTCATCCTATAAAAGAAGTGGTTTATTTATAGTCTAACCTTCTAAAAAGCCTAAAGTAGTTATAGCCGTCATCCATACTCTAAGATGCAATTAAGCAAAAACATAGAGAATTGTTTTGATAACAATTGTTAATCTAAATAAACACCTAGATTAAAACTCAGGAGGAGCAACCATGTTTTAAAAAAAAAATTATTTATTTTACAACTGCATGCCTAGATGATGTAATTTTAATAAACTAAACAATATGGGAGGAATGTAAAAGTAAATCATACTAATTAAAAGAGTATGTATAAAGAAAACAAGATGTAATATAATATGGATTTCAGACTGCCCTTTCATCTTTACAAAAATCATATGTCTCAATCAAGGACTTCATACTACACTTGTATTAAGTTATAAATAAATGCTCTTAAAGAGCTACACCACAACACCATAACCAAAGCACACACAAACAAATACACTCATAATAAACATTAAGTTGTGCCTTTCGACTAATCATAATAAAACACCCAAGGAGCAACTTCTATTTTCATTCAAACACTCAATTCTTCTTAAAGTAGTGCTTTACAAAGATTTGAATCCAAAGGCTCTCAACATCATGATTCAAAATCTCCCAGAGATAAATGAAAAGGTAAAGTTACGAGATAAATTGAATGAACAATTTATTTCAATATGTTTGTCAACAATTAATAGCTCAACTAACTTGATAAAATCTACTTGATTCTTCTTTATATAGCTTCTTCAACAGAATTAATTATTGGAGAAATTTACCCTAAAAAGACTTTGTATTGAATGCTTTCAATAGCTAGTTTCTGCTGTTTAGCATCCTAATGCCATAGGCTAGCATTTGAACACCATCTGGGAATCTTTAGTCGTCCATACCATGTGTGCACATATATACTGACTAAATGTCATGTCTTAGCATCTAGACATTAGTTGCAGCCACTTTATCAAGCCTTCCTATGCTTAGCCTCAATTAACTATGCCTTAGCATCCAAACGCTAGTTGTAGTTTGTAAGGTCCTACAAAAACACAAGCAAATGCAAACCATCATATTTGCACAAAAGGAACATTACATTACACACATGTTTTACCAATTAAGTGTAACTTAACTCTGTTGAGTAATTATGAAATTACTATGACGCATTTCTTTATCAAAAATATAACTTGAACCATTTGGTCAACAACCATTTGATCTTAACTTCATATAGATGTTGGTAATGCTTTTTAAATGGTGAATTGTCTAAAGATGTGAATATTAGTTGAGCCAAAGGATTTCTAAAGTGTATAGTAGGAATTTTTATGCAAATTGAATAGATCCATCTTTAGGTTGAAACAAACCACTAGACGATGCTAAAAATTTGATCTAATTATTACCTCTCTTGGTTTCAAGAAAATGTTGTAGAGTAGTGCATTTATTTATAGGATAGTGGGAGTAAATTCATCATTTTTGTGCTTTATGTTGATGATGTCCTTATTGCTAGTATTCAATAATGATGTATGTCTTTTAAACAAGACTAAATAATGAATAGTCATTTTAACAAGAAAAATCTTGATCATGCCTCATTTTTTAGAGGCATATAAATTCATCAATATAGATCTCAAGGTGATCTTGTCTTGTCTTAAAAGGCATACATAGAAAAGGTTCTAAAAAAATTTAATATGTATTCTGCTTTTCTTGTACAACACCTTCTAAATGAGTGAGAAACTCTCTAAAGTCCAATATCCTCAAAATGATTTTGGCAAATCCAAAATGGAAAATGTCCTTTATGCATTAGTTGTCGATAGGCCCATGTATGCTCAGGCTTATACATGCCCTAGCATTGGTTTTGCAATCAATGTACTTGGAACATATTTGACTAATCTAAGTAAATATCATTGGATAGCAATAAAAAAGCCATGGACATCCTATAAGGTTCAAAGGACAACATGCTTACTTATAGGAAAAGTGTTTACCTCGAGCTAACTGGTTACTCTTATTCTGAATTTTCCAACTGCTTAGATGATAGAAAGCTACTATGTCTGGATATATTCATGTTGGTAGAAGGAGCTATTTTGTGGATAGCATTAGACAAACACTTATAGCTACCTCTACTAAGGAAATAGAGTATTCAGCTTATTTAGACTAATTACCAGGATATTTGGTTAAGAAATTTGATATCTAGATTTCATATTATCAAGAGTATATTAGGACCATTAGCCTTTTATTGTGATTATAGTGTTGTACTTAGTTTCTCAAAAAGCAAAAAAACTTAAGCTTACATTAAGCATTTTAATGTTAAGCACTTATTTTTTAAAAAGAAAGATGGTGAGTTTCAAACTTGTATTAAACACATTACTATAGAACATATGATTGCAAACCTACTTACTAAAGGCTTAGCTATTAGTATTCCACAATCATGTAACTTCTATGTATTTTGTTCTTGATATTTTGGCTAATGGGAGTTAAATCGTCATTTTGTAATATTGCAACTTTTGAAGAATGATAAATAAACGAAGTTTTTAATCTCAAAACTATGATTATAAGTTATTATCACTTTTGTTGTCATATAATTTTGTTGTGATATATAACAATGTTTATATTTGAGGCATCTTGGCCCTGTCTCATGTTGTTAAGCTAAGTTCTCTAGATATCTGTGATGAAAACTCAACAAGCATCTTAGGGAGATGATTGGATCATTTTGTTAGGATTTTCTTATTAATCATATTTTGTTTCATATTTCTCTTTCACCAGAATATTTGAACTTAGCATGTGTAATAATGATTTCCTTATTAAATATAATATTGTGCATTGACAGGAACCTTTACTCTCACTCCAAATTTAAAGTTTGTTGGTTAAAAGTAAAAATACAACCAGAAAGGCTATTATAGGGCACCCAATTTGCCTTATTCACTATGGGTCAGGTTTAAGCATTCCCTTTAAAACCCTATACGATTTAGGTTTGAGTTTTGAATCTACTAGATAATCCTATTAGGAAACTGGCCTAGTACATAAATCCTTATATGGTTTACTTGTTATCTCACCATAAAATATTTACCATAACTTTTTATCTCTATCTTCTTGTGAATATGAAGAAATTTATGAGATTCAATTTTACATAGATACTATATATAATATATCTAGTTATATATAGTATCTAGTTGTGTTATTATAAGAATATAATAGTTATAATAAAAAAAATAGAAAAAAAAAGACTGCAAATGTTATTAGTAGGTAATTAGAGGAGCGGGTTCAGGTAAATCTGAAACGCTATAGGATTAAGGGTTGGATTTGATAAACCTATAGAGAATCAGGATGGATTCAAATTTTACATGACACATGTCAAACCCATATTGATTACTTCCCTAATTGATGGTATTTGCTCATTATTTTGATATTCATTGTCCATATTAATCCATGAAGCTTTTGTTATTTAATAATTTACATATGCTATCCACTAATGGATCTTCTAATTTTGTCATTAGTATCCACATAAAGCCATTTATATCTATCTGAGCAAAAATTAAAGATGTGCCGTGCACGTGAAAGCATTATTTAACGAATTAATAAATTGCAGGTGTTGATATTTCTGTATCCTTCTTTTGACGTGTCCTGTCGGCGATCTTGTATTCGGTTTACTTATTTAAACTACTACCTCATGTTGGATTAATTGTCACGTACCCACCGACAATCCCAAATCACGCACTGCCCAGAAAACGATGAACACATAAAACCTTCGACACACACTGTTTTCTTTATTACGTAAGCATTATTGGACAGAGAGAAATCAAGAACTTCATTATGTCTGATGCAAACATGGGGTATCTGTATGTTTATATGTTTAATCGGATCGATGGACAGCTTATCACCTAATAACAATTTCAGAAGTATAATTGCTGCTCAAATGAGTCTTCGTAGCAAGATGCATCATATGAAATAATCATTGACTTTAAGTATTGGTAAAATTCTTTTATATGAACAATTTTATCAAAATTATGTACCATTTTTATTGTGTATTTTACATTTACTAATACTTATCAATTACTTATTGGTATACAATGTTCATTAACTAAATTTATTATTCTAATTTAAGGGTTAGAGATTTAAGGTTGAGTGGTATATGTTTCTTTGCAAATAGGTTGTTTGTATTTTTTTTTTTATAAAAAAGCAGTCTATAATTTATTACTAATTAATGGGTATGTCATTTATAGATTAGTTCAAATTAATTAGCTTAAAAATAATATTATTAAAAAATTAAATAAAATAATTCATTACTAATTGTCCTTTGCTCTAAGGTTTCTACCTAACAAGGTTATGGATTACAACCTATCACAACGAGTGAGTCATTTGAAATATAAAATAACATATATCATAAAAAGGAGCAAAAAAGTGTAATTTTACCAAATGAAAATGAGGATAATTTGTTACTCCTAACTGAGTATTTATATTAATGGTAATACAACCCTACCACCTAAGCCAATGTCTTTTCTATTCTACAGTAGTTTCTTAAAGCCCCAAGCCCTAGAATTTTCTCCTTTATAATATCTCCATTAAAGGACCAACAAGAGACTAAGAGATCAAGGTAAACCATTATTTTGCCCTTCCTTTGACAATCAAAAGAGGACTACATCTTTAGTTATGTGTTTTTGATGTTAAAGGTGACCGTGTATTTAGGTGAAAACAAGAAAAGCATAAAACTTTCTCATTGGTTTTACAATAAAGATTGTTTAATGTGAATTCATAGATTTAAAGAGCAGGATATGTAGATGGGTAGTAATCAAAATGGGTGTAGATTGCATGATAGGTTGTTGATTGCAAAAGAGGAAGAGAACAATCGATTAATTTCAGGTATATTTGATTTGAAAAGTAATTATAGGTTGTTAAATATGATTTTGGAGTATTATCCGGTTAGGGATTGAGGAAAAATATGTTTGGGGAGATTTTTTGTGTTTTATAGCAAAAGAGATATGAGTAGGTGTCACGGCCATCACATAGGCCGTGATCTCTTTGGGTGTAAGATATTTTAGCCATCATCGGCCATGACAAAGGCCATGTGGCCTATCACCGCCACCATCACAAGCATGACACGAGGGGTAATGACGTGTTCTGGTTCTCCAGAGCATATCACATTCCCCATCACGAGCGTGATCAATAGGATGATATTATAACCTTGTTTTTATCTCTTTAATGATCTTCCTAAACACTTAAACCCTTGACTTAACAACAATACACCTAAAACTAAGTAGGATCATATACATAAACCTAAAATAGTAGTAATTCTTAATAGCTTAGGAAAACTTAATAACCTTAAGGGTATGTTTTCCCTCTTGACTCAAGTAATGAATTAGTATTGTTATGTATTATGTTCAAGTGATTCTAGTAGATTTGAGTTTACTATTCCAAACGCTAAACCAGGTACGTTATTACCTTGTTCGTTGTTTATGCATGTTAGGTGCAAGTAATTGAAAAACAGACTAATTAATTGTTCGACTCTAATAATTATTTTCCTGCTTGTATTTGGCTAGGTCTAGTGGACTAGGAGTATCGGTGATGCTAAGGTAACACTGTAATGATCCTTGTGTGATGTTATCCCAAGTGGAGTCGCATCTAGAAAGGATTCCTGTAGATTAAGTGAAATCGGTTGTGGTTCCTAAGGTATTTGGGAGTACCTAATACCAAAAATATATATAATACTATATATTTGTGGTGGAGTCATGAGTTACTCCAAGTTTAGGGTCAGACATAGATAACTTTAGACTATGTTGGTTAATGGCTTAAAATTTTAGATAATGAAAAAGTGGTTATTGCATTAAATGTTATGTTGCATGTGAACGCATGTTATGATTGTTCTTGCATGTGTGCTTCTAGTTTTGGCATACTAGGTTCTGACTCAATCCTTTCTTATCTTTATCAAGAATAGTTAAATATCCTTTAGTTTATGACTTGTCGGGATACAATGGTTTTGTGGATTATGAAGATGACGATGATAGACCAAACTATTCAGAAGAGTTCTAATCAATTGGAATTTTATTTGAAGTTTAATGACTTTTCTTTAAGACATGTAGTTTAGTATTTTGTAATTGGATAAGTTTGATTTTCTATTAAGATAGGTATGAAAATGGCTATATTTTATATTAAAGTTTTTATTTTGAAATTATGAAAATTCGATCAAACTACCTTTATTATGAGTTTGGAGTTATTAAGTACTACTTGAGGACGTTAGCAGGCTTTTGAGCTTTAGCATGTCACCATCTTATGATAACACGTTGTAATGCCCGGGACTCCACCTACCGAGATGTTATCCGCTTTGGCCACACGCTGCACAATTTTATCCTTTTAGTACCAACATTTCCTAGGGTCACCCACCATGGGATTACTCTGCACAAAGCACGCTTAACTCTAGAGTTCCGATGAGCTCCAAGCTACTACACCAAAAGACGCCTCTATGGTTAGAGTTCCACGATCTATATTTGGAAGGTGTTACATACTCTCCTACTTATAGAACTGACGTCTTCGTCAGTCTCATTACAAAGGACTAAAACCACACCAGGCAGTGAGGACACACTCCTCTACTTCTGGGTAGCGAACTGCTCTGATACCACTTGTAATACCCCAGAACTCCGTCCATCGAGGTATTGTTTGCTTTATCCATACGCTATACAGTTTTGTTCTTTTGGTGCCAACACTTCCCGAGGGGTCACCCATCATGGGATTGATTTTCACAAAGCACGCTTAACTTTAAAGTTTTGACGAACTCCAAGCCACTACACTAAAAAGAGCCTCTGTGAATAGAGTTCCATGATCTATATTTAAGGGGTGTCACACACGTAGTAAGCTAATAATGCACTAAAATTAGGATGTTACACATATCGTCCACACATGACCCCATTCTAATGATATGCAGCCACCTACTACTTTTTTTGTGGATCACAAGACCCACCTATGATGCTTAAAGCCATAAACGAATCGAGTCGAAGTGATCTAAGCTTTTGAATGTTCAAACTTTGTTCATTTAAAAATTATCGAGCTTGAACATGAGTTGATCTTTTCATCAAACTTGAAAATTAGACTTAAACTTTGCTTGTTTACATATACTAATTTTTTTTTATTAAGATCAAGCACAATTATCTCACGAGCTTAAAAAATTGAAAAGCTAAATGTACAAAATAAATATATACATAAACAGATGAGTGGATAATGAATAAATAATAATATATTAAGTTATGCATGTATATACATTATTTTGAAATTAGTTTTATTGTTGCCTTGATTAACGAGTTTGTTTATTAAGGTTGCTCATGAGCCTAAATTAAATTTTGAGCTTGGCTTATTTACTAAATACGCTAAAATAGCTACAACTAGCTTAATTGATTTGAGCCTAAAGGTGGTAGGTTGCCCCCAACCCTCTTGTAAACAATTATTGCTATCTACTTCAACTTTAAGGGGGTAGCAAACAATTTTGCTTTATTTTTAATATTTTTTTCATTTTTATTATTTATTAATTTAATTTAATTAGTTTAATCATATTTCTTTCATAATTAATTGATTATGACAAGTCAAAGCATGACATATTTCCATTGAGTTTTATTAACATTCAATATTGAAATGACTACCTCTATATTTTTTTTATTTGTCAAAAAATAAAAAAAAAATTTGTGATCTCTTTTGTAGAAGGTCATTTCAGTAATTGGGTTGGAAGCCCAATTTAATGCCATGGGCCGGTCTTCTAGGCTAGTGACAAAGCTTAGAAGATTAAGTCTAATAAGGGATATGATAAGAAGATTTGGCTTGGTAAGCTCAAAATAGGAATTGTTAGATCGGTTCATTTCACTCTCAGCCTAATTTAGTATTCTCATAAGTGAAAAGTAGATTCTAAAATTATTTTCTAGGTTAATTTTAGCGTTGTTTAACTAAAATGGGGCTTATGTAGAATAAAAATAAGCCTATCTCTATTTTATAGTAAAGGTGTACTATAATAAGAAACATCGGCTCTTTTTATATTATAAAAATCTTCATTCTATTCCAGTCCTATATCCAAGCCTATGCTGATATAAATAAAGGAAGGGATGGATTCTTTCCATTGGATTCATAGAAAAGATACAATGGTTGCAACACCACTTCATCTCAATTATCTATCCAAAAGTCATTCAGTGACTACCACTAACCTCTAACATCTATAAATAAGATTCTTATCTTCTCATTCGGGGGCAATTTTTTACGTATTGCTAAGATTAAAAGTAAGATGAAAAATTTACCAAAATAACTTAAGAAAGGATCAAAGCAACTAGTTCATTAAAAACAAGTCAAGAACGATCAAATCCATTTGATTTGATCTTCTGTCATACTCATTCACTTGAGTCTATTCCTCCTCCTATGCCTCTCTCTATAACATCTTATATATGTCATCAGTTCAAGACTTCTCTTAGGTCGACCAGCATGTCTATAGCACGTGATCGGCTAGTTGCAACATTCCCATAAAAGACTAAAATCACAAAAGGCCACATTATAATTCACCATATATTTAATGATTTTTTTTATTAACTTGCTCATCATGAGACTTAAAAAAGAAAAAAAAAATGTTTGCTCAAGAATTAATGCATGTTTTTAGACATCCAGTATTAGAGGAGCATAAAATTGAGTAAAATTGTAGCTCAAATCAAATTATAATCACATTTAAAAAATTGAATGTTTACTATAAGTACAGATGACGTATTGAATCAAAATGGAAAAAAAATTTGAATCGAAGTATTTATGAAAACACATATTTAAAAATTGAAGAATCTAATAACATATTAAAATATAAAAGTTTAACTTATACTATATGTAGAGGGCCAAATCTAGATCTTGACTCTTTGGGCTATGTAACAAAGCCTAGAGAGTCAAGTCCATAAAATCGGGATGATTCAAGAGATTTGGTATGGTAGGCTTAGAGTAGGGATCGTTAGACTGGGTTAACTCGCCCGCTCTCTACCTTTCTCAAGGAGCTCAAATACTTAAGGAAGCCTTCCATGGGCCATTAGCCTATGAAGAAATCCATTATTAGGAGAACTCATCTCATTCGTTGATGGACAATATGATCTAACAGATATTATTAAGATCTAAGCTCTATAAATACTTAAAGCTCCTCCTAATTTTAGGGATCTAGAATATGACAAAAACGTTGTTGTGTTGCCCAAATACTCGCATAAGAGATCAAATAAAGCTTAAATTGAAGAACATATAGCCTCTCCTCTATAACAGTGGGGTTGATGCTATTTAGCTCATCCGCCTATGACTAGTGCATTCGAGCTCCTGAGATTGCCTACTCCTCCTCCTTACCATCTAACTATTAGTCATCCCTTGTGTGTGCTTCCACATCACTTCTCTGAGGCCACATGTAATGTGAGACGCATGCTGCATACACGCGACCACTGCAATCGAATCTAGACCACTACATTTTGGCAACTCTACTGAAGACAAAGGAAGTTGAAAACTTGTCAATAGCACCCACAAGAAAGAGGACGACTGGCCCTTCTAATGGCAACAACCAAGAGCATGAGGTCAATATAGACAAATTGTTCAAAACATAACAGTACTTGAAGCTGCCAATCCTACTATAGACACTCAAGACAATACCCCTAACAATGCACAGATGATGAGCACCATGTAAGAAACTACGAGAGCTTTGAACCAATTCACAACAATGATGTCCCAATTCATACCCTCCATAGGTACCTCCGCTGCTGCACAACAGGTACTATCTTCCTAAATCCTGCTATTGCTATGCTATAATAGGCTACCCAACTACCTCAATCATCTAATCCTTCTATAGTAAATAAAGGAATTGCTCCTACGATCAATGAACCAACCCTTGTTGTAGAACCATCTATCATTCTATAACTTACTATTGAGGTGAGAGATACTAGAGTTTACCTTAGAGGTTCTTCATCATAACATATGATGCCACAAGTTGCAATTAGAGGACCTGTAGTCTATACTGCATCTCTTCCTACTACACCAGTTGAAGCTACAACCCCTACTCCAGGAGGTTCTTTCATCACCAAAGAAGATATGGACATGTACTTGAAGGAGATATAGAACAAGTCATTGGTAGGAGTATTGGATATCAAACTTCCTTACAATTAGTGCATTGCTACTAAACCATATCTCAAGTACTATGTTAGTACTAAGTTCATGTTATTCAATGGCAAGAATGGAAGTGTCAAAGATCACTTATTAAAATTTATTGAAACACTAGAAGTTTATGGATTAGACGATGAGTTGAAATTGAAGAAATTCTCTAAGTCCCTTACAGAGAAGGCATACATATGGTATGTCAACATCCCTCTTGGATTTGTAGATTATTGGGGGAGCATGTGCAAGATCTTATTGGAGAAATTTCTCTCTACGCAAGAGTGAGTCATTCACACTAGCATGTGCGTATATAATAGAACCATCAAGAGTACCTGATGGAATATATTGGGCATTTTAGAGAGCGATCACTCGACATTTAGGACATATGTGATGATAAGGATTTAGTTATGATTTGCATACAAGGGATGTTCACCTAATATACTATCTATTTAGAGAATTTGCCATTGGTCTCTTTTGCTACATTGGTTGAAAATGCGCAAAGGACCGATAATTCTGTCACACGACAAAAAGGGGGATAAAGGAAAGTTTAACAGCAGACATCATCTATAAGCTTGGATTAATGTGAGAACTCTAGAGGACAAAAGAAACTCAAAAAAATGAGAAGTCTAGAGGCTACACATTATCCTTGTCATTCCCTTGTCCAATGGGGAAGGTCCATGCTATGTTAGGCTAGTGGTTACGAGATGGGAATATTAAACCCCCAAGAGTCAAGCATATGTCTACCAATGACGAGAAAAATGACCCTAAATTCTACAATTCCATAAAACCATTCATCATCTTACTAAGGAAACGTTAGACCTTGAAGAAAATATTCAATGAGAGGCTACAAAGTGGGGAACTCCTCATTGAAGACGATGTCCAAAATAATCCATTACTTGCACACAATAATCGACGTGGTGCTATAAATGCCATAATTCATGATCCGAAAACAATGTAAAGCATCGACACATCACCTTCCAAGGCATAAAGAGATAAAGGAAAGTCAATCCAAGTTAAGGAACCCATATGCTTACCCATTGTGACAACTCTCTTAAAATCTTCTAACTTTAGGAGCTTCTTTTATCTCTTAGGATTTGATGACAAGGCATAGCTAGCAGCAGCAATTGCACTTATGTAGATATCTGAAGGTCAATATGTGGAATGCAATGTAGTGCAGCCTCTAAAGAAAAGGGATCATGCCCATGAAAATGCCATCTTATTCACTAATGTTGACATGTGTGTAAAGAACCTGCATCGTAATCACCCCCTATATGTAGAAGGCATGCTCAATGGATATCCTATAAGGAGGACATTCATAGATAACGATTCTTCTATAAATGTCATGCCAATGTATACGTTTAAAGCTGCTAAGCTTGATATCTGGCACTTGATAAAGTTCCTTATAGCAGTAAATGGCTTTGATGACACAACTGCAAACATGATGGGTTATATTAATGTGGATCTCAATATTGGACCTATCCAAGGTTCTACTACTTTTCATGTGATTGACACACCGGTATCCTACCATTTACTCATTGGTAGAAAATGGCTACACAATCACCATTTAGTACCTTGAACGTAGCACCAATGCATCAAGGGCCATTAGAAGGGTAAGGATGTGTTCATACAACTACAAGAAGACCTTTTGAACATAATGAGACATATTTCTCAGAACTAGCCTTCTTTAACAAATTTGATGAAGAAGGGGAAATGACAATTGCAAGGCCCTCTAACACTCCATTGTCTACAGGGAAGGACATACAACAAGGTCAATGGAAGAAAAGAAGAGCACGTGACTCTCATGGGGGGAACAAGAGATGAAAGGAATTTAACAAGATCGAAAGCTTTATCAAAGAGAATGGATAGAGAGTGTTCTTATCTTCCTCAGTCCCTGCATCGGTTCAAGAACACCCAGCCTACCACTCACCCCCCTCACCCAACAAATGGAGTAAGATCATACCGCTTCTAGTTATCCCTATTGCGTCTAAATTATAAAAAAAAAATGTCCCATTTGTAATGGCAATGCACTTTGCAAGGAAATGAATAAAATTAAAGCTCAATTGATATGGGTTTTTCGTCTTAATTCTCTCTCTATCTCTCTTACTTATATGGAATTATTTCCTTTACACTACTACAAAATTAGGTTTTTGTCTCCTTAGTGTACATAAATAGTGTGGTATCAATGCCAAACATATTGTAAACATCACTATCAGGTATGAGATGTATGTTGTAACACACGATATGACCACTAGATTTAAAAATTGTGACTAGTTCGAGCATAGTCTCCCAGCACAAGGCACTAAGCCTTAAAAATACCGAGAAAGATATTTTACTCTTCATAAAAGTGTATGCACTTAACAGTTAAGTAGTGGGTAATACCCCCATAACTAAGAATATAGTATTTTAAATGACATGATGTATATGTTGCTTGCAAGCGAGAGAATTGCTCTATTACGTAACGCCTTACAAGACCTAGAATCATTAGAAGTGGTGTAAACACCATTCTATGTATTTCATTTAAGTGCAACTAGATGGGTATGCCTTATCCTAAGCGCACAATACTTATATAAATACCACAACGACACTATCATTGTGTCAAAACTTCTAGTAATGTCTTCCTAAGGCAAGTCAACAACTGAGGGAGGTAAAGGTAGGACATTTTGATTCTTTGTAGATAAGTGTCAATGAGGTTGCTCTTTAGGTATAGTATCTACATCATCACCATAAATACTTGCATAAAGTGAAGCATTGGCATGTGTTTGAACCTTACCACTTTCTAAGTGTAATGACTCATAATTACCACCATCTTCACCTTCATCTCCTTCTCTCATGCTTCCTTAGCTTCTTTCATAGCAGCCATTAAGAGATGCTGCAATTTCTTTTCTCAACTAGAAACTTTGACATTAGCAAAGTCAATACATCCAAAGGTACAAGACCATATAAAACAAAGGCATCTTCAAGAGTTGGCATAATCTCACCCCATATATTCACAAGGTATGTGTCTGAACACTCCATCTAGCAAGAACTACCTATTAAAGCTTCATGTCATCTGTACAAGGGAAGTATAGCTTAGAAGTAATAACTACAGCTTGGTATATCTTTACCTTATGTAATTTCTTTACTTATGATGGGTTAACTATGATGTATTTCGCCAAATTAAACTAGCCAGCTAGCTAACCTTTGCCTTGAACACAATAATTGGGTGTGTGAGAGGGGAAGCTCATTCCTTTCATTCTTAAAACACGACACTAACTTCTCTTGTAGGAGAAATCTCTGTTGAGGATAATGCTTTAGTTCTATAAAGCGCAAAATCTTATCAGTAGGACGATACTCATTTATATCATGCTTTTTCACACTAACCCAGAAGAAATACTTAGTGATGGTAGCATCTGGCTATACACTGCAAGAAGAAGGCATATCTGATGCTCTACCATCTGAACGAACTTTGAAGTTTTTCCTTCTTGGTAGTACAAGTGTTCTAAGACCTCTTAGACTCCTTGCCCATGGATAAGGTAGTTGAACAATCCACAATGGTTTGCAGTGAAGATTTTACTATTGGAAGTGTTACCTAACAGTAGAAGATACTATCATCACCACTTAGGGGAAGAGAAAGAGATCAGCTAGACACCTCACTTGCAAGATAAAAGAAAAGCATGAGTTTACAAAATCAAAAAAAAAAAAAAAAGCAATGAACAATACTAAAATGGATAAGGATTATGACTATGACGAGTTGTTCAAAAAGAAAAATGCAAGTCATAGATCATGACGATGGTATTAGAACTTGTGTTGGTAAGCAACAAATATCAAGGATATTATTAGCAAACTCATGGTAGCAAGTTTATTTGGCATGGCTATATAACCAATACCTTTTTGTGATAGCTAGATAACTACCATTGATATTGTCATCAAACTCAATCGTAATAGCAAATGTATTTTGCCTGACACCTTTTTGTGATAGCTAGACAACTATAACTGATATTGTCATCAAACTCAATTGTGATAATAAATGTATTTGGCATGGCCAGGCAACTAACACCTTTTTTTTTATGATAGTTAGATAATTATCACTGTTCATCTATGATAGCTAGACAACTATCACTAAATAGCGGTTGCGGTAGCTAGACAACCACCGTGAGAATGATAGCTAGACAACTATCGTAGATACTCATTTACCACTGCGAAGCTTTGTACAACTTGTCATTTACCAATTTATAGAAAAAGAAGTTCAAGCAAATGTGGCAAGTGAATACAACAATATGAGGAAAAGAAAAGTGCCAAGAACATGAAGACTATTAAAAATATCAATGTCACCAAGATTATTAACATTATCAAAATTATCAGTGTGACCAAAAGTGTCAAAATTATCAAAGGTATCAAGATGATGAGGAATTTCAAGATTATGATTGAGTTCAAGATTATCAAACATATTAAAATTATCAAAAGTATCAAATAGATCAAGATTTTGCATGACGATGATCTTATTTTATTTCAAGATGATGCCAAGAAGTTAGAAGTAAAGTGTTTCGCTCATGGTTATATACAAACATATATATATGCTTTTGAAAGATCAAGAGGAACTAAAAGGCATGTGTTATCATCATCAATTTAAGCTGTTAATTAGGTTTGTGGGGATACTGTCTTATTAAGAGACGCACTTATAAAAGTTACAAGACCAACTCCAAGGTATTGATTGTGCTCTGATACTTGAAACACAATAGCAATTGAGGTGGGGCTTATGAGATCCTGTTAGGGTGCAAGTGTAAGAATCCCACATGGAAATATGGGACTTGTGTGAAGAGTTTATAAGAGGAAAGACCTATTAACCCATTACCTTAATTTTGGGTTATAGATGGTGTCAAAAGCCCATTTGTGCAATTTTTCACAAAGGTCATTGGATTTCTTCCCATTGAAGGCATACTTCAGATCCTAACAATTGGTATCAGAGCCATGGTTCGGCTGGAACTCTTATGGTTGGCCTACCATGTGGAAAGAAGAGCTTTGTGGTATGACTCATCTGTGAAAACCCATGGTAAGTCGGTGGACCACTTACAAAGCGGGTTTAGTGGAGTCAATTTGACAAGCTCTTGTTGAGGGGAGTATGACCTACCCCATTGTGGAACTTACACTTGAGGAGATTGTTAGGGTACAAGTGTGAGAATCCCACATGGGAAATATGAGACTTGTATGAAGAGTTTATAAGAGGAAAGACCCATTAACCATTATCTTAAGGTTTTGGGTTATAGATGTGTCAAAAGCCCATTTGTGCAATCTTTATAAAGCCCATTGGATTTCTCTCCATTGAAGGCATACTCCAGATCCTAACAGATCCAAAAGCCTAAAAAGAAAGAAAAGGAGAGGTCAAAAAATATATATGTATATATATAAAAAAAAAAAAAAGAATAAGTATGGAGAGCAAAATACTAATATCACATGCCATCTTTTCAACTTTGAAGATCACCGTTATAGGATAAATCAAGACATAGAACAAAGAGCTACTCAAATATGGTTGTGACTCAATTACAGGGAGTGTTTTTGTCGGTGTAGATTTAAGAAGCATACAAGCTCTTCACAATATATATATATATATATATATATATAATATGCATGGTAAGTATGAATAATAAGCAGATATAAAAAAGTCAATTTGTGACTCAATGGATTTCGAATTGGATTAAGAAAGCATCCGACTTTTCATGAAGAAAGGGGGTTGAATCTGACAGACAAAAGGGAATTAAAAAAAAGAAGAAGAAGAAGAAGAAAGGCCCTTGTGAAAGTAATGCATGTTGGCTTGAACAAGACTCCTTGACTCTAATTGACTATATATGTGCAAGAGGATCAATATGGCTTCTTGACTATATAAATATTCTATACATGCATATATAGAAGTTTTACTAGAAGATCCATTTACTTCAATGTGAGATGGGGTTTGGATTGGCTCGCCATTGTCGAATGCCTAATATATGCTCGACTACCCTATCCATGGATTATTTAAAAAAAAAAAAAAAAAGAGAACAAACCAAGTGAAGATTGAAAAATGTTAAGAGGGAAACAACATAGACACATCGGCGAAAGTTTATAACTTCCAAGAATTTTAAAAGAGAGAGGTACTCACGATGGGAAAAGAAAGAAAGCATGTAGGTTGAACTCGTTGATAGTGTGTATGCATGTATATATATCTATGTATATGTGTATTGGTAATATCAATATAAATATTGAAGGATTTGAATGGGGAGAGGTGCCTTATAATTCAAAGCTATAAAAGAAAAAAAAAAAAAAAAAAGAGAGAGAGAGAGAGACAAAGAGAGAGAGAGAGAGAGATTTGTGCGGAGTTGAGATGTTGTTTTGGAGATTTAAGTTTAATATTTGATAGGATATGGAGCGTGATGTATATGGGTGCTGGATATAAAAGGATAAAGGTTTGGACATATCATGATCGGGAAGCGAGATGATGCAAATGTATTAAATGCTACTGTGATGAATGATTCAAGTCACGTAATATTTATTTCAGACATATATGAGGAAGATGTGGGGTTGGAAGAGAAGATTTGAATCCTTTCACTAATATAAATTAATGGGGAAAAAAAAAAAAAAAAGATATGATAAAGACTTACAAAGATTCAGATTATTACTTTAAAAAAAGGGGGGAAAAAGGTTAGGATATCCATACTTCAAGCTTTCTCATGGAGCGTCACTGGCGAATATGGGTCGGTGCATGGCTTTGACTGAGGATTTCAAATCAGACATTTACTTTTTGTTTGATTTGCTACTTCATGAATGGATACGTAGTCCGTTGCGGCTTGGACACGCTTGCAAATTGAATGAGGCATGTCACTCTTCTAAACCTCTGTGAGGTTCTTTTAAAAAAAAAACGCACTTGGAAAACAAAATAAAAATAACAAAAACCGAAAACTTGCGGCTTATCTTGATGGATTGGAATTTTTGCTTGATTCTTGTAAAGGGAATTAAAAAAAAAAAAGAAAGAAAATCGTATAGTTCAAATCATGCTAGTATAAAGATGGTCAAGCATGTGAAGAGTTATATATCCCCAATATGGATGTCAAATAATTCTAAAGTCGACAATAAAAATTCAATGATTTTATGGGGGTAAGGTCATTTAGAAGTACCTAAGGCAACATGGAATGATGCTATGAGCTCACACACTACAATACAATTATATGCAATAAATCGAGTTGCGATGTTAGTGCTTGACTTTTACTCAATGATTTATTTACGACAAGTAGAGTTTTGAACTTTATGAAAGCACTTGGCAGCATCATGGGCCGAGTATTGTTCAAAGTATGCAAAATATAACTAGTGCCCAAAATACTTAAACTCTTTCCAAAGAATTTTGGTCATAAGGCAAAATGTAGAGGGCTAAATCTAGATATTGACTCTTTGGGCTAAGAGACAGGACTTAGAGAGTCAAGTCCATGAAATGAGAATGATTAAGGGAGATTTAGTATGGTGGCTTGGAGTAAGAATTGTTGGATTGGGCTAGCCTACCCGCTCTCAAGTTTTCTCAAGGAGCTCATGTACTTAAAGAGACCTTCCATAGGCTAGAGCCCATAGAGAAATCTATCATTAGGTGGACTCATCTCATCCATTGATGGACTAACGGACATCATTAAGAGCCAAGCTCTATAAATAACTGCAGCTCTTTTTGATTTAGGGATCCAAATTTGACAGAAACATTGTTGTGCTACGAAATAATCTTATAAGAGATCAAACAGAGTTTAGAGTGAAAAACATACAGCCTCTCCTCTATAAAAGTGGTGTTGATGCTATTTAGCTCCTCTACTTGTCATTAGTGCATTTAAGTACCCTGAGATTGCATGTTCCTCCTCCCTATCATCTCACTCTTAATCATCCCTTGTGTGTGCTTCAACATCACTCCTTTGAGACTACGTGTACTCGAGATGCACGTTGCTCGCACTTGACCACTGCAATTGGATCCAGCCCAACACAGTATAAATGACATAGTCATATATAATTTTGAGAAAATGCCAAATTTGTTGTATTAATTTTTTGAAAAATTTAATTTGGTACTTGAACTTTAAAGTGGTCAATGTAATACTCAATTAAACTTTTCATATCTATTTTTACTATCTTACCTTTCCCTTGATAATGTGGAAGAAGCATAGTATTGGGGCTAAACGATGTTAGGAAAGGAAGTAAAAATTTAATAATAGATTATGTCTTCTATGTTAGCAAATAGAGAAAACGATATTAGAAAAAGTGATAAAAGTAGTCATAAAAAGTTTATTTTTGGTATTTAATTAATGACTTCAAAGTTCAAGAACTAAATGTGATATTTATGCCACAATTATTCATGTTTTCCTTCATTTTTTATTAGAAATATAAATAAAAATAAATTTTCTTATATGTTTTTTATATTATATATGTAATATATAAGTAGATAATGTATAAAGAAGGATAAAAGTGTCCAGTGATATAAAACCATAAGGTTAATATGATAAAAAATCTAATTATATTGGTATTTTGATCACGTTATAGAGACATGACTGAAGATGAAGATTTTACATTATACACCTGCTTCAACACCATCGGCATAAGATCTAGCATAATTGACGTACGTTGCTGTGGCTTAAGCAGTGTAAGGCCGGTATTGGTTTGTGAAAGTGGCTAGAATCGAATACACCACCAAATTTGGGTTATACAACGTTGGCGTATGTTGAAAGAAAAATGACCCCTATAGCTCTACACCGCCAGCTTTGCCGTTTACGATGCCAGCTTTCAATCTACACTAGCAATGTACGTTTTAAAAACTGTCAGCATATGTTTATGAATGAGATGAAGGGTTACTCATTTTTCTTTATATCCATCCTTTGTTTTTCATATCTAAAACACTCATAAACCTAACAGTTCGTATGGAGTGTTCATAGCCGCTAAGAGGATTCAATAGTCCCTATCGAGTAATCAAATCATTAATCTTTGCCTAGATTTCATAGGTTTATTAGATTTCCTTAGGGTTTGTATTCATTTTGAAGGAAAAGTTGGAGGAATTTTTGGTTTTTCTTAGAGGTTGGGAGATTCAATTGGAATTCATATCAAGTATTGGTAAGTGATTAATGTTTTGATTTTTAAAATGTTATAGTTAAGAGTTTTGTTGATTTCTGGTTTGTTTGGACTGAATTGAATTCTAAGGTTTGGAGACCTATTGAGGAGCTAAGATATTATGGAGGATTGTTATGTTTTGATCAAGAGGAATTAAGAATTTGATCATAAGTAAGTTGATAAATCCTTAACCTTTATCATGTTATAGTTATAATTTTAAGGTGATTCTTGTTTTTTGGTATTGAATTATAGGAATTGGTCAATTTGTTGAATAAATTGATTCTGTTGGAGGATTTTTAGGTTAAAATTCAAGGAGTAAAGTGAGATTTGTAATTCTTTAGAGATTAGGGTTTTAGAATATATCTTGATTAAAATCAGTATATGAAAGACATGTAATGAAATCTATGTTGGTTATATGATTAGGATATTTGTGGAGTTAAAGTATTGTTCTTGAGATTAATAAAGGTACGACCTTACCTTATTTTTGCATGTGTTTGTAGGCTTAGTCTTGCTTGTTTCCTATGTGCATTAAGGTTAGAATTCTAAATTGACTTAATTCTATATGACATATTTAATTGTTTTGCTGCTTTGCTTGGCTGCGGTTAGTAAAGACCGTAAAGTGTGATACTAATGCTGGCAACTGATGATCCTTGTGTGGCATTGTCCCGAGTTGAGTCATACCTAGAGATGATTCTGGTATATTAGGTTTTGGTAGTATGGCTGCAGGTATGGGAGATTCCCAACACCAATATATGTATAATTACTTATTTTATATATATTTTTGTTTTTATGAAGTCATGAGTTACTTCAAATTTTAAACTAGATGGATATAGTTCCGAATTATGTTGCCTGCCGGCTAATATAAGATAAGAAATAGTGTTTGTTGCATTAGGAATAGTTGTACTTGGTCATACATGTTGTGTGTGCACATGCATTTGTGTGTGGTTTGGTGCACTAAGCTTTTTGCTCATTTCTTTCATTTTTTAGGAATAGAAGAACATCAAGTGGTTTTTTATCTTTCAGGATATCACATATTTTCAGATGATGGGGAGAACACTAGTGGATTTGATTTACTAGTAGACTCTTAGATATGTTTTGGATTTAAGGAAAGTTGTGGAAGACGAAAATGAAGTTCTATGTTTGTACGCTTTTAAGTTTAAGATTGTTATAAGAGTTTTTCCTATTATGTTATATTTGGATTTAGTTGGTTTGTTTTATGCCAACAAGATGTTTTCTTAAAGGATTTTGTTTTCATGAGATAACTTAAAAAAGTATCCTTATGAGAGTATTGAAGTTTCATATTATGACAAGTGGTGGATTAGAATTATAATCCGAGCATGTTCTTATAAAGAGAAGGACATGTGGCTGGTTGTAATATCCTTATTTTAGGGTGTTACAATATAAAATATCCTTAATAAATCAAGTGAAAATTTTTATATTGTTATTCTCTAAAAAAATGTTTTGATGATAATAAAATAGAAGTAAACTAATTATTCTTTTAAGTATGCAGATTTCATTAAATGAATATAAGTCTATCATAGAACCTTTTATAGAACCTTACTTGTTTCAAGATGGACGACAGATTACGTTGTATGGACTTACTTCTTAAGTTCTTCTAAATTAAGATCAACATACAAAAGTATTTTTATGAGGAAAGAATACTTCAAAGCTTATCCAGAAGTTATAATATAAGGTTGTTTTAAAGACAAAAGGTTATAACGAAAACCGAGAAGGTTTTACAGAAGGTTTATACATGTGAAAGAAATATAGTTCCATTCTGGTTTACTATAGATTTTACAATCTTTTATCAAGTTCATATCAATCAATTTAAATCAATATTTTGAACACCTAGCTTCGTGGAAATAAGTATATTTGGATAATATACTCATATATTCCACTAAAGTTGGTTAATGTCCAAAAGGGATTTTATTCTTATCCGAGGAAGGTATTTTATAAATCATGATATATATTTTTAAGTGATCTTCTTTCTTTTAGGGATCGAATCATATCAGATTTGGAACAACATTCAGAAGCTTCAAGAATCATTTAAATTTTTTCGAATTCAAGATAGAGATTAATTTCATCCAAGAATTTTATAGAAATCTAACAAACTACAATAGTTTTCTTAAGAGCAGATCGAATTTTCAAAATATTTTCAAATGAAAAATAACATAGGATCTTATCCAAATCAACATGGATCTTATCTAATTCTCTCAAAAAATCAAAACAAGGATATACTTGGATGAGATATCAGAGATATATCAGAACCAGTTGAGAAGATAAAGATTAAAAGTACCTAATAACGATCAATTTTTCAAAGTCGATGAAGAGATAAAGTACAAAAGATTATATTCGATTTTTTTGGAGTGACTCACATTAAAAGATATCTTTTGAAACTTATCTACATCAGGAAGTGAATGTTAAAGATATCTTTTGAAACTTATCTACATCAAGAAGTGAACGTTGAGGATCAAATTTTTGAATATGAGAAGTTTTCTCCCCAAAAATATAAAAAGCACGAGGCAAAGACAGAGTAAGAGACATATATATACGATCCATATTTTCTAAGAACACAAGCAGCATCTTTGAACTGATTTACTTTTACTTTATTGCAAATTTTCTTTTTCTCTTGCTTAGCTAATGGAAGGAACTTGTAGTTGCCTTCTATTTTCTTTTTACAAGATTAGACTCTATAAGATCGGTTAATAGTTTGAGAAAATCTAAGAGAAACGAGTAGAAAGAATTGTATAATCTTGTAAATTGATTTTATTTGAAAACAGTAGAACAAACCCGTGAGGATTATAGGGTCCCCGACTTAGAGCTGGAAAAGTGGACCGATGCACAAGGCGAAATCACTATACATTACTGTCTGATTTTCTATCCCTTCTTTTTAAATTCTTGCAATAGTTATTTGATTATTTGACTTGTTCTCATTATTTGAACAACGAAGGGGGGTTTTTTACTTTAAAGACTTAAAACTTAAATTTTTTATTATGATAAGTAATTCAACCCCCCCTTCTTGATTATTAAAGTGGGACCAACATATATAAGTAAGGTAAATTCTAAATTTGATAACTCAACTTTAAAGTAATCACTTTAACAACTAATCAAATTGTTTTACAGCTAAAATTGTTGCTCTACTTGTTGACGTAGAAAATACTGTTTTTGTTAAATTTTTACCGCATTTCCTAGCATCGCATAGCACTGATGGATTATCTCTTTCATATCAGTGAATAGAATAAATGGTGATAAGTAAGATAGTTAAGAAATCCTCGAAAAATCTAATTTGGAATTAAATTGAAAACTACAAACTTCAACTACCAAATTGAACTTTCGTACAAAGTTCTTGTACCAAATTTAATATAACATTTTCCCTTTATAATTAGTATATACATATATGTATAGCCTAAGACACATTAGAGTGTCTTGTCAATAGTTAGGAAAAAAGGGGTTGTGAATGTCGTATTTGGTACTTGAACTTTACCAATTTGTATAATTAATTGCCTCAGGTTTAAAAGTATCAATTGACTGCCTAAACTTTACCCATATTATCAATTAACTTCCTAAGCTTTATCAAATTTTGCAATAGCTACTTTAACTTTACTTATTTTTGAAATTAACTATCTCATTTAGGTATTATGAATGCACCCGAAAAGTTCATAGGTAGCAAATTGACACTTTTAAACTTTAGTAGGTAGCTAATTCCATAAATTAACAAAGTTTGGATGCTAAAATGTGACATTTACATGAAAAAAAGAAAACTCACTTTAGTAGCTCACTTGTTTAAATGCTTATGGTTGCAAGGGTCGACTTCACCCATAAAGTTGGGGCCCTGCAATCATAGAAAATGGTTAGTGGTACATCAGTTATTCAGTGTAGCCACTCCAATACTTAAGTTAGTTTGTGGGTTACCTAAAACACAAAGGAGAATATTATGGAAGAGTGCAATAATTGGATAAGATTATTGTCTTTACCTGATGGAGGGAAAGGCTATTTATAGTTGAGTTCATACCAAAATGGAGTCCATAGAATCTTTCTGTTGGGTAGACCTGAGGTTGGTAGCTAGCCTAACATCAAGGTAAGAGATTCGTCTCAGGTATAAGGTAAACAAAATGCTGAAGTGTGGCCGAAGTAATGATGTCTACCCCTCCCCCCACCCTCGAGTCTTGTATCATGACAGGAATTGTGCAGTAGGTCGAGAGAGTAGCTCATTGAAGAATTCATAGCATGTCAAGGGTGAGAGGGCATAGGCCTCCCCTTAAGAGTTACGATCCAATGAAAGAAGGTTGAGGTTAAGGTTAGTATTGGACTGATCTCCTCTAGAGGTCAAGAGTCAAAGTTTTAGCCGAGATGGACTCCTTGTGTGTTAGTCAAACTTATGGGCTTCAAGACTCTTTGTGGGCCCTTTTGTCCACGTAACACTTATGATGGGCCAATTGGGTTGTGGTCTATTATTTACCAGCAACATCTATGAAAGAAAAATGTCAAATTAATAACACATGATCAGTAAAATGAAGTTTTTATTTATCTTTAGTAGATGTTGGAGTTAAAACATAAACATTGCTGGTTTTTCAAGTAAAACCAAATATAATATTAGTGCAATTTTCTTTTTATATTATAATTGCATATCCACAAAAAATTTTATATTTGAAAAAAATATATCAAAGAATACATAAGAGATAATCTATTTTACATCTTTTATAGTGTGTATGTTTCATAAGTTATAGATATCACAAAAATGCTAAAATGTTATAAAGTAAATGCTACTTCCAAATTTACTAGATTTCCCCTATCTTCAACAGAAACAAGATGACAAAAATAAAAGAAATTAAGGGTTTCAAATTTATATATCTTAGGATCTTACAAAAGGGGGAAAAAAAGGAAAAAAGTTGTGTTTTTATGGCTGTGTATACATTAAACAAATAATGAATATAATACAAGATATGAATATGAATATGAATATATTTATGAATCATAGACATCAATTACAAAAATGACATAAATTTGATTAATCTCTAGATAATCATACCATTGGAGGGTCAATCCACTACCTCTTGCTTCTTGCCTTATATGTATAAAATGTTTGTTTAATCAATTTTTTTACCTTTTCATTATAATATATGAATTAATTGACCACCAATTTATTAAAAAAAATAATACATAAATCCTATATAATTTTTATTTTCAACAAAAATAAAAAATATTTGAATAAAAAATTTCACATAGAATAAAAAGAGTAAATTAAAATAAATAATGATGTTCTATAATTTCTTTTCATGATAACTTTGAATGTATATTTAACTAACAATACAAAAAAAAAAATCATTTTGCATATGAGTTAGTCAACGATCAATCATTTATTAATTTACATGATAACGTTCCTTATAATAAAAAAATGGTTATTAAATCAAGTCATATAATTGGTGATATTTACTAATAATTGATATTGTGAGATAAAATATTTGTTATATTAGTAATAAAATTATAAAATTATTATTTATGGTATACTACTAATAATGTTATTAGTTATTGTAAAAGAATTTGGGTTTGGGGGGGGGGGGGGGGGAGAGGGGGTGGGGTTGGGTGGGTCCGAGAGAGAGACCATCAATTTATTGAAAAGAAAACTAGTACATAAATCTTATATAATTTGTATATTCAACAAAAGGGGGGTGGGTCTGAGAGAGAGAGACCATCAATTTATTGAAAAGAAAAATAGTACATAAATCTTATATAATTTTTATATTCAACAAAAACAAAAAAAAAAATTGAAAAAGAAACCACACGTAGAATAAAAAAAACCAAATTAACATAAATAATGGTATTTTACAAATTCTTTTCATAATAACTTTGAATGTATATTTAACTAACAATACTAAAAGAAATCATTTTGCATATATCTTAGTCAACAATTGGTCATTTGTTAATTTACATTGTAACATTATTGAATCAAGTAATATAATTGGTGATATTTTCTAATAATTGATGTGATGAGATAAAATATTTGTAATATGAGTAATAAAATTATTATATATATTATTACTAATAATGTTATTAGTAAAAGAAGGAAGAAAGAGAAAAAGAATATTATTTAAGTGAAAAATACATCTTAAAAAATTAAATAAATTCATGTGATTTCAACCCTACTCATTATCTAACTCATTGATTTCAAAACCAAACTTTTAACCACTTAGTCACGTATCTTACTATTTTTTTAATTATTCTATAAAATTTATACACATAAGACATATATATATAATAAATAATTTTTGTAAAACCATAAAAATTGACATTTTCCAAACTTGGATCATACTAGAAATGATATGATGCACAAATAAAGAAATAATCGTTTTGTTGATACAACTCAATAGCATGCAAATTATAATAATGGGTGTGATCTATATAATTGATGTCTCACTCAATTTTAGAAATCAATGTAACTACAATCAAAATGTTAAATTTATATGAAAAAGGGAGAAAATGTGAGATCTTTAAATATTTAATCAATAATATCCAACTGATTATGATTTAATTATAATTATCAAGGGTATAAAATTAAAAACATAAGTAAAAAATAATGGTGTAGAGTAAATATCGGCACGGGGTGGTTCTAAACCACGAACCGCCTCGAACCGTGCCCAGTGGTTCCGTACTCGGGAACCACCCCATCGGGATGGTTATAAACTACCGAAGGACCTATCGAAACCGACGTCCTAGTGGTTCGTTCAAAATGAATCAGCGGTTCTGCCGGGTCGGGAACCGCTATTCCAACCCGAACCAGCGGTTCCGACCCGGCTCCTTCAGAAACTAAAAAAAAAAAAAAAAACAACAAAACATATACAGAAGAAGCGAATTCAATTTGGGAAGGGGGCTAATGCAATGAAATTTACTCGTCATTGTTTGCCTGTATGTTAATCAACTATTATGTATTTCGTAATTGTTTTATTATTTACTAACCATTATATTTTATTTGAAAAAATTTAAATATTTATTTTGGTATAAATAAGTTGTAATTGATTTTGTTGATTTTAGGGTTTTTTTTCATTTTTTGATTAATTAAAAAAAAAGACTGTTTCACGATTTGCGTGGAACCGGCGGTTTTGGTTCAGATCCGGAACCGACCTGAACCATGCTGACCTCTAGTAGAGGCGAAATCATGGTATGAGTATAAAAGTCTAATGTAAAAGACTGGCCGGCTAATAACTTAATAGCCTAGATATATAACTAATAAATCTTCTTATACCCGAACCGTGTCGACCTCTAGTAAATGCGGAATCATGGGATGAGTGTAAAAGTCGAATGTAAAAGCCCCGTTAATAACTTAATAGCCTAGATATATATCTAATAAATCTTCTTATAAACTCCACACACTCTATGATGTGGACATCCAAGCCATGATGAAAGCCATGCAAACCTTGGAATTGTGACAATAATTATCATGTAAAATGGAAACTAAAAATAGTCATAATATTGCCCATACATTCGTAGACCTTTTACGCAGTCCTTCTAGCTCATTCGATTATTAAGATATTTAGAAAATTACTATATTAATTATTTGATAGTGCCTTCATGGTGAAGTATTTGGGAACCAATCCTGTAAAATGTATAACAAGATCATAAATTTTTCCATAAAATAGTCTGTCACGGAATTTTCAATAACTTGTCAAATAAGATAAGCTTTTGTAGTACATGAATTTAATCCCCGTCATCTTCTATTATATATCTTCTTAACGTTAAGGCTAAACGGAAAGGATTTCATAAAATTACCAACCTTGCTTGTGGGGTCAATAAAATTAAACGAATAGAATGGAATTTCCTCAAATAAGTCTCAACAGTTCCTACTCACAAAAAAAAATTACTAAGTTACGGTTTCTATTAATTTTCAAAATAGGGATTATTTTTATCACTTCCGCTCCTTTTCATCGTAAGGAGAGATGATTACGGTTCTTAGTTAATAATATCATAGGATTGGAGTTAATATTTATTCATGTTGTAGAGGGCTAAAATAGATTTTGGGTTTTAATTCCACCAACAACCAAGGTTGACACTTTGAATTAGTAAATAAGGTTTGAGGAGACTGGTAAATATCCTAAGACCTTTATTATTGGTGCATTATTGAGCATATTTCATATGCTATTTAATTGATTTATTGAAGAAAAGGATTTTTATTTAACTAATTTTGTGTTTTAGAGAAAACCACGAACAATTTGGCTTTTCAAAGGATTATTAATGAAAGAACAAATTTTGGAGAGCTTTGGAGCCTTTTGTGAAGTTGCTAGACATACACTAGTATTTTTACACACTAGTGTACTTTTGGAGGAGAAAAATCGAAGAAAAAATCGAAGTTCTAGGATACACGACCCCACTACACCAGTTGTGTACAATAGATCGTGTACATGTGTCAAAAAAAAGAAAAACGCGCGAAGTTAATGAGTACACACCTCAATGTACACGGTCGTGTAGGGTCATGTACACACTAATAAATATATATAATATATATATATTGCACCCTGAGTTGAAAGAACAAATTTGATTCACTTGTCTTACCACCCAAAAACCTACAAAAGAGTTTTATCATCATGATCTTCCTTATTTCTTCCATTGTATTTATTATTGTTGTTAATCTCTTCATGGAAGAGTAGTAGTGTATGCCCTAGGTTTTGGGAAACCCTAGCCTTCATGTACTGACTTGATTATTAATTGAATGAAGTTTGATTTTGAGTTTGCTTCATGATTTATATTGTTGTTTGTGATGATTTTAGGCTAAGGTTAGTACAAACTTGATTCTTGTTAATTCGAAAGAAGATTTCAATTAATGGGTTTGATCTCTCATAGACAAAGAAGTTGAGTAATCCACCTAGAAATAGGGTTTTTCCAACTTTCTATTATTTAGGGTTCATAATCTTCATGCTATTCTAATTTGATAATCGTGAAGGAAGAAATTCTCACTTTTGCAATTAAGGTTAGGGGTTAATTAATTGAAGAGAGTAATTAATCTATTTAAGAAACTTGATAGTTCAAGATAGAGTTTCGTTCAATTAAATCTATCTTTAAAGATGAAGGGGGGCTAGGGTTAACCAAAACTAAGGGCATTGTTTGTGAATTGATTATCTTGAGAAGTTTGTGCTTGTCTTTTATCTAAGGTTTTTGGGCTTCCTTTTAATTAGAATTAATAGAAAGTTAGTATTTATCTCTCAATTGATTCGGCTAGATAATAGTTAACGGGTTATTACTAGTAGCTGCACATAGATTCCTAGGATGATATCCGAATTGATTTCTATATTACACGATAGGTGTACTGCCTTGTGTGGGTCTAGAATTAACAAGATTATAAATTTAAAACTTAAAGATCCTACTCATCATAGTTTTTGGCGCCGATACCGGGGAATCTTGCAATATTAGGAAAGCCTTAATAGCTATTACTTTAGTCATTCTTTTTCTTATTTCTTCTTTGTTTTTATTTCTTTTCTTTTGTCTTTGTTTCTTTCTCTCGAGGAATTACATTTGAAATTCTAATCTTTTGTGTCTCTTTTGTAGGGTATGACCAGGAGTTCTTCTTCATCTACAACTCCTTTAGATCTTGAGATTGAGAGGACACTCACAAAGATTAGAAAGAATACAAGTACCAACACTCCTGGGCAAGCAGATATTGAGGGAGAAACTCTGGATTTGAGAGGTGAATAAGAGTTGGGTTTGGAAGACCTAGAAGAAGGATACAATCAAGAGTTAAATATGGCAAATCCAAATTTGCCAATGACAAACATGGATTATACAAGAGCTTCTCTTCAAGGCACCGGTCCTACTATTGTGAAGCCTCCAATTGGGGCAAACAATTTTGAGATAAAGGGGACAATGCTTCAGCTTTTATAGCAACATTGTCAGTTTGATGGTTTACCAGATGAAGATCCCCACTCAAACATCTAAACATTTCTGGAGATATGTGAGACTTGTAAGATGAATAGTATGGATGATGATGCTATTCGTACTAGATTGTTCTCTTTCTCCTTAAGAGGGAAAGCAAAGATTTGGCTGACATCATTAGGACCAGGAGCAATTACGACATGGGATGAAACAGTGAAGCGGTTCTTAGATAACCATTTCCTACCTTGCAAAACTGCTAAGCTCAAGAATGACATTTCATCTTTTTATCAGAATGAGTCTGAAACTCTCTTTGATGCTTGGCAACAATAGAAAGAGCTTCTTAGAAGATGTCCCCACCACCAACTTCCATCATGGTTGCAAGTTCAGACATTCTATAATGGGTTGAATCAAATGACTCGCCAGCTTGTTGATGCATCTGCTGGTGGTACTTTAAATTCAAAGACTTCCGAAGAATCTCTCAAGTTTTGAAGATATAGCTAGAAAACAACTACCAATGGGGAAACAACTGTGGAAAGCAAAGAGTTGATGGGTGTATGAAGTAGATTTGCTCACTTTTTAGTTGCTAAAATGGATGCCTTCAGTACCCAAGTCATGAGCATCAAGAATCAACAACCACCACACCCACAATTTGGTCAGGAAGGGACATCTGACAGTGGTTATCATCCAGAGCAGCATGACCAGGTGGATTATTTGGGGAACCAGAACAGGCAGCAGAATAATCCATTTAGCAGCACTTACAACCCATGATGGAGAAATCATCCAAATTTCTCCTGGAGCAATCAAAGTGCACCGAGGCCAAATTTCCCGCTAGGATTTTAGAAGCCACAGATGCCTCCACATCAGCAGCTGCCATCATCTTCAAACCAGCAACCCCAACCAGAAAAGAAATCACGTTTAGAGGAGTCATTAACTCAGTTCATATAGAGTTCAGATGCAAGACATAGGAATCAAGAAGCCTCAATTCACAACTTGGAAAAGCAAATTGGCCAGCTAGCTAAGATGCTTTTAGAAAGGCAAACGGGCTCCCTCCCAAGCAACACTGAGAATAATCCTAAGGAGCAAGCTAAAGTTATTAGCTTGAGAAGTGGCAAAGAGTTGCCAAGTAGAAGTGGGGAGGATCCTTCAGTAGTGCTTGAGAAGACATGTGAAGAAGGTCAAGTTATAGAAAAGGAAGTCTCCACACTAGCCAAGAACTCACCTCCAGTCGTGAAAGAATACACACCAAGGTTACCTTCTCCTACCCATTTGAATCAAAGCAAAGATAAAAGAGCAATTTGGAAAATTTTTAGATTTGTTCAAGCAACTCCACATCAACATTCCATTTGTGGAAGCCCTCTCACAAATGCCCAAATATGCCAAGTTCCTTAAGGAACTCCTATCCAACAAGCGGAAGCTAGAAGATGTATCAACTGTGGATATAGGAGCAAATTGCTCCTCAATCATTCTAAATAAGCTACCTCCTAAGCTAAAGGATCCTAGAAACCTTATCATATCATGCACAGTGTGAGAATTATCTGTGGAGAAGACCCTAGCTGACCTGGGGGCAAGTATTAACTTAATGCCCTATTCATTCTTTCAGAAATTGGGTTTGGCGGATCCTACACCAACTCGTATGAGTCTTCAATTGGCAGACCGTTCTATGAAGATCCCTAAAGGAGTCATTGAGGATGTGCTAGTAAAGGTTGGTAATTTCATCTATCCGGTGGACTTTGTAGTGCTTGACATTGATGAAGAGGGAGATGTACCCTTAATCTTGGGTCGACCTTTCTTAGCAACTGCTAGAGCCGTTATTAATGTGAAAGAGGGAAAACTCACTCTCAGAGTAGGAGATGAAGAATCTGTGGTTAATGTGGCTACAGCAATGAAGAAACCCATGGGATCTAATGATTCATGGTATTCTATTGATGTTGTTGATTCTTCAGTGGCTGAACATGTTGAGGAAATTTTTTCACGAGACAAGGTAGAATTGAGCTTGATTTTTGACAAGGGGAAGGAAATAATGGATCTGGAGGTGGAGGAAATTGTCACAAAGTTAGATGTTGCTGAGGAATTCTTGCTTAAAAAGGGGTTTGAGGAGCTCAAGCTAGATGATGAAGTGCGGTTCAAACCATCTGTTGAAGAACTGCCTATACTTGAATTGAAGCAGCTTCCTGAGCATCTTGAATATGCATTTTTGGAAGAAAATTCCAAGCTTCCGGTGATTATTGCTTCAGCTTTGTCCAGTGAATGCAAGCAACAACTGTTGAAAGTTCTTAAAGCACATAAATGTGCCATTGCTTGGAAGATAGAAGAGATAAAGGGTATCAATCCATCCTTTTGCACTCATAAAATTCTACTGGAAGAGGGATTTAAGTCAGTCATTCAACCTTAGAGACGACTTAATCCTAACATAAAGGAGGTAGTGAAGAAAGAAGTTATCAAACTTCTAGACATCGGATTGATATACCCAATCTCTGATAGTACATGGGCAAGTCCAACCTAAGTGGTGCCTAAAAAGGGGGATGACTATGGTTCCTAATGAGAAGAATGAACTCATCCCCATGAGAACAATTACTGGTTGGCATGTTTGTATCGATTATAGGAAGTTGAATGAAGCCACCAAGAAGGACCATTTCCCCTTGCCTTTTGTTGATCAGATGTTAGAAAGGCTTGCAGGTCACATGTATTATTGCTATCTGGATGGCATGTCAGGATACTTCCAAATCCCTATTGCTCCTGAGGACCAAGAGAAAACAACATTCACATGTCTCTATGGCACCTATGCTTACAGAAGGATGTCGTTTAGGCTTTGTAATGCACCCCACTTTCACAACGGTGCATGTTGAGCATTTTTGAAGATTTTGTCGAAGACACAATGGAAGTGTTCATGGATTATTTCTCAGTTTTTGGGAACTCTTTTGAACAATGCTTGGCCAATCTAGAGAAAGTATTGATCCGTTGTGAGGAGACAAATTTGGTGCTTAACTGGGAGAATTGTCATTTTATGTGCAAAGAAGGAATTGTGATTGGGCACAGTCTCATAAAGGGGGATTGAAGTGGATAGGGCAAAGGTAGAAGTTATTGCAAAATTGCCGCTTCCAACATCAGTAAGGGCCATCTGTAGTTTTTTGGGATATGCGGGTTTCTACAGACGATTCATAAAGGACTTCTCCAAAATCACCCGGCCTCTAACTAGGCTTTTGGAGAAGCATGTGGTTTTTGAATTCGGTGAAGACTGTTTAAAAGCTTTTAACTTGTTGAAAGAAAAATTGACATAAGCTCCCATTATGATTGCTCCTAGATGGGACCTCCCATTTAAGCTTATGTGTGATGCCAGTGACTTTGCAGTTGGGGTGGTCCTTGGCCAGAGACATGACAAGCACTTTAAGCCTATCCACTATGCTAGTTGAACATTGAATAGTGCACAAGTGAATTACACTACTACTGAAAAGGAGTTATTGGCAATGGTCTTTGCCTTTGATAAGTTTCGACGCTATCTTGTGTTGTCGAAAGTTATTGTCTACACCGACCATTCAGCGTTAAAGTTCTTATTATCCAAGACTGATGCAAAGGTTAGACTGATTAGATGGATACTGCTTATATAGGAATTTGACCTGGAAATCCATGATAAGAGGGGAGCAGAGAACTTAGTAGCTGATCATTTATCAAGGCTAGAAGATCCACATCGGGGTGAGTTGAAGGAGGAAGACATAAATGATGAATTTCCCGAAGAAAAGTTGTATGCAGTTTGTCAACTTCTAAACACGGCAATCACAGAGCTATCTTAGTTTGTGGATATAGCAAACTATCTTGTTGCACGAGTTTCCCTTAGAGAATTGGGTTATCATGCAAAGAGAAAGTTTTTCTCATATCTCAAGCACTATTATTAGGAAGATCCATTCCTCTTTTGGGTTTGTGCATATCAGATGATTCGCCGATGTGTCTCTCATGCTGAGGGATGGAAAATTTTGGAGGACTGTCATTTAGGCCCTGTTGGTGGTCATTATAGTGCCAACCATACTACACACAAAGTGTTGGAAGCCGGTTTTTATTGGCCATCCATATTTAAGGATGCTCACCACTTTGTCTCTCTTTGTGATTGGTGCCAGAGAGTTGGAAATACATCACAAAGGGATGAAATGCCTCAAAACTACATCCTAGGATGTGAGGTGTTTGATTTGTGGGGCATAGATTTTGTTGGTCCACTTCCACCATCTTATGGGAACAAATACATACTTATAGCTATAGACTATGTATCAAAATGGGTAGAAGCTCAGGCATTACCCACCAATGATGCTAGAGTAGTGTGTAAGTTTTTGAAGAAGCTATTTGCACAATTTGGAAACCCTAGAGCTATCATTAGTGATAGGGGGACACATTTCTATAATGATCAGCTAGCCAAAGTTCTAAAAAAGTATAGGGAAACACATCGGATTGCAACCCTGTTCCATCCTCAGACAAGTGGACAAGTGGAAGTGATTAACAAAGAGATTAAGCGAATTCTTGAGAAGACGGTGAGCCATCATAGAAAAGACCGATCTAAGAAACTTGATGATGCTTTCGGGCACTTAGAACTGCATACAAGACGCCAATAGGGACCACTCCCTATAGATTGGTGTATGGGAAGGCATGCCACCTTCCAGTTGAAGTTGAACACAGAGCTTATTTGGCTATCAAGCAGGTAAAGTTTGATTTGGGTACATCTAGGCTAAGAAGAAAGCTCCAGCTTAATGAGTTGAATAAGTGGAGGTTGCTAGCCTATGAGAACATGAGAATCTACAAGGAGAAAGCCAAGAAGTCTCATGATGCATATATCCGACACCAAAGAAGTTTCAAGAAGGAGACCAAGTTCTATTGTTCCCGGGAAAGCTGAAGTCTAGGTGATCAGGTCCTTATTTAGTCAAGCAAGTCTTTCCACATGGGGCCGTGGAGTTAGAACATCCCGAACATGGGACTTTTAAAGTGAATGGCCAAAGAGTGAAGCTCTACATGGGTAATAGTTCGGAACTTGAAGTTCAAGAGGAGTTTCGACTCCAAACACCAAATAACTAGTTGTCGTGAACCCATTTGTAAATAAGTTTTTAGTTTTCTTTTCTTTTCTTTTTCCTTTCTTTTGTTTTGTTTGTTTTGTGTTCTTGTTTAGTTAAAAAAAAAACATTTTCTACAGAAAATTGTAGGTTTTGAAGCAATATCAAGTGAAAAATTGGGTTTTCAAGCTAAGTGCAAGGAAGAAAAGCTCCAAGAAAGGTTTGAAAGATGAAAACACTTTTTAAGTGTTCTAAGTAAGTCATCTTTTCATGCACTATCATGAAAATCAATTTTCAAAGAAATTTTTAGAGCTTAAAAATTTTTCCCAGTGTACACTACATCTGCAGTACTCATGTACATGTGGTGAATGTAGTGTACAAACTTTCCAACAATCTGTAGAGTCACCAGTTATTTTATATGACTCGTGTATGTGTCGTGAACGTAGTGCAAAATTTTTCAAGATTCTTTGAAGTCACTAGTCATTCTACACGGGTCGTGTAGGAGTAGTTATGTGTTGCATCGATTCTGTGGAGTCACGAGTCAAGTACACGACTCGTGTAGGAGTAGTGTTCATTTTGCATAGATTTTTTGGAGTCACGAGATGGGGTACATGACCCGTGTAGGGGTCATGTACTCATTAAAATGCACCAAGTATAAAACACTCACACACACACACATAACCCATTTTTTTTCCTCACTCATCTTCTCTCTCACGGCTCATACACTCTCCCAAGACCCCAAAACCCCCCTTCATGACTCATACACTCCCCCAAGCATCCTCCTCCTCCTCCTTACACGCTCCTTGGATCTTCTTGTTCATCTTCAAGTAAGGTATGGCAAGACTAAAGCAACCTGTCAAAAGGCCAGGATTAAGTCAGCACACTTCGTAAGCTTAAGATGTCTCATCTTCACAAACCCTAACAAAGAAGCAAAAGGTAGCTCAATCACAGCCACAAGGAAGGCCAACCCCATTACATTTTGAGACTCTTTGGACCAAGACTACAACACAACGACTATATCGAAAACCTTTTGGAGCCCATAGATACCTGGATTGGGAGATGCTTGTGAATTATGGAAAGAAAGAGGAGATCAAGGAGATGCTATCAGTTGGGCCATGGGAAAATTTATTTTCCATCCACACTCCTGCCTACAAGAGCATTACACTGGAAGTGCTCGCCACTTTGAAACATGAGGAGAAGCATGGGGATTCAATAGTTGATGACACTCTCACCTTCTAAGCTTTTAAGAAGGTATATACAATCACTTTAGCTAATTTCTGCCATTATGTGGGATTATATACCAAGGAGGACACCGAATCAACTGAATTTAGAGCACTCCCAGTTGGGCTACCCCAACATGTAGATCCCCAAGAGTATTGGCAAGTATTGTGCCAAAGCACCTTCAAGTATGAGCCTTTCAGGTCAAAAGCCTCTGCTATCTTGGATGATAACTTGAAGATTATTCACCACATCGTATCTCATACCATTGGAGCGCACAAAGGTAGCAATGGTGTGGTGAATAATTTTGAGTTGGGACATTTGTACAGCATTGCAAATGGGCACCAGATTAATGTGGGTATAGAATTGGATTAGTTCATCAATCAGCAAGCTACCGATACCTACACTAAAGGGATCTTTTGTAGTGGCTATATGACCCAATTATTGAAGGGGATCAAAGTGTAGGAGGAGCTTCCTGATAATGTAGTCAAAGTGGATGTTAAACCAGTGTTAGATGGCCCTTTTAAACACTGGGGACTTCAGAGGGTCAGGGAGAATCCAACTCCTTCCAGACAGTACTCCACACCTCCTAGGGCTCCTTTGAGCTCTCCAGCTGCAGGTCCATCTACTCCTCAGGTATCAAATTTTGACAATGATTGGAAACTTTTCAGGAAAGAGTTCCATGAGGAGAAAAGAAAAAACAAGGAGGAGCGGAAGAAAAATAAGAAGTGTAGATCAGCAGTTTGAAGTTTTCTCCAACAATTGCTAGCTGCCTTTCAAAACCCCTAGAGAACCTCCTAACTTATGAGTCCTCAGCTGATAGGACCACTTCTGAGGAGCGTGAGTCGCCTCCTGTGGTCAATCGAAGAGGGAAAGCTCCAATTGTTGCATCATCTAGCTCAGATGAGCAGGTAGCTACATCTGGAGATGAAGTGGAAGAAGATGGTGAGACTGCAGCTTCATCTGATAAAGATGATGATGAAGGGGAAGCTGATGATGATGATGAGGCCGATGATGATGACAGCAAGGTAGAGGATGATGATGATGATGATAGCAAAATGGAGATGATGATAACAACAAAGACGGTGATGATGATTATGAGGAGTCGGAGGAGGATGATGGGGATAAGTGATTGATCCTCACTTGATGTTGCTTGATTTTACCTGATCTAGGATCTTTTTGGTGTTTATCTTTCTGTTTCTGTTTAAAGATTATGTTGCTGGTTTGTATTTTCTTTTTGGAGCCCCCTGGTGGGAAGACTCTTGTTGTTTCTGATGTTTCTGTAGATAGTTTTTGTTATCTTGTTTGGCTAATGGTTTGTTTGTTCTTTCTAGTTTCTTTCTTTCCTTAGGTTGATGGCTGACAAGTGTTTGATGCTCCTAGTGCTGAGAGAAAGTTTACCCCAACAACAATTTTCCTTAGATCCTATGTCACTTTGGGGAAGTTCTGATTTCCTTTTCTTCTTTTTTCTTTTCTATTCCTTTACTGTTTTCCCCTTGTTATGATTGCATTGGTAGACATTGAGGTCAATATCTTGTTTAAGTGTAGGGAAAGGGTAGTTTTGGAAGGAATACTTGGTTCTTGAATGACACAGGTCTTTATTTTTTTATTGAGCATATCATTTGATTAGTAAACATTTTGTGTGTAACAATTTCAAAAGTCCCCTGCTTACATGTTTGCAATTGTGCTTTAAAGTTTAGTATTAATTGATGAATCTAGAAAATATACTTAAAAATAAATAAATAAATATTTAATTAGCATTCAAATTAAGAAAAAGGGACTTACACAGTTCTTTACTCACCTATTTTGTGGTTAACATACTTAGGCGAAATTATAAGATGAAATCTAGGTGGGGTAATCTTACTTGTTATTTAATAATGGAATATAGAGTCTAGAAGTAAACCAAAGTCCTTGGTTGAAAGTTAAATGGTTGCACTTCTAAGCTTTTTAATTAGTATATTAGCTTTTCAAAAACTTTGAGAGCCCTTCTAATCTTTTGAGAAAGGGGCAAATGAAATTTTTCTCTTGGTGATCTTTTTGCATTAATATCTCTAAAAATACTCAATCAATTGATGCATTAAACGAATATGAAAAGCTAGTCAGTATGGCAGGCTTTAGTCCCTCAAAAGAGCAAAGTTTGACCCCGCTACTGACTAAACAAGTGTCTTACACAATTAATGTAAGAAAAATAAAATAAATTTGAGTCAAAAAGAAGCAGGCAAAAACCTGTCCAAAGGAAATTGAAAAGATAAAGGCTAAAACCTCCCCCTCTGAAGACTATAGAGATTTCAAGCAAAAAGAAAAAAATCCAGGGGATTAATAGATGCCATGTACTTTCTTTCTAGGTTATTGTGCTTAAGGAAGTGGTTGAAGAGCTTATATACTTGTTATTTGGTGGTGAAGTGTAACTAAGTTCCTTTTGCTAATGCTTGATTTGTGTTTACATTGTGACTTAAGATTCTGCTGTTAAATGGTGAGGGTAAAGTTTAATTTACTCGAATTAGCCTTCCAATTTTGTTCTAGTATGCTAATTACATTCTTATGATGGGTTGGAGTGGTAGGCACAAAGTGAGTTGCTGTGATCTGAAAGAATCAATAAATGCTATGTGAATCTTATTTTTTGTGGAAAAATTTTTGAGTATATTTGATGATAGATCTTAATTGTCCATAGTTGTTTGCTTGAGGACAAGCAAATGTTTAAGTGTGGGAAAGTTTGATAAATATCCTAAGACCCTTATTATTGGGGCATTATTGAGCATATTTCATATGCTATTTAATTAATTTATTGAAAAAAAGGATTTTTATTGAACTAATTTTGTGTTTCAAGGACAATCATGGAACAATTTGGCTTTTCAAAGGATTATTAATGAATGAAGTCATGATTTTGGAGAGCTTTGGAGCCTTTTGTGAAGTTGCTAGACATACACTAGTATTTTTACACTACTAGTATACTTTTGGAGGAGAAAAACCGAAGAAAAATTCGAAGTTCTAAGATACACAACCCCACATACACCAGTTGTGTACAATAGGTCGTGTACATATGCCAAAAAAGGAAAAACGCGGAAAGTTAACGAGTACACTAACCCGATGTACACGGGTCGTGTCAGGGTCATGTACACACTAATATATATATATTTATGCCCTGAGTTGAAAAAACAAACTTGATTCACTTGTTTTACTACCCAAAAACCCTAGAATGCTTTTTAGACAGCTTTTTGAAGAGGAATTCGTGCTACAACTTGGAGATCCACAACAATCACTTCTACAATAGGGTTTTATCATCATGATCTTCCTTATTTCTTCCATTGTATTTATTATTGTTGTTAATCTCTTCATGGAAGAGTAGTTGTGTATGCCCTAGGGTTTGGGAAACCCTAGCCTTCATGTATTGACTTGATTATTAATTGAATGAAGTTTGATTTTGAGTTTGCTTCATGATTTATATTGTTCTTTGTGATGATTTTAGGCCAAGGTTATTACAAACTTGGTTACTATTAATTCAAAAGAAGATTTCAATTAATGGGTTTAATCTTCATGAGCAAAGAAGTTGAGTAATCCACCTAGACATAAGGTTTTTCGAACTTTCTATCATTTAAAGTTCATAATCTTCATGCTATTCTAATTTGATAATTGTGAAGGAAGAAATTCCCACTTTTGCAATTAGGGTTAGGGGTTAATTAACTTGAAGAGAGTAATTAATCTATTTGAGAAACCCGATAGTTCAAGATCGAATTTCGTTCAATTAAATCTATCTTTAAAGATGAAGGGGGCTAGGGTTAACCAAAACTAAGGGCATTGTTTGTGAATTGATTATCTTGAGAAGTTTGTTCTTATCTTTTATCTAAGGTTTTTGGGCTTCCTTTTAATTAGAATTAATAGAAAGTTAGTATTTATCTCTCAATTGATTCGGCTAGATAATAGTTAACGGGTTATTACTAGTAGCTGCACATAGATTCCTAGGATGATATCCGAATTGATTTCTATATTACACGATAGGTGTACTGCTTGTATGGGTCTAGAATTAACAAGATTATAAATTTAAAACTTAAAGATCATACGCATCAGAGACAAGTCTATGGATTTGAGATAACTTATGTAGATTTGATATAATGGATTTCAAGTAGGAACATTAAAACAAGCGACTGATACAAATAGTACAAATGCAAGGAGAGTTCCTAGACTACCCAAATATTTAGATGACTACTAATTAATGGACATCTCAATAGAAAACAACTGAACAGGATACAATTCAGTTAATATAGTTCCTTTTTAATGAAACTCAACGGAAATTAACTAACAAGCAATATTGATACAGAGACTATAAAAAGCAGAAAGATACCGAGAGGAAGACACCCTAAAAGTCATCTATCTTGGACTCGATCTTGAGTCCTCTAGGACTTACTGGACACTAAAAGATCCAGTGAGTTTAGTCCACCTTGTTCTCACAAACAAACACAACTTACATCAGTATATTTTAAAAATAAGAATTAATTGCAAACCCTAACACATATTTCTTCTATTTGTAGAGAATTCGAGTTCAAGAAATTATAAGGTGATGGATGATTCGACTTACCTTACATGCATAGGAAATTTCATTTCGAAGGTTCACATTTGAGATCTTTCCTTTCTAAGTTTCATATTAGCGAAGTGATTGAAAAGGAATTAAGTTTTCTTGATATTTTGTAAATGTTGGTGTTCTATTTTTTAGAGTTTGTACAAGGACTATTGTGTGGTTAAGATGTTTATACTATGCGAGGCTTATTACCAGTACAGTGTCGGATCCTTTGGCTATTTAGGACAATGAATAATTCTTAGGCCATTTTCTTTAGTTTGGTTTGTCTTGATTGGTTTATCATAATAAACCTTAACAACTACTTACTTTTTGAATCTTTCTTAGGGAAGGTCATGCACTTAGAAAGGTTTTTCATAAATAGAAAGCTTGTAGAGGAATTCATCGAGATGAAGACTCAATCTTAAGCATCAACCATAAGTGCAATTAGATATTCATCATTGACAACAAAACTTTTTGATAATCAAAAGCCTCTTCTCATTTCACAACTCATAAGCCTAGATAAACATCATCATGCTATTATATTGTTATCACAAAAGATCAAATAGAATTGAAAACAAATAACACAACACTTATCCTCAATAACAAAGGAGTTGATAATAAATGACTTCGACCTACTACATGTGTTGAAATAGATTGTTAATTATGTGATTTATGATGTAGACTTTGTATTTAAAAGCTTAATGACTAATTATAGTGGTATCTGTGTTAAACATGAGCAAAATAAGGAGACTTGTAGAGTTTAAATGAAAGGTCTAGACCTTTTGTGAAAAGGCTCAAACTATCTCTTAAAGAAAGGAACACAAAACCGAAACAAAATGTGACCGTGCTAGATGATTTAGGTTAGTTTGAAATGATCTAAACCTATTGAAACTACAAAACTATTTTCATGTTTAAATTTGGAAACTTGCAACTTTTGATCAATCTTTTGGCAAGTTTCATATCTTAGGGTCACATCCATTCATAATAAATTATTAAAATCAATTTATAACTAATCTATCTCAAATTGAATGGATGCAATTCATATCTAAAACATTATAACTCTTCATGATTTTTTATATTTATTTCTAAAAATAATAGGAGTTGCTTCTTCAATGAGAAGTTAATCCTTAAACAAAATTTTCACTCCTTTTCTTTTACACTCTTCTTCTTTAAGCTCTCACAACAAATCTACATATGTTTTCAATACTTTAATTTTTGTTGTTTAAGTATCAAAACTTAGTTGTATCATAGGAGAATTTTACTTTTAAAACTCTCATAGCAAACTCTGTGTTAGGGGTGTGAATTTTCTAAGGAAAGTGAATTTAAGTATGCCATTCTATCTTTATTTCAATAAGTTGAATTTTTTGTCATTTATTCCAAACAATCTTAGAGAATTTATGAATCGTGACTGGTGAAACAAATGCAGTTCTTAGAGTTATGAATCAAGATTTTATCAAATTAGATTGATTTGATTGAACAAATTTTAACCATTGGAAAGATCAAATGCTCTTTTTTATTGTCCATGTGGGCATTGCCTATGTGTTTGATCTAATGTAATACCCCAAATTTTGGTTTAGCTATAATTAATTTTTTTATTGATTTAGTGTAATATGTGAATAATTTATTAATTATTTATTTGAATATGATTTTAATTTAGAAATTGAACTTATATAATTTCAATTAAACTAAGTAAATTAAACAATAGAGTATAATTAGGTAGATAAACATAAACTAATTAATAAAGGAATTTCTTGAAATTAAGATTAAAAATATTCTTTTCTATTTATCTAATTATTTCTATTACCTATTTTGTGAATCAAATTCTTTAATTTGAAATCATTTTTCTTTCTATTTGTGTATATTCTTTAACTATCTTTTTCAATAAATCAAATTTCCTCATCGTCTTAATATATTTTTTAAACATTGAATCCTTTCCTTTCAATTCCCAATTAAAACCCAATTTTTAAAGCTCAATTTTCTAAAATTTTATATAAAAGACTCTATTTAGCTATTTTAAATAAAAATATTTTGAATTCATTTGTGTGTTTAAAAATATTAGTTTTAATCCTAAACTCAAATGAAACATCAAGTTCTTCCAAAATTAAATTTAAAAACTATATTTTCATTTCTAGCTAATAAGTTCTATGCCATAAATTCTAAAACCAAGTTCTGGATATTTTTTATACGTAAGAAAATCATCTAAAAGGATTATATACAAATTTTTTATCCATAATTATCCTTAACCTAATCCTATATATTTTTATTTCTTTTGATTTTTGGGGAGGGGGCTGCCTTCATTTTCTTTCTTTCCTTTTCTCCTACTTTGGTTTCTACCAGTGCTAGCTTCTCCTTTTTTTCCTCTCTTCATTTTCTTTCTTTTCTCAAATTCCACTCCATAGTCTCAAGTCTAAGAGAAGATTGAAAGAGAAATGGAAGATAGAAACAAGATAGACGATATAGATCATGCTTGAAGTAGCTATAAACCCTGGTTTTTCAAGTAACCAAGATAACTCAAGAACCGGAAACCAAAACCCTAAACCGAGTAGCTTAAGACTGGAGTGAGAACTAGGAACCCTAAATCCGACTTTTCCTCGGTTTCCAACTAAGAAACTTTTATAAGAAAATTTAATTTTGAATATAGTTCTTGATTACATTTCAAACCAAGAAAAGATCAGATTTTGAAAAAATTTCAATTCCGGGTCTTCCCGAAACCCATTATAGAAAAACGTGCCCCGGAACTTGAGTTTCAAAAATTTACTTGTAAATACTCATTTGAATCGAAATTAAATAAGGATTTCAAAAATATAAATTCCGTAATTTTTTGGTTTATGAAAAATACAGTTATAGCCTTTTTATTCGTATTTTCCTTCTACTGGTAATTAAGTTTTCTTAATTACTATTCATTACTATTCACAAGTACAACCTACTACTCACAAGTACACCCTATTCTTACAACCTTACAATCACTTAATCACATTTTCTTTTCCAAAGACTTTTTGTCTCTAAATAATTATTTCAATTTATGACAATTAGTACTCAAATCTATCAAAACAAGTCACACAAAAATCAATTCCTCAACCAGGCGCGCCCCCCCCCCCCCCCCCTCTTTTACAAACAATGGCCGCGTGAATCCCCCCCATGGAGCTCCATTGTACAATTTTTTTTTAAATTTATTTTATCACATTTAACCTAATTCCATTTTATATATAAACCACATTTTCTCTCTGTCATTTCATTTTTCTCATTTTTCAAACTTTCCAAAGGTAAAAAGCTCTCAAATTCTCTCCCTCTCGCACTCCATTGTCGTGAGCCCCATGGCTCATACACATACACACAACTTTCTTTTCTTTCTTCATTTGTCTCCTATTTTACTTCAAGTAAAAAAACTTTTGCTCCTTCTAATCATAGATCCTTGTAATGGCAAGGATATTCTTGGATATTTCCAACTAAATATTCCCATGATCTCTTGCTAGGGACAAGAAAATATCAATACAAGAATACCAAACCATCACAAAGCAGATCTTGCATTTAAAGGAGCTTTCATGTTATAAACCTCATGATCATCCATCTAAAAGTATTTTGAACAAAAGATCTTTAATAAAAATGTAGTTTTTATGTTTTCAAAACCTATTTAAGCACTTAAGATTGTAGAGCTATCATTTTACCACTCACATTCATGTAGGCATTTTAGATTTCATCTTTATGTTGAGTTTATGTGAATTAATGGTCATCAATTCTTTTGTCTTGAGTAAATAACTTTGCTAGTATGAAGATCTATAGGTAGATAAGTTAACGAAACCAAAAAGGAAAACACTTTTCAAGAAATGAGCTAGTGTAAATTCGGATGACTTGAGAAACCTAGTTTAAAAACCCTTTTATCGACTTCAAAACATGTATTTTACAAGAAAAATGAAGCCTTTAGGTGATAGATAATGTTTATGATATTTTTCATAAGTTTAAATGAGTTTTAACCAAAGAAAATATTTAAAACAAGAGATGAAGTCCAATGGAAGTTTTGAGTTCAAAATCTTGTAGGCAAAATTAGTAATAATGAAGAGATTGTTAGAAAACACTAGTTTTCCAACTTCAAAAATGGTATTTTCTTAAAAAATGGAGTCCTTAGGGTATAGGTAAAATAAATACTTAAAGTTCTAAGTATAAAATGCATTTTTCTTAAAAGAATCAAATTAAAAATAAATTTTTGCTAAATTCGGATTTTTGTAACCACCCTAGTATAAGACTCACATAAAAGTTTACAAATGAAGATTTAATTAAAGAAATAAAGGCCTTAGGATATAGCTAATGTAAGGATCAAAATTTCTTTAAGGAAAGTAGAGTTTTCCTAAGGAAAATCCTTAGAATAAGTAAGTGTGACCGAGTGTAGCAAAATTATTAGTTAATCAATGGCATGGAATGGTTTCCTAATATAAAGGTTATCTAAATTTTTCTAACCTAAAAATTTATGAGAACTTAGGCACATAAGAGTTCATATCATGACATTCATGATAGGGAAATTCATTACCATGGCATTTATTTTCATTTTACACTTAGGAATCTCAAGAGCCTTCATGAAAATCACATTTTCGGAATCAACAATATCGCAAGACAGAACTGATCCTTCATTTCCGAGACTTAAATATTTTCAAAACTTGATTTAATCTTCATATTTAGAAAGCTCTTTTGAAGTAGATAGAAATAGATATAAAATTTGCAAAATTCTGAGTTAAAACGACCAAGTTATGGCCATTTTAAATCGGAATTTTGGAAATGACGCGAATTTCGATTTCACTAAGTTGTCTTAGAGTTTTTGGTGTTCTTAGATGGTAGAATACTTATTAGGGTGTTTCTTTTATGTTAGGCGAACCCGAGGACATTGAATCCTTGCCTCCAGACTATTACTATTAAGAGACCGGCGAACCCATGGCTGAGTGAGTTTCTCTTCCCGATTCATTTATTGCATGTGCTTGATAATTAGTGCACTAGAATGTAGGCCAAATGAATGGAGTATGTATGATGGGGAATAATGGGAAATTGTATGTTGATGATGATATGAGAACTCAAAATAAGAATATCGAAACCGGATGATAAATTCTGGTTGTGTAGTTAGTTATGATGTATTGTTTGAGATATTATTTGATCGCCTGAATAAAATGACTTAATCGACTATTCGGACTAATGCCAAATTTTGACATATGCATATCATAATGGGAAGGAGCATTAGCATTGGTTGGTTAATCGTGATCCATAAATGAGATTAAATTGGTTGGTTAATCGTGATCCATAAAAGAGATTAAATTGGTTGTTTAATCGTGATCCAGAAACGAAATAATTGTAGGTTAACCGTTAACCATAAAAGGCATAAAGTTAGTATTGCAGTATTCATTAATCTGCTAAGCCGGGATGGATGGCGCAAGTCCATCCACATATGATTTCCGGATAGTCATATGTATGTTGTTCTCATGTGATTGGTGCATTCACTTGCTTGAATTGTTGTGACATAAATGTTATTGTGGGAGATTTCACTCACTAAGCTAGTAGCTTTATTTTCAGCATCTAGTTTTGAATTCTTCAAATCAGCCTTTTTAAGAGCCTTTAAGAGCTTTTTCATCTCAATATACATCTCATTATCATTCATTTCAATTTCGGATTCAGAGTTTACCTCAGATGTAGCCATCAAGCACAAATTGGCTTCTTCTTCATCTTCACTTGTACTTTCTGATTTAGTTTCTGACTCGTCTAAATCACTCCATGTGGCAAGTAATGATTTATGCTTCTTCTTATGCTTTTCCATCTTCTTCATAAGCACAGGACATTCATACTTAATATGACCCGGCTTCTTGCATTCATAGCACACCACTTCCTTTTTCTCCTTCTTCTTTTCTTTCTCTTTATAACCTTTTCCTACATCACAAGTGGAGTAATATTTCTTATACTTAACAGTTTTCTTACCTTGTTTCTTTAGAATTTTGTTGAGATGTCGAACTAATGAGTTGACTTCCTCGTCTTCATCACTACTAGAATCAGAATCTGAGTCATCATCCACTTTTTCTGTTTTGAAAGCAGTTTCTTTCTTGCTTCCTTCACTCTCTTCTGTCACATCTATGTGAGATTGATATGCCATCAACTTTTCTTTGAGTTGGCTTAAGGAGAGAATGCTAAGATCATTGGCCTCCTCTATTGCTGTCTTCTTGGCATCCCAAGATTTCGGTAGGATTCTTAGAATTTTCCTGACAAGATCAGATTCTTCTAACTTCTTTCCAAGAGAAGCTAGTTCATTAGTAATAGCAACAAATCTATCAAATGCATCCTTAACTTTCTCATTAGGTTTAAACTTGAACAACTCATATCTTTGCAAAAGTGCATTGATTTTAGTATCTTTTATTGTTCTTGTTCCTTCATATGTTTCACTAAGAGTATCCCATATTTTTTAGCAGTGCTACATGAAGAAAATAAATAAAATTCAGATGATGCAATGGTAGTTAAAAGAAGATTCTTAGCCTTGTTGTTTTTCTCAATGGCTTTCTTTTGATCATGAGTTATATGCCCATCGCCATTCATAGTGACTTGTGTGTCTCCAAGCAAGATGACCTGCCATGAATCAAAATCATTAGCTTGATGTATGTCTCCATTCTCATTTTCCAATAAGGATAATTCATGCCATCAAAGAATGGTGCTCTATCAATTGCAACATTATTGTCAACCATTGTTCAAGGATCACTCAATATGAGAAAAGAGTTTAGCTCGGATATCAATTGTTGTTATCAAAATTTTAAAACAAAAACTCTTTCTAAAAATTGAGCCCCGCTCTGATACCAATTGTTGGTCCCGAAAAGATAACCAAGAGGGGGGGTGAATTGGTTTTTCACAAAAATAAATTCTTTTCGAAATTTTCAATTCACTTCCTTTTGATTACTTTATTAAACTTAGAATTAATTAAACTTGCTGTTTAGAAACTAATCACAGCTGATAATCACACTTGTATATCTATTAATTCAAAACAGATCAAATTTAATTTTATGCGGAATACAGACAACTCTCTGAAGTACTCTCTGAAACAGGTTCTGAAACGTGACAGTTTATCAAATACTTCAATATAAATTGCACGAAAATAAAAAGAGTAGGGTAGAGAAAAATGCAAATCGATTTATAGAGGTTCCGCCTCGAGCGTCAATCCTCTCTTCCAGCTCCAATGCCGGGGTCCCGGTATTCCTCACCGGTTGTGTTCTACTATCCAATCAAATCAATGAAGTTACAAGAAGTATTTGCCAAACTTTTGGCTACAATTCACTTAGCTTGATTCTCACAAACAATCAATCAACTAAGCCTACTTGTAACTCTCAACTCACACTAAATGTGTAACAACAAATCAGAGGAATAAAAATTGAATTTCCTCAACTATTTGCTCAATGAACAGTAACAATAAAAATATGACAGTTTTCGAATGGGATCTTGAACTTTCTGAGATCTGATGTTCACGTTGTTCTTTTTCACGTGAGATTTTTCTTCTGTTTTCTCTCTCTTGGATGAATGCTAGTTTTATCTTCATAACACCAACGGTTAGTAAAAGAAATGGATAAGCTTGTTCCTATTTTCTTGTGCATGATATCAGCTGGAGTTTATCGGCAATATCTAACAAGATATCATCTTATCTCTTTCTTCAAAATCTGTAAATTTTGAATAACTTGAGATCTTGTTGTTGTAATCTCGAAATTCTTGCTCCAATGGATAAGTTTAAATCTCCAACAACTTGTATAATTATCTTGAACTTGAAATTCGAATTTGAAATCACCGTTGTTGACTTGTTCCTTCGTCTGGTACTGTTCATGCAACAAAAATATCATATTTTCCATAAATTTCGACTTCCTTATATGGATAAATAATCATCAGACAAGTTCCTTGCATATTTGGATCATGTTTTCCATATTTCCAACTAAAATTTGAATAATCTGTTGAAGATGCATCATTGCAAGTCACGTTCTTTTTCTTGCTGTCAAAACATAATTTTCTCAAAAAAAATGAACTTTAATTCGACGAAATTCGAATCCCCATGGATATTGAACCAACTTTGTAGAACACATTGAGTATATTACCCAAATATACTCAATCTTTGGAGCTGGGTCTTCAACATATTAAATCTAAAAAGAAAATTCGAATCTGGAGCTGAAACTCGTCATTTTTTTTTTTTGTTGCAGTTCACCTTCTGATGTACCTTCTGATGAACCTTCTGACGAACCTTCTGATAGTTTAAAAAGCCAGCGGCGAACCTTCTGATTAACCTTCTGACAGCTCATTTGTTCTTGAAATCTTCTCCAAACACTTTCTAAAGTATTCTTTGCATGGAGTCTCTTTTGAAATCATTCTCTTAAGTTATTGTAAACCACTTTGATTATATCTTAAGTTATTGTAAACCACTTTGATTATATTAAACCTTGCACACTTAATAAATATGTTAGTAATTATTTACTCATTTTTGTTATCATCAAAATCATCATTTGAGATAAACCAACATTCTCCCCCTTTTTGATGATAACAAAACCCATATAAACAAAATATTTTTTTTTTAAATGTAAAGTGCAATCTAAATATTTATCTCATATTTTGTTTACTTTCTCCCCCTTTTTGTTAGCATCAAAAACAAAATACTTATTCAAAAAAAATATAACCAAGCATTCTTTTCAAGCATGGAAAAAATATTTTTGTGCAAAAGTGTAGTTTTTTTTTATTTTTTTTTAAAGCTGCAGAAAAATGTGAAACATGCAGAATTTTTTTTTTTTATATAGAAATTTGATAGATTGCAGAATTTGTGCAGAAAAAAATGATGGAATTACAAAAAATATACAGAAAATGCAGAAAAAGTGCAGAAATTACATAACATATGCAGAAAAGTGCTGGAATTGCAGAAAATGCAGAAAAAATATGGAAAAGTGCAGAATTTTCAAAAAAAATGCAGGAAAATGCAAGATTTCCTCAAAAAGTGCAGAATTTTGTCTTTAAAGGTGCAAAAATGACATAAATTTGTTCATATATTGCATAAATTGTCCTTTAACACACACATAACAAGAAATTACAAAGTAAAACAACTTCAACATATTTGATCGATGTACTTATCTTGTTTCAAACATTTCTCCCCCTTTATAAATTTCTTTTTGAAAACAAGCTCCCCCTTAATATGATACCAATTGATTTTAAAAAGTATTCAATAATTATTTCCATATCAAAACATAGAGAGCAAATAAAATAATATAAGGGAGTTGGAACAATAGTACCAAATTTTCATATTTTTCCTTCTTGCTTATGAGTGCACATATATATATATATATATTTTTTTATAACCGAGGCAATTATTGATCATGATAATATCTATGTGCATTTGCCTTTAGTACCTGCACTTCACTCACAAACAAGTTAAACTTCTTTACGAACCCATACAAGTTTAGGTCCATTGAAAAATTTGTTTCCTTGTTGATCACTAAGCTTGTTTCTTTTGTAAAAACAATATTTTTCTATATGACCTCTTCTATTACAAAATGAACATGCATATGGATGTGTATTGTACCTTTGATTTACCTTTTGATAATAATTTTGTCTTGGATAATTATTATATGCATACCTGTACCCTCTGCCATACGTTCTGATAGGATAATTTTGTTGAGTATACCTTCTGATGTAGCCTCTGCTGTTACAATTCATACTCTTTTTGACAGATTGCATAACATCTTTTTCATTCCCAGATTCATTTGCTTTTACAAACACTGTTTTATTCATGCTATTTGTCGACTTTTCATGTTCATATCCAAGTCCATGCTTAATAAATGATGGTCTTTGACTACTTATAAGCATGTTTAACTTCTTATCACTTTCATTAAACTTACTAAAAGTGTTTTTAATAGATTGTGATAAATCTTCTACTCTTCCTTTTAAATCTTTAATCTCATTCTTCAAAACATCATTCTCTTTCTTCAAAACATCAGATTTGACAAACAATTTTTCATTATCATTTTTCAAAATATCATTCTCATCAACAAGCAATTTATTTATTTGTTTCAAAACATTTTTCATTTTTCAAAGCTTTATTTTCGGCATCTAGTTTTGAATTCTTCAAATCAGCCTTTTTAAGAGCCTTTAAGAGCTTTTTCATCTCAATATACATCTCATTATCATTCATTTCAATTTCGGATTCAGAGTTTACCTCAGATGTAGCCATCAAGCACAAATTGGCTTCTTCTTCATCTTCACTTGTACTTTCTGATTTAGTTTCTGACTCGTCTAAATCACTCCATGTGGCAAGTAATGATTTATGCTTCTTCTTATGCTTTTCCATCTTCTTCATAAGCACAGGACATTCATACTTAATATGACCCGGCTTCTTGCATTCATAGCACACCACTTCCTTTTTCTCCTTCTTCTTTTCTTTCTCTTTATAACCTTTTCCTACATCACAAGTGGAGTAATATTTCTTATACTTAACAGTTTTCTTACCTTGTTTCTTTAGAATTTTGTTGAGATGTCGAACTAATGAGTTGACTTCCTCGTCTTCATCACTACTAGAATCAGAATCTGAGTCATCATCCACTTTTTCTGTTTTGAAAGCAGTTTCTTTCTTGCTTCCTTCACTCTCTTCTGTCACATCTATGTGAGATTGATATGCCATCAACTTTTCTTTGAGTTGGCTTAAGGAGAGAATGCTAAGATCATTGGCCTCCTCTATTGCTGTCTTCTTGGCATCCCAAGATTTCGGTAGGATTCTTAGAATTTTCCTGACAAGATCAGATTCTTCTAACTTCTTTCCAAGAGAAGCTAGTTCATTAGTAATAGCAACAAATCTATCAAATGCATCCTTAACTTTCTCATTAGGTTTAAACTTGAACAACTCATATCTTTGCAAAAGTGCATTGATTTTAGTATCTTTTATTGTTCTTGTTCCTTCATATGTTTCACTAAGAGTATCCCATATTTGTTTAGCAGTGCTACATGAAGAAAATAAATAAAATTCAGATGATGCAATGGTAGTTAAAAGAAGATTCTTAGCCTTGTTGTTTTTCTCAATGGCTTTCTTTTGATCATGAGTTATATGCCCATCGCCATTCATAGTGACTTGTGTGTCTCCAAGCAAGATGACCTGCCATGAATCAAAATCATTAGCTTTGATGTATGTCTCCATTCTCATTTTCCAATAAGGATAATTCATGCCATCAAAGAATGGTGCTCTATCAATTGCAACATTATTGTCAACCATTGTTCAAGGATCACTCAATATGAGAAAAGAGTTTAGCTCGGATATCAATTGTAGTTATCAAAATTTTAAAACAAAAACTCTTTCTAAAAATTGAGCCCCGCTCTGATACCAATTGTTGGTCCCGAAAAGATAACCAAAGGGGGGGTGAATTGGTTTTTCACAAAAATAAATTCTTTTCGAAATTTTCAATTCACTTCCTTTTGATTACTTTATTAAACTTAGAATTAATTAAACTTGCTGTTTAGAAACTAATCACAGCTGATAATCACACTTGTATATCTATTTTAATTCAAAACAGATCAAATTTAATTTTATGCGGAATACAGACAACTCTCTGAAGTACTCTCTGAAACAGGTTCTGAAACGTGACAGTTTATCAAATACTTCAATATAAATTGCACGAAAATAAAAAGAGTAGGGTAGAGAAAAATGCAAATCGATTTATAGAGGTTCCGCCTCGAGCGTCAATCCTCTCTTCCAGCTCCAATGCCGGGGTCCCGGTATTCCTCACCGGTTGTGTTCTACTATCCAATCAAATCAATGAAGTTACAAGAAGTATTTGCCAAACTTTTGGCTACAATTCACTTAGCTTGATTCTCACAAACAATCAATCAACTAAGCCTACTTGTAACTCTCAACTCACACTAAATGTGTAACAACAAATCAGAGGAATAAAAATTGAATTTCCTCAACTATTTGCTCAATGAACAGTAACAATAAAAATATGACAGTTTTCGAATGGGATCTTGAACTTTCTGAGATCTGATGTTCACGTTGTTCTTTTTCACGTGAGATTTTTCTTCTGTTTTCTCTCTCTTGGATGAATGCTAGTTTTATCTTCATAACACCAACGGTTAGTAAAAGAAATGGATAAGCTTGTTCCTATTTTCTTGTGCATGATATCAGCTGGAGTTTATCGGCAATATAACAAGATATCATCTTATCTCTTTCTTCAAAATCTGTAAATTTTGAATAACTTGAGATCTTGTTGTTGTAATCTCGAAATTCTTGCTCCAATGGATAAGTTTAAATCTCCAACAACTTGTATAATTATCTTGAACTTGAAATTCGAATTTGAAATCACCGTTGTTGACTTGTTCCTTCGTCTGGTACTGTTCATGCAACAAAAATATCATATTTTCCATAAATTTCGACTTCCTTATATGGATAAATAATCATCAGACAAGTTCCTTGCATATTTGGATCATGTTTTCCATATTTCCAACTAAAATTTGAATAATCTGTTGAAGATGCATCATTGCAAGTCACGTTCTTTTTCTTGCTGTCAAAACATAATTTTCTCAAAAAAAATGAACTTTAATTCGACGAAATTCGAATCCCCATGGATATTGAACCAACTTTGTAGAACACATTGAGTATATTACCCAAATATACTCAATCTTTGGAGCTGGGTCTTCAACATATTAAATCTAAAAAGAAAATTCGAATCTGGAGCTGAAACTCGTCATTTTTTTTTTTTGTTGCAGTTCACCTTCTGATGTACCTTCTGATGAACCTTCTGACGAACCTTCTGATAGTTTAAAAAGCCAGCGGCGAACCTTCTGATTAACCTTCTGACAGCTCATTTGTTCTTGAAATCTTCTCCAAACACTTTCTAAAGTATTCTTTGCATGGAGTCTCTTTTGAAATCATTCTCTTAAGTTATTGTAAACCACTTTGATTATATCTCTTAAGTTATTGTAAACCACTTTGATTATATTAAACCTTGCACACTTAATAAATATGTTAGTAATTATTTACTCATTTTTGTTATCATCAAAATCATCATTTGAGATAAACCAACATTCTCCCCCTTTTTGATGATAACAAAACCCATATAAACAAAATATATTTTTTTTTTAAATGTAAAGTGCAATCTAAATATTTATCTCATATTTTGTTTACTTTCTCCCCCTTTTTGTTAGCAAAAACAAAATACTTATTCAAAAAAAATATAACCAAGCATTCTTTTCAAGCATGGAAAAATAATTTTTGTGCAAAAGTGTAGTTTTTTTTATGCTGTTTTTTTTTAAAGCTGCAGAAAAATGTGAAACATGCAGAATTTTTTTTTTTTTTATATAGAAATTTGATAGATTGCAGAATTTGTGCAGAAAAAAATGATGGAATTACAAAAAATATACAGAAAATGCAGAAAAAGTGCAGAAATTACATAACATATGCAGAAAAGTGCTGGAATTGCAGAAATGCAGAAAAAATATGGAAAAGTGCAGAATTTTCAAAAAAAATGCAGGAAAATGCAAGATTTCCTCAAAAAGTGCAGAATTTTGTCTTTAAAGGTGCAAAAATGACATAAATTTGTTCATATATTGCATAAATTGTCCTTTAACACACACATAACAAGAAATTACAAAGTAAAACAACTTCAACATATTTGATCGATGTACTTATCTTGTTTCAAACATTTCTCCCCCTTTATAAATTTCTTTTTGAAAACAAGCTCCCCCTTAATATGATACCAATTGATTTTAAAAAGTATTCAATAATTATTTCCATATCAAAACATAGAGAGCAAATAAAATAATATATAAGGGAGTTGGAACAATAGTACCAAATTTTCATATTTTTCCTTCTTGCTTATGAGTGCACATATATATATATATATATATTTTTTTTATAACCGAGGCAATTATTGATCATGATAATATCTATGTGCATTTGCCTTTAGTACCTAATGCATTCACTCACAAACAAGTTAAACTTCTTTACGAACCCATACAAGTTTAGGTCCATTGAAAATTTGTTTCCTTGTTGATCACTAAGCTTGTTTCTTTTGTAAAAACAATATTTTTCTATATGACCTCTTCTATTACAAAATGAACATGCATATGGATGTGTATTGTACCTTTGATTTACCTTTTGATAATAATTTTGTCTTGGATAATTATTATATGCATACCTGTACCCTCTGCCATACGTTCTGATAGGATAATTTTGTTGAGTATACCTTCTGATGTAGCCTTGCTGTTACAATTCATACTCTTTTTGACAGATTGCATAACATCTTTTTCATTCCCAGATTCATTTGCTTTTACAAACACTGTTTTATTCATGCTATTTGTCGACTTTTCATGTTCATATCCAAGTCCATGCTTAATAAATGATGGTCTTTGACTACTTATAAGCATGTTTAACTTCTTATCACTTTCATTAAACTTACTAAAAGTGTTTTTAATAGATTGTGATAAATCTTCTACTCTTCCTTTTAAATCTTTAATCTCATTCTTCAAAACATCATTCTCTTTCTTCAAAACATCAGATTTGACAAACAATTTTTCATTATCATTTTTCAAAATATCATTCTCATCAACAAGCAATTTATTTATTTGTTTCAAAACATCTTTTTCATTTTTCAAAGCTTTATTTTCGGCATCTAGTTTTGAATTCTTCAAATCAGCCTTTTTAAGAGCCTTTAAGAGCTTTTTCATCTCAATATACATCTCATTATCATTCATTTCAATTTCGGATTCAGAGTTTACCTCAGATGTAGCCATCAAGCACAAATTGGCTTCTTCTTCATCTTCACTTGTACTTTCTGATTTAGTTTCTGACTCGTCTAAATCACTCCATGTGGCAAGTAATGATTTATGCTTCTTCTTATGCTTTTCCATCTTCTTCATAAGCACAGGACATTCATACTTAATATGACCCGGCTTCTTGCATTCATAGCACACCACTTCCTTTTTCTCCTTCTTCTTTTCTTTCTCTTTATAACCTTTTCCTACATCACAAGTGGAGTAATATTTCTTATACTTAACAGTTTTCTTACCTTGTTTCTTTAGAATTTTGTTGAGATGTCGAACTAATGAGTTGACTTCCTCGTCTTCATCACTACTAGAATCAGAATCTGAGTCATCATCCACTTTTTCTGTTTTGAAAGCAGTTTCTTTCTTGCTTCCTTCACTCTCTTCTGTCACATCTATGTGAGATTGATATGCCATCAACTTTTCTTTGAGTTGGCTTAAGGAGAATGCTAAGATCATTGGCCTCCTCTATTGCTGTCTTCTTGGCATCCCAAGATTTCGGTAGATTCTTAGAATTTTCCTGACAAGATCAGATTCTTCTAACTTCTTTCCAAGAGAAGCTAGTTCATTAGTAATAGCAACAAATCTATCAAATGCATCCTTAACTTTCTCATTAGGTTTAAACTTGAACAACTCATATCTTTGCAAAAGTGCATTGATTTTAGTATCTTTTATTGTTCTTGTTCCTTCATATGTTTCACTAAGAGTATCCCATATTTGTTTAGCAGTGCTACATGAAGAAAATAAATAAAATTCAGATGATGCAATGGTAGTTAAAAGAAGATTCTTAGCCTTGTTGTTTTCTCAATGGCTTTCTTTTGATCATGAGTTATATGCCCATCGCCATTCATAGTGACTTGTGTGTCTCCAAGCAAGATGACCTGCCATGAATCAAAATCATTAGCTTTGATGTATGTCTCCATTCTCATTTTCCAATAAGGATAATTCATGCCATCAAAGAATGGTGCTCTATCAATTGCAACATTATTGTCAACCATTGTTCAAGGATCACTCAATATGAGAAAAGAGTTTAGCTCGGATATCAATTGTTGTTATCAAAATTTTAAAACAAAAACTCTTTCTAAAAATTGAGCCCCGCTCTGATACCAATTGTTGGTCCCGAAAAGATAACCAAGAGGGGGGGTGAATTGGTTTTTCACAAAAATAAATTCTTTTCGAAATTTTCAATTCACTTCCTTTTGATTACTTTATTAAACTTAGAATTAATTAAACTTGCTGTTTAGAAACTAATCACAGCTGATAATCACACTTGTATATCTATTTTAATTCAAAACAGATCAAATTTAATTTTATGCGGAATACAGACAACTCTCTGAAGTACTTCTGAAACAGGTTCTGAAACGTGACAGTTTATCAAATACTTCAATATAAATTGCACGAAAATAAAAAGAGTAGGGTAGAGAAAAATGCAAATCGATTTATAGAGGTTCCGCCTCGAGCGTCAATCCTCTCTTCCAGCTCCAATGCCGGGGTCCCGGTATTCCTCACCGGTTGTGTTCTACTATCCAATCAAATCAATGAAGTTACAAGAAGTATTTGCCAAACTTTTGGCTACAATTCACTTAGCTTGATTCTCACAAACAATCAATCAACTAAGCCTACTTGTAACTCTCAACTCACACTAAATGTGTAACAACAAATCAGAGGAATAAAAATTGAATTTCCTCAACTATTTGCTCAATGAACAGTAACAATAAAAATATGACAGTTTTCGAATGGGATCTTGAACTTTCTGAGATCTGATGTTCACGTTGTTCTTTTTCACGTGAGATTTTTCTTCTGTTTTCTCTCTCTTGGATGAATGCTAGTTTTATCTTCATAACACCAACGGTTAGTAAAAGAAATGGATAAGCTTGTTCCTATTTTCTTGTGCATGATATCAGCTGGAGTTTATCGGCAATATCTAACAAGATATCATCTTATCTCTTTCTTCAAAATCTGTAAATTTTGAATAACTTGAGATCTTGTTGTTGTAATCTCGAAATTCTTGCTCCAATGGATAAGTTTAAATCCCAACAACTTGTATAATTATCTTGAACTTGAAATTCGAATTTGAAATCACCGTTGTTGACTTGTTCCTTCGTCTGGTACTGTTCATGCAACAAAAATATCATATTTTCCATAAATTTCGACTTCCTTATATGGATAAATAATCATCAGACAAGTTCCTTGCATATTTGGATCATGTTTTCCATATTTCCAACTAAAATTTGAATAATCTGTTGAAGATGCATCATTGCAAGTCACGTTCTTTTTCTTGCTGTCAAAACATAATTTTCTCAAAAAAAAATGAACTTTAATTCGATGAAATTCGAATCCCCATGGATATTGAACCAACTTTGTAGAACACATTGAGTATATTACCCAAATATACTCAATCTTTGGAGCTGGGTCTTCAACATATTAAATCTAAAAAGAAAATTCGAATCTGGAGCTGAAACTCGTCATTTTTTTTTTTTGTTGCAGTTCACCTTCTGATGTACCTTCTGATGAACCTTCTGACGAACCTTCTGATAGTTTAAAAAGCCAGCGGCGAACCTTCTGATTAACCTTCTGACAGCTCATTTGTTCTTGAAATCTTCTCCAAACACTTTCTAAAGTATTCTTTGCATGGAGTCTCTTTTGAAATCATTCTCTTAAGTTATTGTAAACCACTTTGATTATATCTCTTAAGTTATTGTAAACCACTTTGATTATATTAAACCTTGCACACTTAATAAATATGTTAGTAATTATTTACTCATTTTTGTTATCATCAAAATCATCATTTGAGATAAACCAACAAAGTTTAACTCGACTAAATAGACTTTAGTAAGCTAAAATGAATTAGATTGATTAATTTTAATCAACATGATTTAATAATTAGATTAAAAGATTAATTCTAATCAATTTGGTTATGATTAAGTTAAAATGAAATAATAACTAATAATTGGATTAGAATGATATGTTGGGATAACCATAATTTATGTGGGGAATATGTTATTTCAAATATGTGTTTACCTAGGAAATGAATATTTTTACATGAATGCTTTGTTGATACTTATGCAATAAATGATTATAAACAAAGAGAAAAAGAAATACTTTGACAGACAATTGAGAATTGTTCGTATCTTGGCGAGTTCCTACTTAGTGTCTAATCAATTAGGATTCTAAATGAAGTTTAAGTTCATAGATGTATGTTTACCTTTTTATACATTCTCTAAAATAGCAATTAGCCAACTTCCTATTTCTGTTTGGATTTCAATATGAAGGATGCTGATGATTTGATGATAATGATAATGTTGATGATGATTGGAATGATGGATGAGGTTAACGCTTTGGTTTTCCTAGAGGGTTGTTATGGCTTAGCTTGGATGATAGGTGGGTAACATCAATCTTATCACCTTGTTTGTGCATGTAATATAGTTTCACTGAGCTATAAAGGAGCTCACACCCCCATAGTTTTGTTCAGGTGTATCTCAGAACGGGTATGGGTTAAGAGGGTATGAAGACTCTGAAGATTTGAAGATTAGCTTATAATAGAATTCATATGTTTTGTAATTAAGTTATTTTTGTTTTGTATTAGATGTGATAAGCTTGGAATAGATTGGCTAGATTAAGAGCAGTTTAAAGCCTTGTAATACATATATGATATATTCTCTTTTTATTGTTTGGTGGAGGATACTGACTCTCTTTAGTTCTACAAGACCCGTAGGAATTTATATTTCCTTAGCTATATAAATGTTTTCATGAATTAAAACTTGTATAATATATATTAAATAGAGTTTTGCAAACCTCTGACTTACAAAACAGTTATCATACCCCTTTTTAGGGTGTGACATCTAAATATACAATCTATTCTTGAGTTAAAGGAAGATGAAAGTTTAGAAGAAAAGGACGACTGCTGGATCTACATGTGGAGATATATTCTCAATACATTGTCAGATATATATATATATATATATGGTCTTTATATGACTATCAAGTCTCTAGTAGAAACATAGAGAGTGCCAAAAGAAAAGTATAACACTGAAAAAAAAAAGTACAGATAAATTTTTCATGTTGAAATATTTGAAGTTTAATATAAGTGAAAACATCCCTATATCAGATCAAGTTCATAAGTTGCAAGTACTTGTTAGTTGGTAACGTGATTTACGTGTTGTTATTCTTAAATCTCTTCAAGTCAGGGCAATTTTATTAAATGGCCTCTTAATTAGAATTATTATAGGAACAAATAATTTCACATGGTGGAAGTGTCACGTCCCGAATGGCACCCTAAATGTGCCAGTCCATCATACACAATATTAAAGCCTAAGAGTGACCGCCTCAAACACGCGAAGACTTCCATACTATGTACAAGGCGTCTAACACATGGAGGAAACATATCGGAGTGATACATTTTATGTTGATACAACTGGAGTAACAATGTAAAGGAAGTTTAATTCACTATACTTCAATTACAATTCATCAAAAGATTTCACTACATAAAACTATTATAAGGCAAATCATAGAGCCTAGCTAATATCTTTAAGCATCCTTACTTCCTGCTAGAATCCCGAAGTCATATTTGGCTCCAACCATCTCGGTCCCCACTTGGCATTCTTGAGATAACCTGTTCATTCAAACATCTATTGGGGTATAAGCTACACTAACTTAGTGAGAATTCCCTTAATTCCGTACCATAACAAGCAAGTTATAAATCATCCATATGCTATGTATGAACAAACACATGAGCAGACAAATATGTATGGGTATCCGGAACCCATACATAGAACGGATTTATGCCCTCTGTATCTTGGGTTAGGGATGATATTGAAGTCTACAAGACAGCTGCTAGTCCCCCAACCCTCGGCTCATAGCACTCGACTCAGCTAGGCTCACACATGGAATGCATCCCCAGTGCGCCTTAGTTCCCTATGAATGAGCTTTGATACCGGGTCTCATTATCCAAACGAATCCTCGGACCATACCAATCGAACTGTGTAGGAGTAGCACGCTACCAAATGCAATATGTCAATTGCTATGCATGACCAATTTAATTTTTATTTAGGTAAAAATATTTATACATTCTTTAGAGTGACCAACCAATATCATACACATTACAGAAATAATATGAACAATGCAGTTATCCAATCGAATCATGGTTTCGATATGCTTTAGTATTCTTTGGCATACATACATCAACGTCTCATCATCTATCCCATCCCCATTCATATCGGTTTTTATCTTGTTCCTATAATTCTAATGCAACTAGCTACAAGCACAAATAAGGTAACAAAATAAGAAGAAAACTCACTCGGCCATTGGATCACCGGTCTCTTAGTAAATGTAATCCAGTGGTAGGGAATCGTCGATTTCGGGGTTACCTAAAAAGGAGGAAATACCATAATAAGTATTTCATCACTTAACTAATCTAAACTATCTTATATAAACTATCAAATTCGTAATTCTCGTCCAAGTGGGAATTCCAACTTAAAACGGTCATAACTTGGTCATTTTAACTCGGAATCTCGCAAATTATATATCGATCTCTATCTACTTTGAAAGATCTATCTAATTCTAATATTATTTTCAAGTTTTGAAAATAATTAGGTCACGAAACAGAGGGATCAAATCTGATCGGTAACTATCTCCATTTCCGAAAAATAGTTTTGTAATTATTTGAAATGTTTCTATTTGATAAATCAAGTATACATGAAATATGAATGATTTCCTAACATGAATGACATGTGATGAGTTTAATGTATGCATGATCTTGATGATTTTTGCTAAAAAAAATTTTATAACTTCTTATTTTACAAGACCACAATAACAACTACTTATGAAAAATCTAATTTTTAACTTTAACATTACACTTGTGTTTTGGAATTTCGTTCTTAGGAATTTCTAGTTATCTTAGTTAAAATTGTGTCTTCATAACATATACTACCTAAGACCTTCATTTTTACGCAAAAATTTGCATTTTACACTTTGTAAATATGTTTTCAAATGGGATTTATTCAAAAATTCGAATTTTTAGAAATCAAATTTTTGAATGATTCCTTTGGAAAAAACTTGTTTAATGCATTAAAATTTAAGACTTCACTATGTCTACTACTTAAGGACTTCATTTAATACATAAAACTTTTATTTTGAACTTGGATAATAGGTGTTTTCATGGGCATCATCCAAAGTTACGAATTTTACAAGTTGACTACTAACTCAAAAATTTCCATCTTGATTCTACTTCTTGTTTTGCACATTAATCTCATCAAAAATCATTTCAACTTGTAAAAATCATTTCAACTTGTAAAAATCACTACTTAATGATACCTATTACGTATACCCTTCATTTTTCACATAAAACATGAGTTTCGGAATTGATAAATGGGTTTTCAAAATTGGTCTTGATTGAGATCCATTTTACCAAATTTATTTTTGGACATATCTTTTGATAAAATCCACCTAAACTTAGGAAAAATTATCCTTTACATATCCTATCTTAAGAGCCTTCCATTTCTTGAATAAAATCTTCATTTTTGAGTTGTAAAACATGGTTTTAAAATATGCCTTGGCCAAAATCTGAAAATGAGATTTTTATTTTGAAAATAACTTTTGAAAATCACCTTTGATTCTTGTAAAAAGAAGTTTTGATGATATACATCCACTAAACCTCTATTTTCTCAACTAAAAAACTCCCATTTTGAGACTTGGAATAGGGTTTTTAAATATAGGTTTTGCCAAGATACAAATTTCACTATTTATATTCAAGTTCAAAACCAAGATCTACACATAAAAAGAACATGAATATAAAAGAAATGCATGGTAGTAAACTATAAACTCATAGATCTAAACTTTACACCTCAAAATCATTCATTTATGATATCTATTCCTTAAGTCCTTCATTTTAAATGAAAAATACACATTTTGAAGTTGAAAAATAGCTTTTCTAAATATGGTTTCCTTTTTATCCGAATTTTCAAAAATGATTTTTGTTGAAACTAAAATAGATCTTCAGCTTTCTAAAACTTTTCTACTACCACCAAGCTATTAGAAGTTATTTATGAACATAAAACAAAAGTCTAATGCATTTATGAACTCAAAACACTAGATCTAGTTTACTATACTAATTATAAATACATGAACACTATGATGATTATGTGAATGATGAATATATGGACAAATCATTAGCAATAACAACATAACTTGAAAATAGAACAAAATAGTAGTAAAATAACTCATATAACAAGATCTAAAACATAAACAAAACCAAAGCTACAAAAAAAAAGGTTAGATCTACAAAATATAACCACTTTTAGCAAGAAAATAATAATAATACAAGAGAATAATTTTGGATAAGAGGAGTGTTTCATTTTGGCATCATCATCTTTAGCTTTTAAGCTTATGGAATGTCATTTGATGCATGAAACTCTCACTATACTTTACGTATACCACCTATGGAAGCTTTGGACAAGAGTTTTATCCAAGAATCTTGAAGAAATATGTGTGGAGCTCAAAGATGGAATGGGGGCAGCAAGGTTTTCTTGTGAGAACAAGAGAAAATGAAGAAAGAAAGAGAGGAAAAAAGAGAGGAAAAGTGTAAAGAATGGTTAAGGTTTGAAGGTGTAAATGAGAGAGAGAGAGAGATGGAATGAGTTAAAGACACATTAAATGAGATAAAAATAAATAAATGGGCAGCAATTGTGAGTCCCAAAACTGACGTGAAATAGAGGAGAAGAGAGAAAGAAGTTTGGTTTGTTTTTGACTTGAAAATGTAATGTGTAATTAATGTGTGAGGGTAGCTTCTTAAAAAAAGGTTGAATTAACTTTACTTTAATAAATTTTGGAGTATTTCAAGGGACAAGGCAGCCATAAAGAAGAGAAAAATCTGCCATGAAGTGATAATGAAGTGTAGAAAGATTGAAGTGAAAAAAGAAGTGATATGTAAAAGGTATACTTAAAAAGTATGGATTGTAAGGGTACTTTCTTAATAAATAAAATAAAAATAAGAAAAATATAGAAAATGTATTCCAAATATTTTTAGCAGATTTTTCATAATTAAAATAATTTATTTATTTATTTTAGTGAATTATCATATAAGTTATCGGTATAATCAAAATATGTTAATATGAGCTATAATTGACATTTCTATAACCCGAAAAATTATAAAAAAATTATTTTATGAAATTAAAAATATTTTTCAATTATCAAATTAATTTATTTTATTTTAAATATCGGGTCTTAAACAGAATCTGATCCCTTATAATCCCAAAATGAACTAAATTTTGGAAAAACGAAATTTTCTAGGATACATAAAGTATTTATCTAAAAATATAAGGGTATATAAGAATAATAAAATCGTGTAATAAATAGTAATGAATAGTACAAAAGACTGGTTAATTACCGGTGATAGTGAAATACGAATATAATCGCAAAATCAAATAATTCTAGTTATCGAAAAATTATAAAATTTATATTTTTGAAATTCTTATGAGAATATGAGTCTAACGGTATTAATAGTACATTTTCTATATCTCAAGCCCCAGGACACGCTTTTCAAAGTCTGTATCCGAACGGGTTCGAATAGGTAAAAAATTTATCAATCTGATATTTTTAAGCGATCTTAAACTACACCTCGGCCTCTACGGTTAAGCGTGCAAGATTACCGGACTAAAACAACTTTATTCCACTTAGGGTTCTCGGGGATTTTCCTGTTAAGATCATTGCCAATTTGGAGACTGATGTTTTATGTTAATACAACATATTTAGTTTTAGAAATTTATTTTAAATTTTATTTTTGTAAGTATTTAATATCTCTCAACGTTTTCGGAATTCTTGAATTGAGTTTTATTTCCGAAGGTTTATCGTTATTTACTTTTTAATAATTGGTTTTTTTTTTTCGGGATTCTATATTACTCGATTTTACAAGTTGGAGTTAAATATAGAATTTATCGTACATAGTAGTTTTGAATTTGAAGACTGTTGAGTTCTTATTTTATTTTTAAGGATTTTCATTTTCTCAAGATTAGGAAGTTTCTGAATTCATTCATGATTTAGGACTTATCGAAGTTCGGTTTTAATTTGGAGTCATTTTTAGAGTTTATTTTCGAAGTTCATTTTGGAATTATTTACTGAAATTTTCCGGGGCTTACAGGAAGATTTCACTATTGAGAAGATTCCTATGCATATATGCAAAAAGAAAGAGACTTGGAAGCATAATATAGTGAATCTTCTAAATAATTTCAAAGTGAACCATACGAAAAATGAAGAAAATAAGAATCAAAAAAGAAAGAGGAAAGCTAACAAATCCAATGAAAAGAAGAAGGTTCGTAAGTGCTATAATTATAATAAGAAAGGACACTAGTTTAATGAATGTCAATTCCCAAAGAAAGCCATTATGGACTTTAAATCAATTACTTGTGGATGTTGCATTAAAATAGTCGCGTGTAACATACGTACGTGTGCTTATTTGCTATGCACTTAACTTTACAACTTATTCTTTTTACATTTCAAATACTAGTAATGATCTACTACACAAGATGATTTAATTAGATAGTATCATATTAGATATCACTATAGAAATATTGACCAAAAGTTCTATGATGGAAAATTAATAAACTAACTTCTATACCTATAAATTAAATTATCAATAATGATTGTTGCGATATCATTGAAATTATAGAGACCGAAATTCTGTCTCTAAATTCCAATTTTCTTGTAGGTATGAATTTTGATAAATTTGTAAAATAATTTTGTTCAAAATTCTATTTTATAGTTGGATCAATGTAACTAATTAAATTTTAATTAATTTATTTTGGAATGGACCATTAGGTCCTAAATGCTTTTCTGGATGAGATATGCTTGTTTGATAGGCACTATAAACAATGTTTATGAGTAAGTACTTTTATGAAATCTATTTGTCTAAACAGGCTAAATTTTACAGGTTTTAATAAACCCAAATCATGAAAAAATGAACAACACTATACCAAAAATTTTACAAAATTAATAACAATTTATTTATCAAGATTTGATTAGAAACTTATATAGTCAACATATATCTTATATATCACTTGGGGTGATACATTTAGTGAATTTGCTATATCCTATGCACTTAGGGTATGATAGTAATAATAACTATGGAACGGAGAAATATTTTTTCTATTTCATCCTTAAAAAGTGAATATATCAAACATTATATCTGTAGTCTAATTTTTTTTAAGTGTGCTTCCATGTGATAGGCTAATAACTATATTATCTACTCAAAACATACACTATATATTAGGTTCAACATTTTAAGTTAGGGTAAATGTCACAAACGGTACCTAGTCTAGACATCTCCCCGGTCTGGGTCTGTCTGAACGAGACCCGACCCACCCGGTCTGGGTATAAAAAATATGGACCCCTGGCAAGGCAGGGCGGGTAGGATCCATTGACCCACTGGCTCATGGGTGGGTCTTACGAGTCTAACCTGCAATTTAAAAAAAAAAAAAAAAAATTCACCAGCCAAAAATTTTTTTCTTCTTTTTTTTAGCAAAAATTGAAAGGATCCTACTAGACCTGCGAGGCTCGTCGGGTCCTTAGGATGGACCAGGATTGGACCCGTCAACCTCGCAAGTCCACAAGGTAGGTCCTACCTACCCTGCCGTAGCTAGTTCTCCTCGAGTCTCGATTCGGATCCAATCCGGGAAGATGTTTAACCTAATTTTTGGTAAAATATGCAATTAAGTACTTAAGTTTGAAAATGATCAATTTAGTACTTGATATTTAAAATAAGTCAATTTTGTACATAAAAGAATTTTTTATACACGCCAACACATTTGTCATATTGGTTAACAACATCACATTCAATGATAATATTAGCCAATTTGATTGAGGTATTATTAACATGCATGAAAAGTTTTTTTAGATATTAAATTGATCAATTCCAAAATTCAAATACTTTATTATATATTTTGTCAAATTATATACTATTCACGATATTAACCCTTTTAAGCTGTCATGTATATTATTATAGTACGTAGGTTATAAGCACTTCTATCGCTAGTGACATATTAATGTAGCTATTATTTAAAGAGCCACATTAGAGTCTTGTTAATGGCCGAGGGGAAAAAACGAAAAACCCAATTCACTTTAGTGGCTTACTTATTTAAATAATCAAGGGAAGTAAAAAAAATGTTATATAGATAATACATGATTAATAACATTTAAGTTTTTATACATAAAACCAAATATAATATTTTATGCATTTTTTAAAAAATGATTGTAGCATATGCGTAGACATTTTTTATCTTTTAAATAATGTAGCAAAGAATCCATACGTCAAGGTGGATAAATCATAATTTGTAAGTTTCAACAAATCCAGGTTTAAGATTATTCCAAAAGGTTATATGAATCCTTATCCAACGAACAAAATCATGAAAAGAAATATCGGGTAGACAAGAAAAGTGAGATGAGTGGCAATGATTCGTCGTTTTCATTAAGCAGTTGAAATGGTGGGGTGGAGTAGTCAGAGTGAAAACTCAAAACTACTTTGTACAAATGAGAAAAGGATCAAAGGTACAAGACCCGACAAGTGGTAGTACAGTGAAAGGTGTTGGAGCTGCTTACAGGCTTCACGACCCACCACACATCTCATTGGATCGATACGCTTTCGTCTCAGCCTAACGCCGATCTATCTACCCCCCCCTTGGAGTTCACTGTTTTTTTTCACACATTGGATCTGGCCTGCATTTTAATTATTGTCTCCTCTTACGGTTAAAAAATTGCTTTGATTTCATTTCAAATAAGGTATGGAAATTTCGGAGTAAGACGCTTCTTATATCTGGTTTTGAATTCTTAAGCGTTCCCCATTAGAACTATCTGAATACAAGCGATTTGATTTTAATAATTGATAAATTAGGTTTGAATTTTGTAAGATTCAGGAGAAACAATCTAGTCATATGCTGACATCATAATTTATAACAGAGAATTTTGAACTATTTCATCCAGCAAAACCTCCTAAAATGTGTTTTGACTTTCAAATTTTGAGCTTAAAATTAAGGAATTAGTTGGACCTTATCAAGCCACATTTCACACGTATATTGAATAGAATATATTTTTCAAGTAAATAATTCTTATTTTTGCCAATTATTTCAAATCAAGAGATCGATTTCATTGCTTTCATTGGCATGGCCTTACTTTTGGCTTATCTATATATATGAACATGATGGTGCCTGTGTAATTGAAAAGATGTGAATAATAACATCAGATGGAATTCTAAGTAAAAGGGCTTAAAGTTGATAGAGTAGGATATTCAATTATGTATTATACTTTATGTGGATATGAATTCCTAAAATTTAAAATTAGACTATACTCTATGACCTTTTAGAAAATAAAACCATGTTAGCAAGAAATTATATGCTATGAAAATTACATGATATAGAGTATCTTATAATAGGAGTGAGTGGATAGCTCTATTATACAAAATATTTATCTATACGCTACTCAATTGAGTTAGGTCTAAGTAGATATGGAGTGTCATTGAATAGATCTAAATATGTTTTTTCTAAAACCTACTTTCATAGGATGGGATATAAGTATGAAGTCTTCATACCTTTTATCCACTCTAGAAACTATACTTTATCATATAAAGGATATAGGTTTAGGGTACTCTATATTTATCTTATAATTTGTACTCTATGAAAAATTATAAAATACTATTAATAAATAAGAAATAAATAATAGCAATACTCCCTTTTTTAATATTTTGTGGTCACCTTTGTTTAGATTTATTATTTGTAAGCTATCTTTTAAAATTTTTTATTTTGAAATTTTGTACTATTTTATTATAGAAGTACTTGTAATTTTTTTTTTTTTGGAAGAACTTTGATTATATGTACTTAGACTTCGATGTTATATAGAAGTGTCATTTATTTTTTTGAAGCTAATGGAGACAGAAGTGCCTCCTAAGTTTTTAGTTTTATTGTTTGCTAAATGTTCAACAATTTAGTTAATATCATGTAATAATGTTTTACAATTATTTATTATAGATTTTAGCATTATCACAAACAAATTCAACATATTATAGGACTTGTAATATCAATAAATTATTTTTTAAATTTCCTTTTATAGGTTATTTATAGTAAATATATAAAAATAAGATAGTTTTACATATTACATAAACCATGTATATTATAATAAACTTGAAATTAAAAAAAAAAAATCTCGGTTCCACATCATATCTTATATTCTAAAGCATCTTGCTCACAGGGTACGTAATATAGTCTATAGGATAGGCACAAAGTACAATAAAATGGGTTCTAAGTATAGAATTCGTATCATGTTACTAGTCTAATGTAGATCATAGAACGACACCTATCGAAGTAGCATAATAGAAGAATTAAGGTCATATTCCATAGGAAAGTTAACAATTACCTCTACTCATTCCTTTCCTATTATTTAGTCAATAAAAACAAGAGAGTTTACTAAACTAAGCTATAAACTAAGCCTAAACTATCAAGTTCACATCACACACAAGAAAATGAAGATATTCCAATTCACATAGCACGTAAGTCATGCTTTACCTTAGATCTATTCATGTAACTCAATAATTTCTTAATAAATTGTGAATTGATTTTTTGAATGCATATTCTTTAAGTCATATCAAAGTCTCTCCCAAGATCATTAATGTTTAATCATATATTTAAATATTATAATCTCCTCCTAATCATTAGCAACTTGGACTCGCATTAAACACCATAATTCAAGAGTTAAATATCACAATGTAGAAAGATTTCACCACTCTATCCTAGACGTTATAAGTAATTCCCTTCAATAGCCTATATCTATTCCTTTAAAATGACCTCCAAATTTATTTTAACAAAATCAAACATGAATTTGTATCTTGCATTATACAAATTCAAGATTTATTAATTTTATGCTATTGAATGTAATAAATCATAGTTCATTTCAAGCACAAATGAGTTATATGAATTCAACCTAAGGATCCACAAGACCTAAGCTAAATTAACTACTCCTCCATAGATGTAAGAGTGCAAATCAATAATTTAGAGAAGTAATTGAAGAATATAATGAGATAAAGCAGTAAAACCATAATCCTTTTGTGAATTGGAAGTAGGAAGTCTAAATGCAGTTTTAACACCCACAAAATCTATAAAAACCCACTAAAGTAATCTCTAAATTCTCTATTTTGTACAGTCTGACAATTTATTCTATTCTCAAAGTATTTTGGTGCAGCCTCTCTTTAAGGCTTCTTGAAGAGTGAGTATTTACAGTATAAAGGATACTAACATGGCAAAAAAATATGAAGTTTACATAAAACATGTCAAACAACCGAACCCATCATGATTCGCGGTCGCATCACAGGCCACTTTATATTATCACAATTTAGCTCTCTTCAATTCGTGAGGGGCACTCTTAACCATGTTCTCAACTATGCAAAATTCTTCAAAGGAAATGCCCCCGCATTTATTAAAGCGCTTTCAACTATTAAGTTCCTCCCGCTTAAAGCTCAAATCCATTCATGGCTAAGCACTCAAACATGTTTTGGAATGTAAGCTTTTCTTCTCTAACAAATGAGTATTTGACACATATTTTGAAGTGATAATTATTATTTGCATTATTTTAGAGATTTTTTTTTTTACTTTTTATACGTGTTAAATACTCATTTGTTGGGACACGGATGAGACAGCATCATGGGGCAGCACATTCTCATCCACTAACAAAATATTGATCAATCAAGCTCAAATAATCCTTGAATGAGTAAGATAATTTAGTTCTATCAGTTACCTTACAGAATGTGATATTTGTAGTTAGGTAATGTTTCATACTCTATTTATCTTAAACTCACTCACTGCAACCTCAAGATACTAACTAAATTTTAGGTGTAATATCTAATTTGGTACCTAAACTTTGACAAAAAGGTCAATTAGATGCCTGAATTTTAAAAATTTTAATTTCATACTGATGTAAACTCCTCAATAGATCTCAAATAAAAAATCCATCTTTGTCTTTTAGGGTTTTAAAATGAAGTGAAATTGCAAATTAAAGAAGGATATGGATGTAATCATTGCTCGATAGGTTCCATGAACAACAAAAACAAACTAGTTTTAACACATTGGAATTGGGGTTAGAATTGATCATCGTGCCTGTCCAAGCAAATAAAATCTTCAAGCCTTTGTTCTTCTTGACATGCAATAACTTGGCTTGCTGCAATTCTTCAAAACTCATAGGGTTCAACTTGAATCTCTTGCCTTGGTTCTAAATGGTGTATTCATTCTTGTACCCATCGAATAAAACTCGAAAATCGTATTGCCATGATCTTCCAAGAACTAGATGTGTAGCATCCATGGATACTACATTACATAAAAGATCATCAAAATAATCACTAATGGAGATAGGAACACGAAGCTGTTTGTGTATATGAATCGTTCCTTGACGATTTAACCAATGTAAAGCATAGGGCTTTAGATGTTATTCCAATTGCAATCCCAACTTTGAAACAATTCCAACAGAAACAAGATTGGCACAGCTGCTCATATCAACCACAGTCAAGGAAGTTTTTCCTTTAACTAAACTTTGAATATAAAACAAATTAGTCCTCTAATCTGAAATAGCTTCCTCATGCTCAATCATCAATAATTCACCCTGAATCGCATATTACATGTCATCATCATCCTCCAAGAAGGCTTAGAATGCTCACTCTCATGCTTCTCTTCCTCACTATCAATCTGATTATCTTTTAGAATCATCACCCACTTGTTAAGACGTTGAGAAGCAATGTGTCCATGCCCCAAACACTTGAAACATTTGATTTCTCTCTCTCCTTTTGTTCTGGAGCTTTTTTTTCAACTGCTTTTCCCTTGTTCTTGTCCTTTCCTTCCCCCTTCTTTTCCTCCTCATCAGATTTATGGTAAGAATGAGATTTATGAGACCTCCTACGCTGTTGTCTTTCCACTTTACTAGCCAATTTAATCACATCCTCAAGAGTTGATATTGCTTAAGTTCAAAAACATTGGCTATATCCATCTTGAGTCTATTAATAAACCGAGCAACAAATTCATAAGTGGATTCTTGAATATCACATCTAGACATCAGGGTTTCAAATTCCTTCACATACTCTTCAACACTCCTCTTTCCTTGCCTTAAAGACTGCAAATCCATCAGCAATCCCTATTTGTAGTAATCAGGAACAAATTTGTGCTTCATCAACTGCTTCATTAAGGCCCATGAACAAACTTTTTCTTTATATACTCTTCGTCTCTCCATTTGTAATTTATCCTACCAAAGTCTAGCATAATCCGAAAATGCTAGTGATGTCATATTCACTTTTGTGCACTCATTTACTCTTGGCACCCAATCTAAGAACTCTTCTGGTTTACTGCTTTTGTAAAAGATAGAATCTTTAATTTGATATTTTCTATTTGTCAAATCCTAAGGGGTACCCTAAACGTAATAGTCCGTCACACTCAATATTAAAGCTTAAGTATGACACGCTTAGTCATTCCCAGAAGCTTTGACATTAAGTGTAAGGCGTGCTCTCACAAATGTAGAGGACCATACATGGAATTATGAAGGTTAAGAAGATATAATAACAGATTTAAGAAAAGAGGATTCATAAAATTCATTTGTTCATATCAATAATCATACAAAACTTAGGGGCATTCCCGAGTCACAAATCCATTACAAGAGTATTGCTACATCTTATCCAATAGTAAACTTCATCTAGAAATTCCTTAACCCAAAAGAAAAATACCTGGCTGCAGGGTCCTCGTGGCCTCAACCACAAATAGGTGAACTGCAAAGGATATCTATAGGGGTATAAGCTAATAGGCTTAGTGAGAACTATTTCCATATATAACTTCTTGTGTAAAGGGATTCAAACAAGTTATTTAAGCAGACAAATGAAATGCAACATACACGTGGGCAAACAAGGCATATAGTTTTCCGAGAACTATATGTTGAATGGATTTACACCCTCCATTCGGGGTTTGGTGATACTTAATATCAAAACAAGTAGTTTTAGATAAAAAGATTTGAGCTTTCGATCAATATCGCCAAGCACATTAAGTCTACTTGAATTGAGCCTTGCTTCCAAACTTTCCATCAAGTATTTCCTCCATGTCGTCAAGCAATCGCTTTCGGTCACTCCGCCAAGTGTTACTTTCGACCTGAGCTACCATCCTTCTCACCCAAAGATAATAACCCAATACAATATGACTCACTTCGTGGTATGCATGAGCCAGTTTATTTATGATATAGCATCATTATTATCAAATTTAAGGTGATCATAGAATTTCATACAAATCAAGTGTATATTAAAACAAACATTAAATCAATTCCGGCCTCATATTCTTAGGATTCTTTCAACAAATTATATACATATCATTTGTCTTTTTTAGTTTCAATGCAACTAGACTACAAGCACAATCAACTAAAGTATTTTAAGGAAATAAACTCATGATACCATGTCAATAATTCTTCTAAACGGATGAGTCGTTCACACAATTCACTTAGTCGAAATAGTCCTCGGGATATAGGTATCCTTCCTCGGAATCACTTAGTCAAAGAAAATACCCAAAATGAGTATTTCTTGATGATTTTCTTGAATTTTGACAAAACAATATCATGAGAACGTCAAAGTTCGTATAAAGGAGAGTTCCAATTTAAAATGGCCATAACTTGGTCATTTTAACTCAGAATCGTGCATATAATATACCGATTTCTACCTATTCAAAAAAATCTATCCATTCGTAAAACTATTTTTATCAATCTAAACCATTTAGGCCCTGAAACAGTGGTGATCAGATTCACCACGAATTTTTTTCCACCCAAAAACAATTTGTTTCAATCATTCAAAATTTGTTTGATAAATACTTAGTTATCTATATAGTTGAAAATTTCTCTTTTTATAGCTACTTAGCTCATATTTTATTCATGCTCAAGTGTTGTCCAATCATATTTCTTGAGTAAAATAATGTCAATTAGGAGTTTAGAAAACTATAGTTTACAAGAAATCCATTTTGTAAATCTTTCAAAATGAATATTTTGATTCTTTTTATTTTCAAAGAATTACTTTATGTTTGACTTATCATTTTTCCTAGATGACCTTTTTCGAAAAGTAATTTTCTTCTTTTCTAAATTCTCTACGTTAATGCTACTTTTCCTATTTATTTTCTATATAATTTTTCTTTGACCATTTGTTTGAAAAGATCTAAATTTGAAAATTCTCATTCCTTTCTCATAAGGTTTCCTTTATTTATAGAAATTATTTTTGTATCAAAAATCATTTTCTTTTTGAAAAAAAAAAGTTATATAGATATGATTTAAAAGCTTGACAAAACAAAAGTAGCTTCTAAAATTGTAGTAAATTATTCTTATAACTTGGAAAGAATGACTTTATTTTTGTTAAACCATAGATTTTATATTTCATATAAACTTATTCCTAAGTGATAAAATGTCTTTTTTATCAAATATTTTTAGAGCTTGAAAAATTTGGACAACAATCTTAATGGCATGATTTATGAGAAATAATAGCAAGTAAAAATAACATAAATAATAAATAAAGTCAAGTATTGGGAGTCTTAGCTTCTTCAAAGCTCCCGGGACTAAGAAGAAGACTAGTCCCAAAAGAAAAATAAAACAAAGAAAGAAAAATTTGTTTTGATTTAATGAGGACAAGTCTAAGACTAGAGACTAGTCTTAAAACAACAAGAAATAAATAAATTGCAATGGAAGAAATAAATAAATTACTTTGTATGAAAATAAATAAATTACAAGTGAGCTTATATGCTCTAAAGAATATGTATATATATAGTTACATAATAATACTTAGATATAATAATAATAATATGAATAAAGTAAAATAGTAACATAAACATAAATAGATTTTCATGAACAAGAACAATACATGAACATAGTGTAACTTCCATATTTAGTTTTGGAAACTCACACCATGGTCATGTAAAATTACATGACATGAGAAGAAGAAAATATAAAGAAAGGTTTACCTAAAGAAGGTTTTGAAGTGTTATGTGGTTATGGGTTTTGTGTAGGTAGAAAGTGGTTTGAGATTATTTTGAGAGAATATTTGGAGAGAGTTTTGAGAGGAGAATTTGCGAGAGTTTTTGTAGAAAAATTTGTGAGTAGTAATTGTGTGAAATAAATGAAAGAGGAGGGGGTAATTTATAAAAAATGTGGAGTGATTATTGAGTGATTTAAGTAAAAGAAAAATAAAACAAAATAAGGGAGAAGAAGAGGGGAGGGCACTGGCCACATGAGTGAAGAGAGAGAGAGTGTTTTTTTTTTTTTTTGTATTTTGTTGATTTAATGAAGTAATAAGTAAAGTAGATGTGAAATAATGTTATGGGAAATGTAAAAAGTAAAGGTTATAGATTATGGTGTTGTAAGAGTAGGTGTTAGAAAAAGTAGAGAGAAAATAATAGTGTAGAATAGTATTGAATAGTGTAATGTAAATTAGATATGACTAATAAGGTACCAGTAGTAATAAAGTACCGTATAATTGCAATATCTATTATTTTTACTTATCGAAAAATTATAAAACTGATATTTTTGAAAACCTTATATTTTTACGAGTCTAACAGTATATCCGAAATATTTTTACTATTCTGAGCTCTGAGACACGTTTTTTAAGAACTGTACCGATCAGGTTTAAAACGAGTCACAGTTTTACTAATCTAATCTTTTTAAGTTCCTTAGATAATTACGCACTATTCTACATACTAAACTTTTACTTACTTTCTCAGGGTTTCTTATTCAGGATTGCCGGACTTAAATCATTACATCTAACTAAGGTTTATTGACTTTAGGGTTCCGGTTAACTTTCATATTAGGGTTTTAAGCTGAACCGATTCCAAAAATTTGAGGGTTTACACTATTCCCTTTTACCTTTCATCTCTACCCTCATGCCTCCTATTCCTTCCACTATTATCATCAGACTCTTCACTAGAGTGTCTCCTATGGCTCGATCCACTCTGACTTCTCCTATCTCTCACTTCTAATCTTTCCAAGATTCTTCTAACATCTTCCTGCATTTGATTAACCCCTATTTGCAATTGTGTAAATTTCTATCTCGTTACAACATCCCCTCCTCCATTATTATTATTATTCTTTCTAGCCCTAGGGTCATTTTTATCCATGCTGTTACTGCCACTCGATGACATCTCCGGCAATCAACAACAACAAAAAAAATACAATTGCAACCTCCAACAACAACAACCACAGTAGAATTTTCCAAAAGAAAATAGAAGAAATCAAAACGAATTTTTTTTTTTTTACCAACCTGAAATTAACTCGCGTTGAACAACAATTCTTTGCAAAACCTGTGCTTTGATACCAAAATGATACGAACCTGACTACTCTGACGTGATCTCCTCGATAGGTTTTCAATAAAAATCAAATCTTTGATATAAAAATTTGAACTTTCTCTTTTTTTTTAGAGTTTTCGTATGTTTTGAAATTACAAGATAAAATGGATATGGATGTAATCGTCGCTTGATAGGTTCCATGAATAACAAAAACAAACTAGTTTGTGATTAGATTATAGATCGACAGCACCACGATCTGCGAAGCACTCACGATGTCAATGAATCACAAGATTCAAAAACGTCGTTTGCCACAAATCTATATAACTCAAGATTTGATAAGAACAAACGATTAAAGGAAAAATTAGAGTTCTCAATAATCTAAACCACAAAAGGGTTTTATAACTCGCTCAAAAGTGTCAAAATATAGATATTCGAAAAAAACTAATTCTCTCTCTAGGAAAAAACATAATACATATAAGGAAATAACATAGAAGCTTAAAAGTCACGCTGGTCAAATTGTAATGAACGTTGGCAATTAATATCAGTAACATCGGCGGCATTTGAATAAGCGTTTGAAATTTTGAATTTGGACACAGCAAACGCCGGCCCTATGCCGGTGGCTTACCCCTCCTACGTCGACGACATACTCCCAGTTACCAGCGTTGATCTCCTGTCACCATATTGGAACTTATTCTTGATACTTTTCCTTTTCCTTATCTTGAAGCAATCTGATTTCTATCACATACTTAATTGATTTTTTTGTCTCTAAATACTATCCTACATAACACTTTTAAATCGTTACTTGACACATATCTATTACTTCATGAATGATAAAAGAGTGAGGTAGTATTTAGGAGTATGAAAAATATAATTAGGTATACAATTTGACTTTTTAAAGTCCAGGTACTTAATTGTTCTTTTCGTCAAATTTCATATATCAAATTAGGTATTTTTCCTAAATTTTATAATCACTTTTATAATGGAAACATCTTACAACAAATATTATTCTATCATTCTAAGTAACAATTCTTTAACATATCATACCATATGCATTGTCTTATGGGTAATTATGAAAATTTGAAGCTGTGACTTATCTCATAATAATAGCCTTCCTAGAAGCTATCCCATTTATGAAAGATTATATAGGTTTTGGAAATCGAATAGGTTTTGATAAACGCAACTAATTTTGGCCATGAAAACTGTCCCTGAAATGAAGATTGTTTTGCCCTCTTGGTAGTGGTACCGTAGGTTCTAAAATATTGGTAAAATACAAGAGCATCGACGAATCTTCATTTAATTGTGGATCTATGTTGGTCTATTTTGGAAATAATTTAACCTAAGGATAAGTGAAAGCTACGTTTTCTTTTAAGTAAAATAAATTCTTTTGGTTGGAATCATCATAAATTAGGCATTAAGCTCTCTATCAAATAATTAAAGTTAACAAACAGGTGCTTCTGGTATATATTTTCGGAGTCTATAAACAGTAATTTCACATGTTCCAATAATTAAATGTTTTGAGAATTGTGTTGTCAATGTTTAAAATTTAAGAAATTGCCATATTATCATTGAAATAATATCAAAATTAATACCTTATATATACATGTGTTTTCTTTTGATTTTATAATTGGCGTTCGAAATTATAACATGCTATACTTAATTGAATTTTTTACTGATTAAATATTATATTTAAAATTAAAAATTACTATATATCATACCTAATAAAAATTTTACTTATTTTATTTACATAATATTTGAGAAGACGATATGATAAACATTTATCCATCAAAAAATACAACAAGAAACAAGGTAAAATTTGCGAATACAAATTTTCATGAAGTAAACCAATTGATAACATCAAACTCTAGGAATAATGAAAAGGCGCCAAACGTTTAAATAATAATTTTAATAATATCCCATTAATTTAACAAGCATATTATGAACCATAAGGGGGATTCATTAGTAAAGTTGTTATAAACTACAGAAGCCTTTGTTTTATTCCCATATATATGTATGTGTGTATATATATAAACATCTTATAAATTCTAATGTATTTTTACTCTTAAATAAAGCCTTAGATTGTATTTTTTTAAAAAAGAAAAAATAACTTAAGACATTCATAACTAAGATTCTTGACATGAGTTATTAAGTAAATCACTTTTTTGAGATCCTTATAGATGTAGATAGCTCTTTTAATATTTTGGGATCCTTAAGGATCCCAAAAAGTTTTTTTCTTCATAATAATATATTATTATTATTTAAAAGTAAGGATATTGCGTAATGATAATTAGTAGGGATGTAGACGAGATAGGTTTGGGACAGGGTCATTCTGTCTCAGAACCCGACCCGATTTATAAAGGGTGTCTTAGAACCCAACCCGACTCAAACCCGACCCGATTATAGGAAACCAATACTACTAATTGTACATGCTGAGAAAAATAATTAAAAAAAAAAAAAAAAATCAATCAATTATCCTTACTCATGGAATAAATAGATTTATTTATATCCTATCATGTGACTCAATACATGAATAACAAAATAATTATATGAAAAGTATTATTCAACTAATGAACAAATAGATTTCTTAAATAAAATTTTTAATTTTTTAATTATACCGGATTGAGTTTTCCTAACGGGTTATGAGTACAACTCAAAACCCGACCCTAAATCCTATAGGGTTTTTAGCGAGGTAGGCGCGGGTACCCTATAACGATCCGTCCCGATTGCATCCCTAATAATTAGGACCTATAAAAGAAAAAAAAAAAAAAAAACGAATGAACTCATACCAAGAACTTCGTGAATGTAATAGTAAGATTTTTCGAGGAGAGAATATTTTAAGGTATATTTTATATTTTGTAAAGGAAATATTCGGTATAGTTGCCCTGATAATTAGCAAGAAAGATGCATCAGATTTTAAGCATTATCCTTCGGGTCATTTCTTTATAATACCTTCCCCAATATATTCCCTGTCTCGAACAAACATGAAGGGCACCGTACCCTACCTGTGGCCTTTGGCAAAAAGCAGGAGCAGGACATGTAAGGACCTGTAGCATCACAATTCACAAACTTGTCACCCTTCCCCTATCTTGTCTATATCAGTACTTGAAAAGTGATCTTTAGCGAAACACCAAATGAGTCCTCTGCCAGCGTAATCATCACACACTATCCATGCACAAACGACATGTTAACCTGATTGATCTAGAAACATCTAATCTGACATTATGCAACTACTTATCGATCATCATGTTCAATCCATCAAACAATTGACATGTCACAATACTTTCCCCCTTGGACGTATTATCCTGCCTCTTGCTCTAGGTAGTTGATCCATAGCTTGCTCCCCAACCCCCGCGGACCCCCCCGCTCCAGGAATAGCTTGTGATTTTTATCTCAACATTTTTAGAATAAGGGAAGGAATCAATATTGAAAAAGCAAAATGAGGAAAAGAAATTATAGAAGCCATTCCTTTAAATGTATTTGATTAAAATAGGGAAAAAAATGAAATGATTTGTAATCATTGTGAATAATAAAGTGATGGACAAAATTGCTAAGATATCCCAAAAAACAATTGTAATAAAAATAAATTCAAGAAAAGATAGATAAGTAATTATATTTTTTTCTTCCTTTTGTTTCCTTTTTTTCCTTCCTCTCTTATTCCCTTCCCAAACCAAACAAAGAAATTTTAAATATTCCCCCTAGTTCCTTCTCTTCCCACTCTTTCCTTCCAATTTCCATCATTCTAAACGTAGCATTGAGAATACAACATTCATGAAATCAAAACTAGTGGAAAAACTAGCGATTTAAGTCCATAGCTTGGGATGATTATAGGAGATTTAACTTGATGACTTTAAAATATGGATCATTTATCTAATTTGTCTGCCCTCAACTATCTCAAGTAAACTCATATATGTAAAGGAGCCAATAGAAAAAAGGAGGACTTATCTTGATCATTGGCTACTAATTCAATCTAACAGTCATACTCGATATCTAACTTTATAAATGATCAAGAATTCCGTCATAATTGTCACAATTGAAAGATAAAGGATAGTGTTGTGCCACATAATCAAATGCGACATCATATGAAAAACAATCTACTTCTAAAGAATAGTAAGATTGATACTCTATACCCTACACCTACTACTCGTGCATTTGAACCTACGAAACCATCTTCCTTATTCTTGAATTTTTCTCCAATTCATTACTTTATATGTTAATTCTATTTCACTCTTCTAATGCTACATGAGATGCAAGACTCGTACATCACCCATTTGATATCATTAACTAAGTCCCTACATCTAGATATGTCTATAATTCATGTACCATATCTTGTATCTCATAACTCCTAGCACAAGCAATTGTCCTGAAGTCATTTAGTCCATCCATAACTCCCATATGTGAACTTGCACTAAAACTATTGCATAATGAAAATACTCTTTAGTTTCCCTCTTTAGACCTCTAAGTACTTATATCATGACTCTTGATAACAATCAATAAGCCAGTTACCTTAATTGCAATAGTTGTGTGAACTACTTCAAATTGACACCCTGGCTTCAGGCTATGATTTCAAATCAAATTTTATTCTAACTCCTGGTAATCAATTCACAACTCGTATACTCTACTTTAAGAGGAGTAGATGTTTGGAAAAAGAGAATTCATTCTGACACCCTATCATGGACTTTTTTATAACTACAACCAATACACGTTTCAATAAGAATTGATATTTATAACTCAAACAAGATTATATCCAATACATTAATTATGACAATTGTCATAAATAAAAGGGAAATGATGTAGAAAAAACTTATTAGTTTAACTATGTCATGGATGAGCCACTACCTTGAAAGTGAACTCCAGCACAACTAAGGTGCAAATCAATAAGCACTGCCACTTCCCATGGTTAACATAGTCTACTTCTAACATGTGTACTTGTGGAAAAAGCTTGTAATAGTAAGATGTACAATTTCCACACAAAAAAAAGAAAGAAAAGAAATCATATATAGTTTAAAGAGATTCCTAACTTTTTAAAAAAATCATGTCATTATTTTGGAAAAATAAAAATCGATATTGTTTTACGAAAATAAATTTTTAGTTTCTAAAATGAATTTTTTTCAATTTTAAAAAAATAAAGGAATTGTTAGTTTTCGAATATAAAATGAATTTCAGTTACAAAGATTTGAACGTTCAATATGAAAAAATAAGAAGAAAGAAAAAATAAGATACTTAACTAGATCCAACCCGGCTTGGCTAGCAACGCACTCACATGTACTCTCATTTCCAAAATTCTTATTAAACATACTTAAGCTCATAGTAAAATATAATTCAATTAAAACACAAAATTAAATTTACAAATATCCCATATATGATGGATTTATGGAAAACAAATAGAAGAGAATAAAACCATCAAATCATTTTCTCACAACCCCCCACAAATGGCTTGATATTAAAGGATAAAAAGAATTTTGAGATAAAGAATTGGCATATACTTAAGCATTAATGTCTTTTGATTGACTTAATGCGAAGTGAAGTGAGACAACAACTTAGTTAATGAAGTGGATTACTCATGAACTTCAAGAATTTGAATTGAGATGCTACAAAACATATTATTCTCTTAAGTCTTGTTGTTCTGTGATATTTTTAATTTAAGAACTTTTAATGGTCGTGTGCACATCTTAGGTTCTCACGAGTACTCTTGAAAGACATCATAAGTCTTTTATGGAAGGTAAACCAACTTTACACTAAAGCAGGTGGTTTCATCAAGTCTATACTCTAAAATATAAACAACCCAATATGGAGGCTATGGAATCACCCCCCTTTTTCAAGTGTCGTTTGACTACATTATGTTTAACTCGAATGTGTCTCCTCTTGCTATTGTAGACACTATTCTTAGCAATTTTATTGGCTACCTACGAATCATAATATATTAACACAAGTATAGAGGTTTCCCCTATAATGGCATATCTTGTCACATTCCCACAAGGTGCTTTAGCAATATCAATCCACCATGTAATAAACTAGAGTCACAAATATATGTGTTAATTAATATGTGCCTTCCAGAAAAGTACATGAGCATTGTATAGGTAGAATACTCCATGGCATGGATAATTAAAACAATGTTGAGAGAACTAGTAGGATTGACTTGAAGTTATCATACTACATGTGCACATGCAATATGAGAACTTTCTTGCAAGTCAAAGATTACGAGACTCTACCAAATTATTTGCTTTGAAAGTTTCGATAGTATAAATAAATATTGATAACTAAGGAAATTCGATTTTCCATAATTCATTGGAATAGTAGAGAATTAGTATTTTCTACCAAAAAGTGAACTTTGGTTCTTCTTACATAATACAAACTCTCAAACCCATGTGCTCTTTATATACTTTGCATTCTAAGCTCATCTTTCTATCTTCAAGAAATTCAAGGAAGAAGAACTCTCTCCATACATTTTTGGGCCCATCACGAAATGTATTATTCCTGCACAAAAGTTGTAGGGTTATGAGCTAAACCACAACTCAATAAAGTAACTAGACCCGGCCACACATCAAACCAATATTAAGCAAGTATAGTTAACCAGCACATGTGATGCAACAATCAACCATATGGAGTATGTATAAGTTTAGATAACCAAAGTTCAAACAGGATGTAAATTTATGTCCTCCCATTGAGGTTTCAGAAACCAATCAACTAGTCAGCCGTGCCTAGGAGAGACTAAGATCCAAAGAAAAGGAATTTTCACTCAACCTTTCTATATCGTTTCATACTTAGATGTCTTAAAATCTCAATATATCCTTAAAACTTAGAAACATTACTAAGTATTAGGCATTTCATGTCAACATCACAAGTGATATTCCTTCGAGTTGTTACTTAGCTCATGTGGAATAGAACTAGGAACATTTCATCTAGGAAAACTAAGCATAACCAGAGAACCAAAATGCTAATACGTAGAGGGGTCACCAAAAGAAATGCATTACATGCAATCGTGCAATGCATGATTGTTTAATCAAACAATCATGTGGTATTAAGTCCATTTATTAAAGTAACTATTCAATTTATAGCCATTAGTCAACAATAATGACTCACTTATTACAAGCAATGAGTAATCACTTTTGGTATTGAAAACCCACTAGAAAATACTCGTGGGTGGGTGTAAGGGGTGTTGAATTGAGAATTTGACCTAAAATGCTCAAACAATAAATTTTTTAACAATAGATCAATTTAAAATTTAATAATAATAGATATGACAATAATAGAATACTGAAAGGAATATTAAAGAGATAGGAAAAGAAGATTTAAGACCAAATTTAACATGGAGTTTGGCCTACTTCATAATCTCTACGATCACCAAAATCGCCTCCAATCAGATGACTTCACACACTTTATTAATTTAAAACTCACAAGCTCAAATAAAGCAGTACACAAATTTACAACTCTTAAGAAATAAAATGATTTCCTCTCTTTTATAGTGCTCTTTTATAGATAACAAAAATAAGAGCAAACCACAAATTTAATTTTCTCTCTCTTTGCAGACTTGCAAAATAATGAACGAGAGTACAAAAGTAATGAGAGGATTTTATGATTTTATTTGTTCGCAAATGAAAGATCTTAATTAATTCATCTCTTTGAATCTCCCAACGAAAGTGTATTTATAGATTTCAAAAGTTTAAATATTCTTTGGAGATAACATCTAGTAGACGACAAACATTAAATGTGCACAACGATTATTTTATAAACTCACCGACTTGCCATTGTGACTTTCAATCAACCTGCCTTTAATAAAGATCGAACGCACTTAAAAAAAAAGAGTTGCGCCTTAGATTTTATCACTCCTTTGATCTTGTCGCGCTTTTGATTTAAACTTGTCGTGCCTTGGATTTTGTAGTGCCTTAGTTCTTGTTGCACGTTGGATTTACACCCCATTGGTGACTAAGCTATTTGAACTCAACATGCCTTGATTTAAACTTGTCATGCCCTGATGAATGGACCTTTCAAGCCCTCAATAAAGGCCACGATCAAGGTTGGAGCATGTTGATTTTTCACCTGTTTTGTACCTACTTGCTAGTCCATTTTGCACCTACACAAACTATATAGAACAACACGCACATAGCCCGCACACATATATATATTCTAGCATGTTGCTCATCTAAATTATTTGACTAATTAAGTGTAGTTTAACATAATTGAGTAGTTAATTGTATAACTAATTTCCTCATCAAAATTTACATTAAACACATTGGTTCAACAAATATGAGGGCTTATCAACCAAAACAATCACCAAGTAGCAAATGAGTACTCGATCCCCATACATGGCTAGTTATGTTTATATCGAAACATGTGCAACTATATAATATGATAAGGTTAAAGTTTCCCACTTAAGCTTTTTATTCACTTGTTATAGTGATCAATAGGAAAGTCTAAAAATTGATTCACAGTTCTTATTGAAATAAGATAATGAAAAATGTATTACTACATATCTAACTTACTAATAGTTTGTATTAGTGCCTGAGTATCATAAACTCATGTTTTAGTTTCTTTAATTTATTAATCTTTTTTCTGTTTGAAGATGTGGTGGAAACATTGTTTGCGACTTTACATCATGTTGATTATGAGAACTGAACTGCAAGCATGATCAAAATAGTTATGTTTTTACAACTTCTTGCCTCTAAAGATTCATAAGGTGCTACAAATAGGTAACAACGACAGTTCTGCTAACTGGTTAGCGGATAGCGATCAAGGGGACAACATCCCTTGCGAGGTTTCAGGGGCAACATTGCAGAAAGCAAAATGAATTTGTATGTTTGAGTTTAGAAAATCCTTTGGAAATTATAGTTTTGATTGTGATTTGTGAAGAAAAAAGTATATTTTTCAAATAGACTCTATTGTGATTTAAATAGAGGCCATGATTCAATTAGATCCATATATTGTGTTTTACATAGTTTCAATCGTGAGGTCTATTTTGGTTCATTAAACAACATTTTAAAAGACTACGAAGTTGAAGTTTTCAAAAATTTGTAAAGCTAATAGGTTCTGTTCAAATTCAGATAGCAATTACCGATTCTAAGCCAGTGCACTTACCGAAGTAGCATAGAAAATATTAGGTTGAATGTCACGTCTCGAAGGGTATCCTAAACGTAGCAGTCCACCGTACACAATATTAAAGCCTAGGAATGACCGCTTTAGTCATGCGAAGGCTTCCATACTATGTACAAGGCGTCTAACACATAGAGCAGACACATTGGAGGATACATTTCATATTAATATAACTTGAGTAACAACGTAAAGGAAATACAATTCACTATACTTCAGATACAAATCACTATAGTTCAATTACGAATCACTATACTCCAAATACAAATCACTATACTTCAAATATGAATCACTATACTCCAAATACAAATCACTATACTTCAAATACAATTCATCAAAAGATTCTACTACATAAAACTATTACAAGGCAAATCATAAAACCTAGCTAATAACTTCAAGTATCCTTATTTCTTGCCGGAATCCCAAAGTCATTCTCAGCTCCAACCATTTCGATCCCCACTTTACATTCTTGAGATAACCTGTTCATTTAAACATCTATTGGGGTATAAGCTACACTAGCTCAGTGAGAGTTCCCTTAATTTCATACCATGACAATCAAGTTATAATTCATCCATATGCTATGCATGAACAAACACATGAGCAAACAAGCATATGACTTTCCAGTAGCCATATGTGAATGGATTTATGCCCTCCATTTGGAGTTAGGATGATCCATAGACATGCAACCATAATTCCAATCTTTTTCTATTGTTGTTTTATTGTAGTTTTATGTGCCTACCCCACATCTGTTAACTTAAGCGATCTCGCATCCTTAATGTTGACAAGGCCCCCTCTCCTTCCACTAATATACTTTTGTCCCACCAAAGGTATATCAACAATGCAATGTGACTCAACATGTGATATGCATGCACAATTTATTCCTATAATCGTGGCATATTAATTATGTAGGTTAAAAGCGATCATAGAGAATTTCAGACAATTCAAGTCTATGCTAACTCATACAATGATTTTACAACAAGTCCCGCCTCGATATACTTATCATTCATTCAACCAAGATTATACCACAACTCATCACAATTTTACTTTTCCTAATTCTAATGCAACTAGCTACAAGCACAAGCAAGGTAACAAAATAAGAGGAAAACTCACTCAGCCATCGGATCACTGGTCTCTTAGTAAAAGTAATCCGGTGGTAAGGAATCATCGATTTCGGGATCGCCTAAAAAGGAAGAAATACTCTAATAAGTATTTCAACTCAAACTAATCTAAACGATCTTATACAAACTATCAAATTCGTAATTCTTGTCCTAAGCGGGAATTCCAACTTAAAACGACCATAACTTGGTCATTTTAACTCGGAATTTCGCAAATTATATATTGATTTCTATCTACTTCGAAAAATCTATCTAATTCTAATATTATTTTCAAGGTTTGAAAATATTTAGGTCGTGAAACAGAGGGATCAGATCTGATCGGTAACAATCTCTGTTTTCGAAAAATAGCTTTGTAATTGTTTGAAATGTTTCTACTTGATATTTCAAGTATACATGAAATATGAATGATTTCCTAACATGAATGACATGAGATGAGTTTAATGAATGCATGCTTTTGACAATATTTACTAAAAGGAATTTTTTTTTAGAAACTTTTTATTTGTAAGACTCCATGGCTATCTACTTTCAAGAAAACTAGTTTGCTAACTTTGATCATTTCCATTTGTTTTGGATATATTTCTTAAGAAAATATAATTATCCTTGTTAAAACTGAGTCTTCATTATATCTATTACTTATGACCTTCATTTCTACATAAAAATTTTCATTTTACACTTTGTAACCATGTTTTCAAATAGAGTTGATTCCAAAATCCGAATTTTGTGTAAATTAGTTTTTGAGTGATTCCTTTAAGTAAAAATCATTTGATATTTAAAAAATTAGGGCTCAACCATACATGACCACTAAGGACTTCACTTTTTCATAAAAATTTGCATTTTACACTTTGCAAATATGTTTTCAAATAGGAATTACTCAAAAATCCGAATTTTAAAAAAATCCACTTTTTGAATGATTCATTTGGGAAAAACTTGTTTAATGCATTAAAATTTAAGACTTCACTATAACTACTACTTAAGGACTTCATTTAATACATAAAACTTTTATTTTGAACTTGGACAAGAGGTGTTTTCATGGGCATCATCCAAAGTTACGAATTTTACAAGTTGACTACTAACTCAAAATTTTCCTTCTTGATTCTACTTTTTGTTTTATACATTAATCTCATCAAAACTCATTTCAACTTGTAAAAATCACTACTTAATGATACCTATTACCTATACCCTTCATTCTTCACATAAAACATGAGTTTTAGAGTTGATAAATGGGATTTCAAATTGGTCTTGGTTGAAATCCGAATTTACAAAATTTATTTTTGGTCATATCTTTTGATAAAATCTATCTAAACTTATGAAATCCATTCCTTACATATCATATCTTAAGAGCTTTCCATATCTTGAATAAAAACTTCATTTTGAGTTAGAAAACATGTTTTTAAAATATGCCTTGGCCAAAATCCGAAAATAGAATTTTGTCTTAAAAATTAATCTTTGAAAGTCATCTTTGAACCATATAAAATGAAGTCTTGATGAATATATACATTAAGCCTTCATTATCTCATGTAAAAATTTCATTTTGGCACTTGGAAAGTGTTTTTAAATAGGGGTCTTGCCTAAATACGAATTTCACTATTTTTGTTTAAGTTCAAAACCAAGATCTATACTTAATATGAACATGAATCTAAAAGAAACCCATGGTAGTAAACTCATAGATCTAAACTTTACTCATCAAATCTTTCATTCATGCTATCTATTCCTTAAGCCCTTCTTTTAAATAAAAAATACACATTTTGAAGTTGAAAAATAGCTTTTCTAAATATGGTTTCATTTTTATCCGAATTTTAAAAAATGATTTTTGTTGAAACTAAAATAGGTCTTGAGCTTTCTAAAACTTTTCTACTATCATCAAGCTATTAGAAATTGTTCATGAACATAAAAAAAGTCTAATGCATTTTATGAACTCAAAACACTAGTTCTAGTTTACTATACTAGTTTTAAATGCATGAACACTAAGATAGTTATGTGAATGATGAATATATGTATAAATCATAAGCACTAACAAAAATAATAACTCAAATAACAAGATCTAAGGCATAAACGAAAATCAAAGCTACAAAAGTTAGATCTACAAAATATAACTACTTTTAACAAGAAAATAATAATGATACAAGATAATAATAATGGAGGAGAGGAGTGTTTCATTTTTGGCATCATCATCCTTAGCTTTTAAGCTTATGGAATGTCATTTGATGCATGAAACTCTCACTATACTTTACCTATATCACCTATGGAAGCTTTGAGAAGAAAGTTTACTTAAAAATCTTTAAGAATGAAGTGTGAAAGCAAATTTTAGAAGTGGGGGCAGCTTGTGTTCTTGCAAGAACAAGAACAAAAGAAGAAAGAAAGAGAGGAAAAAGAGAGGAAAACAGAGAGGGTTTCAAAGGGAAATGAAAGGAAATAATTGAAAGGCATTAAATGGAGAGAGAAATGTATTAAATGAAAAAGAAAAAAAATAAAACAAGGGCAGCTATGAAAAGGGGAGCTGCACGTGAATTAGGGGGAGAGAGAGAGGAAAATATTTGAATTTTGACTTGAAATTGAATTGTGTAATTAATGTGTATGTGTTGCTTCTTTAAGAAGGAGTGAAATATATTTATTTTAGTCAAAATAAGAGTGAATTAAAGGACAATGAAAGCCAAAAGAAGGGAAAAATCTGCCATGAAGTGTGGGACAAAGTGTAGAAAGATTGAAGTAAAAAGGAAGTAATATGTGAAAGGTGTACTTGAAAGTATGGGTGTAAGAGTACTTTCTTAATAAAATAAAATAAAATAAAAATAGGAAATTCATTCTAAATATTTGTAGCAAATTTTTCGTAATAAAAATAACATAATTAATTAATTTATTTTAGCGAATTATCAAATAAGTTACCGGTATGATCAAAATACGCGAATATGGGCTATAAATGATAATTTAATAATTGGAAAATATTTGAAAAAACCCGAAACTAACTAAATTTTAGAAAACAAAATTTTCTATAATATATAAAATATTTATCTAAAAATATAAGGCTTTATAAGAATAATAAAATCGTGTAATGAAATAGAAGTGAATTGCAAAAGACTAATTACTTCGGTAGTAATGAAAATACAATAAAAAGATTATAACTGTAACTCTTATAACCCAAAAAATTATATAACTGATATTTGGAAATCTTATGAAATTACGAATCTAACGTACTAATGGTATATGTTTGATATCTCGAATCCCGAACACGCTTTTCGAATTCTATATCCGAACGGTTCGAAATAGGTCAAAATTTTACCAATCTGATATTTTTAAGCAAACTTATATTACTACGAGCTATTCTACACACTTAAACTACACCTCGGCCTCTAAGGTTAAGAGCGCAAGATTGTTGGACTTAAACTACTGTATTCCACTTAGGGTTTTCGGGTGATTTTATAGTTTAGATCTTTGCCAATTTGAAATTGATATTTTATATTTATACAACATATTTAATTTGAGAAATTTATTTTAAATTTTATTTTGTAAGTATTTAATATCTCTTAACATTTTCAGAATTTTTGAATTGAGTTTTATTTTCGATAGTTAATCGTTATTTACTTTTTAATAATTTGTTTTTGGGCTTTATATTACCTGATTTTATAAGTCCAAGTTAAATATGAAATTTGTCATATGTATGGTCATGGATTTGAAGACTATTGAGTTTTTATTTTATTTTTAAGAAATCTCATTTTCTCAAGATTCAGAAATTTCTTGGATTTGTTCGTGATTTAGGATTAGTCAAAGTTCGGTTTTATTTGGAGTGATTTTTAGGGTTTATTTTCGAAATTCATCTTAGAATTATTTATTGAAATTTTCCGGGCTTACATTGAATCCCAAAAGATCGGTGGCATCTAATTTACTCCCATTTCATCTACTATCTAGCCAAAGAAAATGAGAAGAACATACTGAAAACAAAAGCTAAACTAGGTTAATGAATATTCACAAATGTTTTTAGAGAAAAATTAAGGATGGGTTTGTAAAAATGCTAGACAATACCCTAAAGCTACTTCACCAACTCCTTATTATGTGATTTCAAATCAAAAATCTGAGAGAGTTATTGTTGGTGTATTTGTACTGTTAAATTCACTGAGGTAAGTTAAAGCCTCTCTCAAGGTCAGTAACTCCAGACCTAAACTAGAGCACCGAAATCTCTTCTCAAGCTATCAACAATCTAGACTTGCATAAATCTTAAGAATCCTTGTTTTAAAAGCAACTTAATGAATTTTAAAAACAAGAGATAGAAAGTCTCATAACCCTTCTCTCAAGATGATTATGACCAACTCCATTAGTAGCCATGGATCAATTCAAAAGAATGACCTCTCAGCCTGTTTAGATGAAACCAAACATGGGTCTAACAAGTGCACCCCACAATTAGACCCACGAAAATAAATTCAATTTACTAATCACAAATACCCAATTAATTTACTTGAAAACGCATTTGAATTCACACGAATTGGTTATTTCTCCATGGGTATAAGCATTAAGCACGATTTCTGAAGAAATAAAATTGAATCAAAGGATATTTCAATACAATCAGAGTCTTACAAAAATTACAAACAATGGGTTTAATTGATTTTACCTAGAAAACATGAGATTTCTAAAACAAGGAAAATTGTTCTTTCACCTCAAAATTCTCTCTCTACTACTACTATACGTTAGAAAAATGTTAAAATATTCTACATTACTGATTGCATGCCTCTACATGCTTATTTATAGGCTCAAGGCACAAAAATCAAGATGATTTTATTGCTGATGTGGCAGTTTCTTTAATAACAAAATTCATTTTCTTTGTCCACGCATGTCTGCTCACGCTTGTTCACACATTTGCTTATCGCGGGATAGTCGAGTACTCGAGTATTGCATTGAATTCAGGGCTCGACCTTAGCTTAAGTATTCTATCGAAACGCATGAGTTTTTATCCATTCTTCGATCGAGGTGTAAATTGAGTGCATAGGGCTCAAAGTTTAGGCTCAACTCAAGTTAAACTTCTAAGCAAAAGTCTATCCTTCATTCTTCCTTTGTCGCAAGTCAAGTTTAGGACTCGACAGTACAATGCGACAGAATTTGTTCTTCAAAGTCCAAGGCTCAATGACCTCTAAACATACTTCAAGGGTCATTTCAACGACTCGATCTAGGGCGCAACAGACCAATTTGCTTTGTTTTTCCTTAACATTTAGGCCTCCACTAGTACTTTTGCAGGGCTCGACTGATTTTATCTTCAAGTATTGTATTTGTTTTGCACCAAATCTAACTTTAAACACTTTAATTCTTCTTCTTTTGATTCAATGAGCTGAGAAACAACAATTAGACATTAAAATCACTGGATTCATAGGAATTTAATAAAAAATGCATCAATTTAAGCCTAAATCCCTATGAATAGAATAGAGTAAAAATACACCTATTAGGTCAATCACGGCATGATTCATGCCACGATTAAAGCTATGCTCCAAACTTCATCTTCATTTTTTTCCACGTTTTTCATAGCTTTAACCATGGGATAAACTGCAGGTGTGATTGTGACAATGATTAAAGCTATGTTCAAACTTCATTCCCCTCGATTTCAAATGCAAACACTCAGAGTCAACTATAGCTTGCAATCATGGTTTTAAATATGTACATGATTTGACAGAGCATTAAGTTCAAAGGTAAGCACAAGATAAGTCACAATCGTGATTGTTTTCAAACATTGTTTTAGTATATATCATGGTTAAAAACCATAGACATGTGCTAGTTTTCTTAACAAAACTAACTTCTTCTCAGATTAATTCACTGGTTGAAGCATGGCTATGTATTGACGTAGTATAACTACTTTAGACAAAATTATGTTCAACAGGTTTTAAATAATTAAACTTAGATATATCATTTTCCCATGTTTGGTTGAAAGGTTCAAGTATAAGTATTTATAATAGGTTCTCTCTATTTTGTTGCATAACTATTATGTTTATTTTTGTTAAGTAAAGTTATTTCTACTCATAAGCCTTCAATAAACATACTAAGACCCTATACATGATCAAATTCACAAAGTAAAGTTTGCATACACTTTTATTCTTCCTTGATAAATCTAGATCTAGTTTATTAACCTATTACATCTACTAAACTTTATGCTTAAACAGTAAAATATGCATGCATGTGTACTAGTGGGGTTTGTAAAGATAAAGTTACAATAATCTTTGAGATAGAAAAAAAAAAAAATTTACCTTAACTTTTTCAACAACTTTTGAGCGATTGTTTCACCTACTTCTTTAAAAATATTGGATGTAGTATTTGTATATAATTTCTTAGAGATTTTTTAACATTGGAGATAGTCATTTGGAGGAGTGGTTAGTGTGGTTTTGTTGTTAACATGAATGAAGGAAAAAGGCGGTTTGAGTTTTACTTATTTAGTTTTATGTTTGACAAAGAAAATACTGTACTGGTTATACTAAATTATATTAGTATAAAAGATTTTAAAAAGTTTATGCTTATCTTCTAGTGATGATGACATCTAGCTACTGTAAAATTTCAAATTCTAGTTGCTTCTTTTCCAAGTAAAAGAGTATAAAATGAACTTGAGCTGAAAATGTCTTTCCAAGTAATTAATGAAGAAAATTTTATGAAAAATGGACAGGCTAACCCTATTCATGCGTTTTACAACAAAAGTAGATAGCACCAAATATTTTAGGTAGTATATAAGACAAATAATTTTATGATAGCAAACAGATATTAATCACTATACAAACAATTCCTTAATTATTTCTAAAGAATAATATTAAAAATAAATTTTAGGTTTCAAATCTTATGAAAGTAAATTTTAAATTGATATTTAATGTTCTATATCTACGTAATTTATATCTATGTTATTATTGACTAATCAATATACACTAGAAATTTAGTAATTGACACTACACTTTAAGGCTATATAATCATGCTAGTAAAATTTCTTACCCATATCATGTAATCTTGTCTTTAGTATCTTTTACTTCTATGGGAATTTATTCTCTGATTTCTAAACTTAAGTTAGGAAAATCTTGGGGATTACATATTAGCTAACAAATTTCTTAACCATTTTCCCTCTTAACATGTTAAATCTAGAGCTATGAACTCATATTCCATGGTAGAGCGAGCTACACGTGTTTGTTTAGTATACTTCTGTGATATAATACCCCCTCTTAAGATAAAGTCACGGCCACTAGGGGAGCTAACTTCATCATGTCAGTGACACAATTTGCATCATAATAACCTTCCAACATAATAGGAAATTTTTTAAAATGTAAACACTAATTCATAGTATCATTATGCCATGTTTGGTACGCATGAATGGACCTGGAATGGAATCACGATTCTGGGTTCCATTCCCTTTTCCATGTTCAGATGCATCTTTAGAAGCCGGAATTGCGATTCCTTGGAATCGATGATTCCAACTTTGGAAGGGAATTCAATTCCGCCTTTGAGAAGGCGAAATCATGATTTCATTCCAACTTGATTAATCTCATGTAATATATTTACTCTTTTATCCTGTTACATATTCATAACTTGCATTTATTGCTAAGGATATTTCCGACAAAGACATCCTATAGCCATTCCATTCCATGTACACTTCCAAACATAGGAATGGATTTGTCAGTTTGGAACTCATTCTATTCCATTCCAAACCACTCCATTCTAGATCATTTTAGTGTACCAAATGTGACATTAAGGTATTCAGCAAACGATGAAGTACATTCCAGTGATCGTTTCTTGGATCATGAGGGTAATGGCTTAATCTACTAACAACATCGGTTATGTTAGTTCTAGTATAATTTATAATAAATATAACACTTCTTATGATTTTAGCATAATCAGCTTGTCAAATACTAGGCCTTTTATTTTTCTTAAGAGATATACTAGGATCATAAGATGTTCAAATGGGCATCATGTCAAAGCAATTAATTTTTTACACAACAAAATACTCTTTTTCAATTTTCTTTACTTTGATACCAAGAATCACATTATGTCTTTCATATCAAATTGAGAAGACAAGAACAAGGGTTTCATTTACCACATGTATATTAGTACAAAAAATGAGCATATCATCAACTTATCAGCATATAATTACACAATATGATCTAAAAGATTTAGAATAAACACAAGAATCATATCTACTCACATTATATCCATTAATTACTAAAGTTTAATCAAACCTTTCATACCATTGTTTATGAGCTTGCTTAAGACCACAGAGGAATTCCCTAAGTTTGGATACTTTATTCTCTTGACCAAGAATTATAAAGCCTTCAAGTTGCTCCTGTCACGCCCCAGCGGGTACCCTAAACGTGACAGCCCGCCGTACAATATTAAAACTTAAGAATGACTACCTCAGTCACTCGAAAGCTTCCATATCGGTACAAGGCGTACATTCACAACAAAGGGAGACCGGTGGAGTAATGCATTTTAAGACATTGGCAGCGGAACATGCAAAATAACACTTAATATATTTCATTGAAATAAAAGTCTTACAGCTTCTAAGGGGCATTCCCCCGATAATTCATAATAACATGGTTCTAAATATAACATAACTAAAGCTAGAAGATTTTAGAAGAAATCTACTCTATAACTTCAAAATAGATTGCCTCCAAAAGCTTCTCAAAATAAGGATTCTACCCGGGAAATCAAGGTGGTCTCGGGTGCAAAAGATAATCCTGCAATATCAAAAGTCTATAGGAGTATAAGCATGACTAGCTTAGTGAGATATTCCTTACGCAATAGTACTCATAACAACAATCAAACAAGTTTATTAATCAAGCATATGAATGCAACAACCATATGATCAAACATTACATACGACTATCCGGTTTCGTATGTTTGATGGATTTACCCCTCCATCGGTGGTTAGGGAATGCTTTGAACTGGGTCCCGAACAACCTCCTCAAGTTTGCGCGCGTCTTGGGGTTCCAACGAACCGTACTACTAGTCCCCGGGCCTTCCATGCCCAAAGCGATCGATCCGGCTCGGCTACACCTTGAGGCCGTATTCCCCGTACGTCCTAACCCTCAAGATGTAGCTAGGCAGCTTACCTTTCCGGTCCCACGCTGAGGAGTAGTAGCAAAACTTCGAAATGATATTCTAAGTGATATGCATGAGCAATTTATTATATGGGGATTTCAATATGGCATTAAATCATTTAAAGCGATCAAACAATATTTGCACACATAACAATACATACATGGAAACATTTATATCAATCACAAATCGGGTTCCGATATACTTATCGTTCATTGATCGCACACAATGAATCACATACATAATTCCCATAATATCCCACATGCATATCAATTTTATCTTTTCCTACATCTAGTGCTCTATTCTACAAGCACATGCGCGAATACATAAGCGTAAAGGAAACTCACTCGTCCATAGCGCTCTAGGAGTCGAAGTAATCCTCGGGGAAGACAAGATCGTGATCCTCGACACCTAAACAAAAGAAATACCCAACATGAGTATTTCATCCAAGATCTATTCAAGTTCTATACTTCTATCTTAAAGAATTCGTAAAATCGTATGGAATGGAAATCCCAACTTAAAATGGCCATAACTTGCTCATTTTAACTCGGAATTTCGCATATTATATACCGATTTCTACCTACTCGAAAAGATCTATCTATTTCTAAGGTTATTTTCATCAAAAGAAGTTATTTAGGTCTCGGAATAGCAGCGTACAGATTTGATACGAATTTTCCAAACTTCAAAACTAGAGTTTTCAAACTTTACTTCACTCAAGGGCTTTTGTACAAAAATATAGATATATGTATGATTGAAAAATCCCTTGAATATATGTATATACATATATGTATAATCTCATACTATATGCATGAATTTGGTGTTGTCTCAACAATGGTTTTGTAAAACAAATGTCTTGAAAGTGAGATAAGCTTAAGGCTTGAAAAGAATTTTATTTTTGAAAAATTTCCTAAGTTATCATAAATGAGTATTTCCTCCTTTTAACTCCATTCCTTCAAAAGTTATTTTAATCTTTCAAGATTTCCATAAATTTATTTCTAGCGTTTTGGAAAACAAGTCTTTCTAAATACTTTATGGTTAGTTCCACTTTTAAAAGAAATCATCTTATAAGTTATTTTTGAAAAACTTATCTTAGACTTTAGTGTTGGTGGAAAACTTTGACAATTGAATCTAAGAAATCCTTTGTTTAAGTCTAAAGAAATTTTATTAACTTTACTTTATGTATTTCTTGGTAAAAACCATATATTGTTACTATCTTTAGAAAATATTTGTTTAAGATAAATTTCAAACCTTTAAGGAAAATAACTTCTTATGTGACAAAATTTATATTTAAAAAGAGTTCTTATTCTTATTTTAAGAAAACTCATTTCTATTATGATTGAGACAATAACAACATATTCATATGAATGAGATTATATAATATAAAAACAACATAAATAAATAAGAGCATAAAAGTAAAGTCAAGTATTGGGAACCTTAGCTTCATCAAGGTATCCCGGGACTAAGAATGGACTAGTCCTCAAAGAAAAGAAAAGCAAAGAAATAAAATTGTTTTGACTTGATATGGACAAGTCTAAGACTAGAAAGACTAGTCTTAATATTGCATAAAACAAGTAAATAAATAAATTGCAAGACTTGAAAATAAATAAATAACAAGTGAGCTTATATGCTCTAAATAAATATATATACATAATATATATAATACTTATATAGTTAGGTTGGAAACAAATAATAATAACAATAACAACATAATACATAAAGAAAAAAAGAACATGAACAAAAACAAAACATGAATAAATTGTTGCTTCTTTAACTCAATGAGTCTAAGAAACATACACTAAACTCATGTTAAGTTATATGAACATGATGAGTAAATAAGAGAAGTTTTACCTAAAGTTTATGTTTGTTGAAGAAGAAAAGAATGGGTTGTAGTATTATGTGGGATGGATTTTCTAAGGAAAAGAGAACTTGAGAGAGATGTTGGGAGAGGAATTTTGTGGAGTGATTTTGGGAGAGTTTTAGTATGAATTTTTGTTGTGTGAAAGAATGGAAGAGGAAGGGGGTATTTATAGATTTTTGGAGTGGAAATTAGATGTAATAAATAAATTGGAAAAGAAAAAAATTGAGGAAGAGGAGAGAGAGGTGGACGCAAGGGCATGGGGAAGAGAGGAAAATTGATTAATTTTGTTGTTTTGTAATAAAAAGAAGTAATGTGTAAAGTGTGATGTGATTAAAGTTGTATGGGGAAGGTAAATTGTAAGTATAGGTATGGTAGAGTGTAAGAATAGAGTGTAAGAAAAAGTAGAGATAGGTGAATAGTAATGAATAGTAGAAAAGTACTATGAATAGTAGACTAGACAATTAAAATACCGGTAGTAAAGAAAATACGCGTAAAAGGCCTATATCTGTTATTTTTAGATACCGAAAAATTCTAAAACTGATATTTTTGAAAACCTTATATTTTTACGAATCTATTGGTGTTGTCGGAATATTTTTGCTATCCGGTGCTCGGGGCACGGTTTTCGAAAACTGATCCCGATCGGATCCGAAAGACACTAGAAAAATTCGAATCTGATATTTTTAGGCTTCCCTATGTTATTACGAACCGTTTTCCACAATTATTTCAATTTCGTTTTCTAGGGTTTAAGAACAGGGTGCCGGATCTAGATTCACTAGACTAATCGTATAACTAGGTTAACTTTAGGGTTTCATTTCAACTTCCGGTTCTTAGGGTTTGCTAATATTATCGAAAAATCTAGGGGCTTACAGCTCCATATATTTCTTCCTCTAGACACCTACTATGGTCTCAAAAATAGTCAATTCTATTCTTGTAAGTATAACATGCATCTATCGATATTACCTTAGACTTTCCAATTAATCCATAGCGGCATCTTCTTTCTAAAAATCCATTTGTACCTAATAGTTTACTTCATACAGGTAAATTAACCATGTCCAAGTCCCATGTATGATTTGTCATTAAAGAATCAAGCTCACTTGTAGTGGCTTCTTTCCAAAAACTAGCACTTATGGATGTCATTACTTCTTTATATGTCTTTGGATCTTCTTTAATTAAATATGTAGATAATATGTTTTCATTTATTGATTCAATATTATTTGGAATTAAGAAAGCAATGATCAAATTTGGTCCTTTTCTACTCTTCTTCTTTTTTACTCCTTCAAGATTCGTTCATAAGCTCAGTAGAAGCAAAATCAATAGACATAGATGCAAGCATCAAACTAGTATTAGATGGACCAACAACATCATAATATCATTTTTCTTTAATGGAAAGATCGTAATAACCTAAATTTATACAACTTGAATATGAAAATCATTAAGTAAATAATGTAAAGTTTTTTAAAATATTTTAAGAAAAGTCGCAAGAATCACTCCAAAATTTTTTGTGATTTAAAAATATTAAAATAAAAACAATATAATTATTGATTAAGAATTTGAATTATTATTAATGAAATTTTAAGATAAAATTTCCCATAAGTTTAGGTAATATCTTGCAAACATAAAATGGTAAGAATTCAATATATATGTAAGAAATAAAAATGAGAGATCTTGATTTCAAACTTGTTAGGATGATCATGCTAATGAAAGTTATAAAACATAATATCTCTAATGACTAAAAGAATATGAGCACTGTATATTTTATATGCACATTGTTATATATATACGAATAAGAATGAAAAAACAAGCTTACAATATTCATTTGTTGAGTTGCCATATTGTGTGAGTTAGTGTCATGTCATTATGTGTTGTATTGAATCAAGAGACAAGTTAAGTCGAGTCGAGTCCAGTCAAGTTGTTAGTTTTTTATCGTCTTTGTTGAGTCTAAGTCTTCTTGAAAAATCAAGTAAGAGGAAGATTGAAATTGCTAAACCAAATCTTACTGATTATATATACTATATTGCATGAAATATTAGTCATATAAAATTTAAAGAAATATTGAAGATTCTCAAATTATGAAAATAAAATACAAGTGATGAATAAATAGATGTTTATAAGGGATAATTGTAAAATATTGATATCTTAATAATGAAAAGATTATGAGCACTACATATTTTATATGCACAATGTCATATATATATATATATAATATATATTCATATAAGAATGGAAAAAGCGAATGTAAACCATTCCTTCGTTGTATTATAGTGTCATGTGAGTATTCTGTTGTCTAAAGTTTAGAGTTGAATCAAGTCAAGTGTCAATCGTTGTTGTCTTGGTTGAGTCTAAGTCTTCTCCAAATGTCGAGTAAGTGAAGATTGAAATCGATAAACCAAATCTTATTGATTTATGTATACTATATTGCATGAAATATCAGTTATATAGAGTTAACAAAATACTAAAAAATTCTCAAAATTTTTGAGTTGAGAAATAAATGATGGATGGTAACTATTTATGAAAGGAAAGATACTAAAACAACAATAAATCTCAAAACATCTTCGCGAAAATAAAAATAATAAGAAATATCAAATAAATGGGGTAGAGAAACGAAACAATGTAATCATAACACCTACAAGAGATAAACTTAACAAATGTAAATAAAAGCACAATGAATCTCATAAGTGAGGAAAGCTAACAAGTTATGATACAAGTTTTCTCACCAATTCAACAAAACATATACGCGTAACAAGTTTTAAGGACAGAACTTTCTTTAAGATAGGTAGATTGTAAGCCCTTGAATTTTTTGATACTCTTAGAAAGCAATCTTAAAGTTAATACCGAAACCTAAACCCTAAAATTGGCTTAAGTTAAAACGAAACTCTAAAAACTTTAAACAAGATCAAACAAGAAATTTCATAACCCTATGAAAAAGAGCATCTTAAAAAACAAACCGAAAATCTAATAATCATTCAACTAAAAAATCGTTACGCTGACCAATTCACCTATCTGGTCTTTAACACGTAATTGAGACAATATATCCATATTATATTTAACGACAAAATTATAAAACTTTAGACCCCTTGGCAAATTTTAGAATAAAAAATTTAAAATTAATACCAAAAGTCAAACAAGTCAACATATAACATTAGAAGCTCTAAACTCAATTAGACAATCTCGAGAACTATAAAATATTAACTAAATCATAAAAATAGAGTAAACTTAATTTTTGAACTGAAAATATAGTATAACCATAAATCCCTAGATTCTACCGGAACCCTAAAAGTCAACCTAGGTCCACATTAAGATATAAAGGATTTAGATCCAGCAAGATCGTGCTACTAACCCTAAGATAGTAAAAATGAGATAACCTTAGATCGTAGTTTGAAATAATGTCTTATAACCTAAAAATATTAGATTCACTAAAAATTCGCTTGTTTCGAACTCAAACGGGATCAGTTTTCAAAACAAGGGTCTTAACATGCAAAACAATAAAAATAATCTGAAAATCAATCTAGACTTGTAATGTAGTAAGGAATCGTAAAATATCAGTTCAAAATTTTTTTGCTTTTAAAAATATAAGATATAGCCTATTTATAAAATTTTTTTTCTTACTATCGGTGATTTATTTGTCTTATTTACCATTCATTACTATTTACTATCTCTATTTTTTCTTACTGTCTACTTCTTCTACCTATATACCTATTTTTTACATTTACATTTCTAATATTACTTTTTTATAAACTTCTCTTACACTTTATTTACTTTTATCTTCCAAAGTTTAATTTTAATCTCTCTCTTTTTCTCTTTCCTCCCCCTTTGTGTTGGTCATATTGTAAACCCCCAAATTTTTAGGATCGGTTAAGTTTAAACCATAATTGAAAGGTCAATCGGAAACCCTAAAGTCAACAAAACCCTAGTTAGATGTAACAATTTAAGTCCGACAATCCCGTGTTCGCAACCCTAAGTGAGTAAATAAGAGATTAGTATGTGAAATAGTTCGTAATAATATAAGGAAGCTTAAAAATATCTTATTAGCAAAACCACAATCCGTTTTGGGCCCAAATGGATACAGTTCTTGAAAAAACGTGTCCCAGGGCCTAGAATAGTCAAAATATTCAGGATATACCATTAGACTCGTAAAAATATAAAGTTTTCAAAAATATCAGTTTTTATAATTTTTCGGTAAGTAAAAATATCAGATATCATGTTTACACTCGAATTTCCTACGACCGGTATCTTATTAGTCATATATACTTTACATTACACTATTCATTTATCTCTACTTTTTTTAACACCTACTCTTACAATCTATACACCTATTATCTTTACTTTTATCTTTCCTATAACTTTACATCACATCTACCTTACTTATTGTTACATTTAATTAATAAAATATATCATCTCTCCCTCTCTTTCTTTAAGATGGCTGGCGCAAACCACACCCCCACCGACCCCCCCCCCCCCCCCCCCCCCCCCCCCCTCTCTAATTTTTCTTTATTTAAATCACACAAAATTCACTCCTCATTTTCCTATAAATACCCCCATCCTCTTTCACTTCATTCACACATTTACTACCCACAAATTCACTACCAAAACTTTCTAAATTTACCCTCTCAAAACTCTCTCCACATATACTCTCAAAATTCTCCTAAAATACTCTCAAACCCTTCCACATACACAAAACCCATTCACACATATTACTCCAAAACCCCCCTTAGGCAAAATTTTCTTTATATGTTTCTTCTTACCATGTCATGTAACTTTATATGACCATGGTATGAGTTTCCTAAAACTTAATGTTATGGAAGTTACACTATGTTCATGAATATCTATTTATATATTTATGTTGTTATTTTACTTTGCTCATTATTGTTGTTATTATATATAACTAAATATAATTATGTATCTATCTATATATATATATATATATATTATTTAGAGCATATAAGCTCACTTGTAATTTATTTACTTTCATGCAAAGCAATTTATTTATTTTCTTTCTTTGCAATTTATTTATTTTATGTTGTTTTAAGACTAGTCTTTAGTCTTCGACTTGTCCTCATCAAGTCAAAACAATTTTCTCTCTTTTATTTTCTTTTCTATTTGGGACTAGTCTATGTCTTATCCTAGGAGCCTTGAAGAAGCTAAGACTCCCAATACTTGACTTTATTTATTATTCTTTTTTTTTTTTTGGCCAAAGACTTTATTTATTATTCATTATGTTACATTTGCTTGTTATTGTCATGATCATGCACATCAAGATTGTTGTCTAAACCTTAAAGCTTCAATTACACTTTTTGCAAGGAGGAGATTTTGCCACCTAAGAATGGTTATATATGAAATTTAGAATCTATGATTTAATAAAGTAAATCTATTCTTTTCAAAACCTTAAGAAGAACTCACTATAATTTTGAAACTACCTTTATTTTGAAAAGCTTTTAACCATTTCTATATTACATTGTTTTCCAAAAGAAGATGACTTTTGATACTAAAATGTTTTCCATAAAAACATAATATAAAGGAAACCCCATAAAAAAGGGAATGAGAGTTTTCAAACCAAGATTTTTCGAGTAATGGTCAAAGAAAAATTGTATAGAAAACTAATAGGAAAAGTAACACTAATATTGAAAATTTCTAAAAGGAAAATAGAGAAATTTATTTTTATTAAAAATTCATTAAGGAAAATAGTAAGATAAATATAAAATAATTCTTTGAAAACAAAAGAATCAAAATAAATTATGTTTTTCTAAACTTTTAACTAACATTGTTTTTACTAAAGAATTTTGGTTGGACAACAAACACTTGAGCATGGATAAAATATGAGCTATATATCTATAAAAAGGAATTTCTCAACTATATAGATAACTAAGTATTTATCAAAACAATTTTTGGATGATTTGATGTTTGAAACAAATGCTTTTGGGATGGGAAAATTCGTGGTAAATTTTATCATCACTGTTTCAGAGCTTAAATGATCTAGTTTGATGAAAATAGTTTTAGTAATCGTTATATCTTTTCAAATAGGTAGAAATCGGTATATTATATGCGCAATTCCGAATTAAAATGACCAAGTTATGGCCATTTTAAGTTGGAATTATCTTCTATACGAACTTTGACGTTCTTATGACATAGTTTTGTCAAATTTCAAGAGAGTTATCAAGAAATACTCATTTTGGGTTATTTTATTGACTAGGTCATTACAAGGAAGAATATCCATATCCGAGGATTATTTCGACTAAGTGAATTGTTTGATCGACTCATCCATTTAGAAAAAGTATCGCCATGGCAACGTGAGTTTATTTCCTTAAATACGATACTTGATTGTGCTTATAGTTTAGTCTCACTAGAATTAAGAAAAGATAAATTGATATGTATGTAAAAATTGTCGAAAGAATTCTAAGAATATCGAGGCGCGAATTTATTGCAAGTAATTATTTGTTTTTTAAGATAGAACTTGATACGTATGAGATTCTATGATCACCTTAAAATTGATAATAATGATGCTATGATGTCTTAAATAAATTGATTCATGCATACCATGAAGTGAGTCACATTGCATGGGGTTATTATCTTAGGATGAAAAGGATAGTAGCATGATCGAAAACAACACTTGGCAGCTATGATCAAAAGCGATTGCTTGGAATGGAATCAAACCAATTCTTGGCTGTAATCCGAAGGCATGACTCAACCCGAGTAGTCTTAATATGCTTGGTGGTAAAGATCGAAAGCATAACTTAACTAAAACTACTAGTTTTGAGATTATTTATCACCAAACCCTGAATGAATGGCGTAAATCCATTCAACATATAGTTCTTAGAAAACTATATGCCTTGCTTGCTCACGTGTATGTTGCATTTCACTTGAATGCTTAAATAACTTATTTGAATTTTTAATACACAAGAATTTGCTTATGGAAATAATTCTCACTAAGCCTATTAGCTTATACCCCTATAAATATCTTTTGCAGTTTAACTATTTATGGTTGAGGCCACGTAGGTCCTGCAGCCAGGTATTTTTTCCCCTTTTCGATTAATAAATTTTTAGATGAAGTTTAGCATTAGTTTGAATGTAGACTTTATAGGAAATTTCTTGTAATAGATTATAGTTATTTTGGCGGGGGTAACCCCCTAAGACTTGTAAGACAATTATTATAAATGAATGTTATTATGAATTTCCTTTTCTTAATTTGTTATTGTATCTTCTTAAGCTTCATAATTCAAAGTATGGTCCTCTAAATTTGTGAGAGCACGCCTTACACTTAATACCAAAGCTTCTGGGATGACTAAGGTTGTCATATTTAAGCTTTAATATTGAGTGTGGCGGACTGTTACGTTTAGGATACCCTTTGGGGCGTGACAGTTTAAGTTGGTATCAGAGCATGGTTAAGAATCTAGAAATCATAATGATAGAATTGGACTTAAGAAGAACAAATTAAAATAGAAATAAGAAAGACCCAGATAAGATAGAATGGGTAGAATAAGTTTTTCTGACTTTTCTCTCTTTTGCATAGATTACCTTAGACGAGGCCCGTCTACAGGCTAAAAATTTCAAAAAAGGACCATTTGAAGCCATGGAAAATTACCATCTAAGACTTAGGGTATTATGTGAAGAGTTTGCTTTAGCTGGATAACCTAAGACCCTCTAGGAAATGTTTTTGATTTGGAGGAAAGGATTATTGACTACAGAATGGAAAGGAGTAGTGAAGACCATCCATAACTGTCCTTTAAGGAAGAAATGGTTTGAGCTAGAGATAATCTATGATGTAGAACGGATCGCCGCGATAGCTGAGGATCGACCAATGCTGAAGGAGGTGACATTTGTTCTTAGGAATGAAGGGGACCGAACTTTTCCAGACTTTCGAGCTTGGAAACTGATTGGACCAGTGTTTGTGTACGAGCATGATAATTTGACGGATCACATAGAGTGGATTAAGGTTGAAATCAACGACGCTTTCCATTAGCACGGGGTTTACCAGGAACTATTACAACCACCAACTCAAGTATCCACTGAGCGACTAATCTTCACAAGAGTTCAGCTAAAAAGGAATGAAATTTTACGTCTAAGTAGGAATGGGACTGTGATAAGAGAAGAGGAGATGAGAGAAGCAAGCATAGAGTCTGAGGAAGAATCTGAGGAAGATCCAGATGAAGGTCAAGAAGAAGAACAAGAATAAGAGACAGGAGACCAAAACACTCATGGAGATGATGAACCTAGGAATAGCGAGGACCCTATGGAAATCCTTCGCTTTTTAGAAGAGCGACAGGCTCGGAGAAGACAAGAGGCAAATCCAACCATGGACATAGATGGTATACCACCAACTACGAATAAGAATGATGGCGAAGAAGCTGGAGAGAATGTTACCTGGAAGACTATTCATGATATAGTGCTGGATCTGGCTGAAGCCGAACTGGCTAACATACATAAGAGGTTAAGGGAAGCAGCCAGAAAGAGAAAGAAGTATTTTCAATAGTTCATGAGAAAAAGGAACCCAGGATCGTCCAATAGAAACCCTAGAGACCCATCTGAAGAAATAAAAGAAGAAGGAAATGAAGGAAGGAGGAAAGAAGTTGAGCATATCCCTTTTTAGTCCAGCTAAATTTTTGTAAACAAGGGCTAGAACGACGATTCTAGTCTATCTTTTATGCTTTTGGAAAGGTGTTGTTGTTGTTTTCTATGTGATTGTTGTTAGTAACTTTGTTGCTATTTCAATTTCTATGTAAGGGTCTTGTACTCGCTGTTTTAACTTACTAATGGAATTTTGCATTATTTATGATCTCAAAATTTACTTTGATTTAAATTTTATTTACTATTTCCATAGCTATATATGCAAGTAAGTTTTCGTAATTTCCACAAAATTTCCATCAAAGATGTAACTAAGATATCAGGAAAAATAATTAACCTAACTTAGAAAAATTTAAAATAGCCGAGGTAGAAGAGGACGCAAGACAGAACAAAGTGCTTCCAATCAACCAGAAATAGAAGTGAAGCAGCTTACCGCACAAGTAGCTGCTGCACCTCAAGTAGACTTGCATGCTATATTAAGACATCTAACCCAAGTGCTGGAAGTAATTAGGCAAAACATACCTACACCTACACCCACACCTGAACCAATACCAGCACCAGCGCCAGTACCAACTGTCATGCCCCAAAGGATACCCTAAACGTGGTAGTCCACCACATACGATATTAAAACTTAAGAATGACTTCCTGAAGTCATACAAAAGTTTTCAACACCATATGTAAGGTATCTATCACAATAATATGAGACACCGGTGGGATGTATAGTTCGAGATAGTATATACAACATACAAGAATCTAAATAATCATCCAATTTATCATTAATAGAATAAAATCCGTACATCATCTTAGGGTTTTTTTTCCCTATAATTTTCCAAACAATCATAATATCAACTTAATCGTTCTCACAACAAAATAATACTAACACCATAAGACATTAAAGGATAATGAACCTAAGATCTTCAAAAGATTCTCAGAAGCTTTTCTAAAACATCATCCCTCTTGAGTATATAAAGTCCTAGGGCATAAAAGATATAGTCCTATTACAACAAAGGTCTATCGGAGTATAAGCATAACTAGCTTAGTGAGAGTATTCCTAAATCAACGTACTTGTATAAATAATTTCAAACAAGTTATTAGACAAGCATATGAATGCATCAAACAAGTGATCAAGCAATACATATGATCTACGGAAATCATATGTTTGAATAGATTTACCCCTCCATTCAGGGTTAGGTGTTCCAGGCTCTTTAAAACCCATCTTTAAATCCAACTCATGTAGTTTATTTCAGGCGCCTACTCGCCTATCTCAAAAGAGTTTTTTCAGGCTCCTAATCGCCCATCTTGCAGATTTCTAACTACTGCATACCCGGCTACTAATCTCTTGTCCCATCGAGAATAGCAGCTCATGCAATGAAACTAACTACGTGATATGCATGAATCAATTGATATAATTCGTAGTATATATTTAGAGTAATTTAAAGGTGATCACAGAATTTTGCACACACTCCAACAGAATAATAGTAAAACATAAGTTAATTAACAACGATTCATGCCTTGGTATGCTTAACATTCTTTCAACCAATATTATTATACATAATTCATTTTCATCCTTTCCTACTTCTAGTGCCTCTAGCTACAAGCACAACCAAGTACAAAAAAGGTAGGAAATAAACTCACATGGCCATGAGGATCTATCTTTCTTATGGATGAGTCAATCGATAAATCCACTAATCAAATAATCTCCGGTTATGAATACTCCTCAGGATCACCTAATCAAGAAAAATACCCATAATGAGTATTTCTTATTGATTCTATGGTACTTATCAAAAACTATGTCATAAGATTGCTAAAATTCGTATAGAAGGTAATTCCAACTTAAAATGGCCATAACTTGGTCATTTTAACTCGGAATTGCGCTTATAATATACCGTTTTCTATCTACTCGAAACGATCTATCCATTTCTAAGGTTATTTTTATAATAATAAGCCATTTGGGTTGGAAAATACTACGGTACAAAATAGTTACGAATTTATAGTTCACAAAATATGATTTTTTTCAAACTTTGCTTTACTAAAAAATCCTTAAGAAAATATATGGATATGTATATAGTTGAAAAATCCCTTGAATATATATTTATACTCATATTGTATGCATAATTTTTGTAGTGTTGTCTCAATATTAATATTTCATAAACAAATTGTCTTTGATGGTTTTAAAAAATAAAACTTTTGAGAATTTCTCCTTTTTTATTTGTTATAAAGAAAAGAAAACAAAAATATATTTGAGTTGTTATGAGTAAATGTTTTATTATTATTTCATTTTCTCACCTTTCAAAAGTAAATTCATCTTCAAAAATTTTGGTTTCTTAAGTTATCTACTAACTTTATTTCTAGTGATTGAAAATACGTTTTTCAAAATATTCTTTAAGTTTCAAATATTTGAAGTTGTGTATGTTCTCCTCTTATTTTTATATCATTTTTCTTCTTTAGGAAATAGGTGTACCTTTAAAACTTTACTTTCTTGGAAAATTTTATTTTTCTAAGTTGGTTTCCAAAATAGTGAGTTGACTTTATCTTGGATTGAAAAACTTTTTTTATCCTTAATATTTGTCAAGTGATAGAATAATTCCTTTAGACAAGTTTATAAGAAAATCTTTCTTAATAAAGAATTGTTAACATTTAAAACTTAGTAAAAATTTTATTTTAATTTTGAAAAGAGAGTAGTAATTATAAAATTGAAGTTTTGAAGATACTTTCATAGTATGTGATTTTTCAAAGTCTATAATGAATCTATTTAAGTCTTATAAAAAATATGGTTAAGTTGAATATTAAGTTCAATGTTAAAAATTCTATCCTTATGAAGTATTTTTTATTCATAAAAGAAATGAGTTCTTTTTATTTCAAGAAATCTTACGCACTATTACTTAAAAACTTATGATCAATTTGTCTAAGCTTTTGAAAAACAAAATTTAGACTTTTTTGTCGAAAACTCCTTTATTGAGAAATCTAGTTCACTTTTCCTTGTTTAAAAACCCATTTTTATTTTTACTTAAAACAACAATATTATAATCATACATGAATATGATTATGTAGCTATGTAAAAGTAAAGACAATACATAATAAGATAGAAAGAAATACTTATAAGTAAATAAACATAATAAAATAATCAAACATTGGGAACCTTAGCTTCATCAAGGTATCCTGGTCATGTATTAGAAGCCTTAGCTTCATCAAGGCAACCCGGGACTAAGAATAGACTAGTCCCAAAATAAAAGAAAAGAAAAGAAAGAAAATTGTTTTGACTTGATATGGACAAGTCGAAGACTAGAAAAACTAGTCTTAATAAATTACGTAAAACAAGTAAATAAATAAATTGCAAGACATTAAAGTAAATAAATAATAAATGAGCTTATATGCTCTAAATAAATATATATACATAGTATACATAATACTATATAAGTTATATTAGAGCAAAAATAACAACAATAATAACATAATGTAAAATAGAAACATGAACAAAAACAAAACATGAACATATTGTTACTTCTTTAACTCATATGAGCCTAAGAAACATACACTAAGCTCATGCTAAGTTATTATGAACATGATGAAGAAATATAAGTAGGATTTTTACCTAAGGTTTAAATGAAAAGTTTTGAAAGAGATGTATCGGTTTGTTATTTTTCTTGAAGAGTAGAAATTGGTAGAGAGTATTTTGAGAGGAAATGGTTGGAGAGAGATTTTGAGAGAGTATTTTGGTAGAGTTTTGTTATGTAAAATGGACGTGTGAAAGAATGAAGGAGGAAGGGGGTATTTATAGAATTTGTGGAGTGAAATTTTGATGTAATAAAATAAATTGAAAAAGAAAAATAATATATAGGAAGAGAGAAGGGGCAAGCGCATATGAAGAAGAGAGAGGGAGGATTTTATTTGTTTTGTAATTTTTTTGTAAAGAAAAGAAATAATGTGTAAGGTTTGATGTGAATAAAGTTGTATTGGAAATGTAAAAAGTCAGAAAATAGGTATATAGGTAGTAAGAAATAGGTGTAAGAAAAAGTAAAGGTAGTGAAATAGTAATGAATAGTAAGAATAGTACTATGAATAGTATACTAGGCATATAAAATACCGGTAGTAATAAAAATACGCGTAATCGAACTATATCTGTTATTTTTAATTACCGAAAAATTCTAAAACTGATATTTCTAAAATCATTGTTTAATTACGAGTCTTTTGATGTTATTGGAATATTTTTATTATTCTGAGCTCCAGGACACGCTTTTCAAGAACTGCTCTCGCTTGAGTTCGAAGGACACTTGAAATTCGTGAAGCTGATATTTTTATGTTACCCTATATTATTACGAACTATTTTAAGTCATCAACTTAATTTCGTTTTCTAGGGTTTGAGAACGCCGGATTACCGGAGTTGAAATTGTTTAATTGTCTTAACATTTGTTGACTTTTGAAACTCCAGTTTAACTAGGGTTAGGGTTTAATCCATCTTTGCTTCAGAAATTGAGAGGTTTAACTCAGGGATCAGATAGGCGGATCTTTTCATGTTCGGATTTTTGAATTAATCGATTATTGAACTTTCTATTTTTGTTTTTGAAAATTCTCTTATGAAATCCCGTGGTCGAAATTGATTAAGGTTTAGTTTCAACTTAGGTCAAACTTTTTAGGGTTTTGATTTGGTATTCCAAAACCATTCTCGAAAAAATTCGAGGGCTTACACCAACTCCGCCTCAACAACAGGTATTAGCTGAAGCATCGGTACATAGAAGTATGCACTCCCAAAATGTACCGCTACCTCTACCCCCACCGCTAAGGCCATACAAGAGCTCGTTGCTTGAATTTATCAGGAGCAACCGTTATTTTGAAGGAGCTTTCGGTAAGCTAGATGAGGCTGAAGACTGGCTTGCTCATATTGAAAGGTCATTTAATGCATACGAGATCCTGCACCACCCATAAATCAAATATGGGACATACATGCTTCGCCTAAATGCTAGAGTATGGTAGGAATCAAAGAGAAGAGAAATAATGACCCCAATCACTTGAGAAATATTCATATATGAGTTCTTGGAAAATTATGTTCCAAAAAGCTTACGAGTGAAGTATAGTGCAGATTTCCTACATATTGCTTAGAAAGGAAGAACTATAGAGCAGTATGAGACCGAGTTTAGTAGACTGCTGCAATATGCCCCCGACTCCTATAAGTACAGCGAGGAATTGAAAAGACAAGTCTTCCTGGATGGATTGGATGAAGACCTGAGAGTGAGATTGGAAGAATTTGACATCAGAAGTTACCGGGAATCAGTAGAAAGAGCTTGAGTTGTAGAAGGAGCTAAGAAAAGGAAAGGAAGGACAGAGGAATTATGGTGGATCCAGTTCCGTACCCCCACAAAAGAGATTCAAGTTCTCCAACAACTCTAGGAACAATGTCAATAGGAGGAAGCCCGTACCTAAAACCGTCAATTGCTGGAAATGGAATGGGGCACACTACCCCAAGAAGTGCCCACAGTTGTTTGGAAAGTGTTTCTTTTGTAGAGATGCAAATCATAAGATGTCAGAATTTCCGAAGAAAGCAAACAATACATGCTATGTCTGCAAGCAAGTAGGGCATTTCGCCAACAAATGTCCACAGAGAAGGAATGTCTTGACGAGATCTTTCGGAGGAGCTGTTCCTATAAGGACTGGGAATGGAAGTGGAAGTGGAAGTGGAAGCAAGCCGGGATCCACTGCTTTGGGATTTAAAGTCTACAACATGGAAGGACAATGGATGAACGAGGAGATGGATGAAGAAGAAGGAGACTTAGCTGCCTTGGAATACAGTAAAGGCTATACCTATGACTTGGTAACCAGTAAGCCTTAAACCTTTTTCATTGTTTATTCTTTTGTTCTTGCAATACAGAAGTTTAAAGATTTATGGATAAGTTTCTCTTGCAACTTTCTTTTCTCCTTGCACTCATGCTCACCTTCCATCTTTAGATAAAATAATAAACACATCTCCTAAACATAACAAAACTCTTGCAAAATAAAAACTCAAACACTCTCCTCTTCTCTCTTGCAATTCACGCCACACACACACCAACACACCCACGTTTGTCTTCTCAAATTTTTATTTTATCCATCTTCCACTTTAGTTAAAACACTAAACCTCCTTCATAAGTTCACGTTAATATAACATGAAAAATATGTGTGTTTGGTTTTCAAAATCCCCATAAGCTTATACTAGGGAATGGAAATATAGAAACAACATTTTACTCATGTCTTGTTTAACTCTACAATTTCATTTATATTATGTTGTTTCTAACCTTAACTTTATATATGATACTAAATATATATATACATACATACAATTTTAGAGCCTAAAGCCCAATAATGTAACATTTTATTTATGCTTTTATTTTCTTTCTTATTTATTCACTTCATGCAAATAAGACTAGTCAACTTCTAGTCTTAGACTTATCCTAAATCAAGTCAAAATGAAGGGAACTTGTCCATAATCTAAGTTCTAGGGAGCCTTGAAAGTTAATCTAAGACCCCTATGATTTTCTTATTTATTTGCTTTGCTTTATTCATGGGACTAGCTATATTCAAGTATCGAGGAACCTTGCTAAAGTCTAAGAGTCCCATAATTATTTTCTTACTTATCTTATATTATATGTGGGACTTGTCCATTTCTAGGTCCGAGGAAGTCTTGAAATAAATCTAAGACTTCCATGTTTTTCTTCGTTTTTGCTTTTCTTAATTTTATTTTCTTTTATTTTCATGATGACTGATTGTTGTCTTTTTTAAAGTTTATAATCCTAATTCAAATCCTTTGATTAATACTAGGCAAGTATACCTATCTCGAGTAGTACAAGATTAAACCAGGTATCGTCCTCAGGGATCTTTGAAAACAATTTCTAGTATTACCTATTCTCTACTATCTAACAGAATCTTTAATGAGAATATTATCTAAAATTACTAATTAACTAATTTATCAACCCTAATATCAATGATTTTTCCTTTACAAAAGATTACCAATTACAAAACATACTCTTTAATCTTGATTTACCCTAAACCTTAATTTCATAAAACAAGATTGATGAAATGAGAAGTCATGCTTTGCACTGCAGAATCACATAGATAAATCAATTACTCCCTCAAGTTAATCGATTCCTAATTTCACATGAGACAATGGAGACCTCTCCTTCACTAACGCCATATGAAATCGCATTAAAAACAAGATTCATTAATAAAGATAAAATCTTTATGCAGAAAATCAATGCTTCCCTACCTTTAGGTGAAACATGCAATCTTTCTATTCATGGAGATCCATCCTATTAGATGAACCTCTTTCTATCTAACAAGAATCATACAAACAATCAACTTTGGCCATAAATCAATTGAAAGACAATTTAAACACATGAACAGATACAAAGGCACAAACTTTCATTCATCACAAGCAAATCTAAATCACATATTCGGGTTTAAGGTTTCACAAGACTAAGGGTATATAGATCGACTCCTCCATAGATTCAAAAATACAACACAAAGATCTAGAAAAGTAATCTATAAACATGATTTAAACAATGAAAACCTAGTTCTTAAAAGTCTTGTAATCTTCAATAAGCGCCGGCAATTTCTCCTTGAAAGTTCTTCTTTTTTTTTTTATCTCGATTAGGGTTTTAAAAAGTGTTTGGGACGAAACTTCTTTCAAATGAAAGGTTACATGGTCTATTTATAGGAGTTTGGAAAAGTTGGAGCATCACAAGGAGTGCTCCATGACCTGCACGGCCGTGTTCGTGGGCTTGCACTCTACAATTGTGTTAAAAACTTTGCTGATCAATTCCATTCTTTCAACACTACCTTACATGCTCCTAGGGTAGTAGATAGGGCACTTTTAGAGAAATTTTCTGATCACTTTTTAACCCTCTACCTCAGCATATGTATATCCATGTAGTAGGTTGGGTACTTTTGAAGACCAAACATTTGCATTGTTTGTTGATTTTTCCTTGGTTTAAGCTCGAATCATCCTTAAATCTTTGAATTACATTCCTTAAACCCTGAAATTACACAAGAAGCTATTAAGTATCCTTTTCTTGATTATTTCTCATAAAATTCATAGAAAATCATATCCATTAAGTGCTAGAAATAAGGATCTTTTAACACTTATCAAACTTCCCGACACTTAACCGTTTGCTTGAGAAATGACAAGATAATCTCTCATCAATCATCCTCATTGACAAATATCAAATCATAAATAACATTCTTTTGTTCAAGTAAACCAAGTAACTCATTAGTACCTACCGCTCAAACCTACCATAATTGTACTTGAACTTAACATACTATAGTTGAACTTTAGAATTAATCCAAAGTAAGTTAAACTATTAACCTCACCATTCAAGAACCGCTTCTAAAGTTACAAAAGAAATACAAAGTCAAACATAGCAAAAGTGGCTTGGTTACATCTCACCACTAATTAGAGAGTATATAAACATTCAACTACTTCTTTAAACTCAACAACCTAGGATGAAAGTACATGGTATCCATCATTCCCCTAGATATTCTTCTTTTTGATTAAAATCTCTCCAAAAATTTCTTCTAATAGCCTTCAGAGGGATTTCCTCTGGACGGGGTGTAGCCCGTATCTTTTCAGCTTTACTTGCCTTTTCATTCTTCCTGTCATAGTAAGTTCACTGAGTCAACACATCCCGAGCTCATCACCTAAGTGACCAAGTTTAAAAGGGACCCCAACGAACTCTCCCTCACTTTAATGTTCAGATTTCAATACTCTTAACTCACTTACCTGAGTCCGCGGAGTAAAGGCTATGTGTTTTTTTTTTAAATCAATTGTTTATAAGAAACTTTTGTAGTTAATAGAGGGGTCAGACTTCTCTTTTCTGAGGGACCAAAGCCCACCCATATCAACTAAGTTTTTATATTCTATTAAGCACAACAATTGATTTATTTTTCGAAAAGATCATTCAAAAAGAATTACTAAGTGATTGATTTCATATACCCCTTTCACAAAAGGTTAAAAGGGCTCTCAAAGTTTTTGAAAAGTAGATATACTAACTAACAAGCTTAGAAACATAACCATTTAACTTAAAAACTAAGGACTTCGACCTCTCCCATAACTCAAGATTTAATCATTAAATAGAAAGTAAATTTGCCCCACTTAGATTTTATCCTAAAATTTTAACTAAGTATACCAATTTCGAAATAGATGAGTAAGGCATACAAAGTCACTAAAATTCTTGAATGCTAATAACAATTGGATGAGTATAATTTCAAGATTCAAAATTTTCTACCAACCTGCAAACTTATAAATGGGGGAAACTTGATCAATAAGTGCATCAATAAGATAAAGCCAAGATCCAAATAATTTTCTTTCTTAATATACCCCTTTCCCACACTTATATAAGACATTGTCCCCAATGTCTTACAATATCAAGCACAAATATGGGAAAATAAAAGAAAGAAAATTAAAAATAAAAGGATACTAAAACTTCTCCGGATTGTTCTTGTGTGTAACATTGAAGTGTGATTGCCAGTCAAATTTTTGCAAAACATTCCTTTAATCGGTCCTGATGTGAACCCTGCTCAAAATTTGTGCTTGAAAAACAAAAAACAAAGAAAAAGCAAAAGATAGCTAAACAGATAATTAGTTCATCCTACAATCTAACAGAATAAAGTCCAGGAGATCGAAAAGAATAAGAGTCTTCCCAATAGGAGGGAGCTTAATAGTACATACTAGAATATCATAAGAATAATAAAAACACATCAATCAGTCAATCAGAATTGGCAGCATCCTCATCATCTTCATCATCCTCTTCACTCTCTTCTTGTGACGTAGTGGCCTGTTCTTCCTCCTCTTGCTCTTCTTCTTCATCATCTTCAGAGTCCTCATATGAGGATGGAACAGTTGGTGCTTTACCGGCTCGCCTAGGAGTTTCTTCAACAGGTGATGGAGGATCAAGAGAGGACTCATATGTAGATAAATCGGTCGGTGGCAGTGAAAAACAACCAGCAAATCGGCCCAAAAATTTCCACACCAAAGCCCTAAAAGAAGAATGATGGAAGGGAGAGATGCATGATATATATGGTGGAGTGTTAAGTGAAGAGTGCCCTTGGAGTGCATGGTTGTGCCCGAGGCCATGCTGAGCACTCAAAATCCATCCGAGAGCAAGTTATGTGCTAAGTGGAGTACATGATGGGGTGCACGGTCGTGCTCAAGGTCCTGCTGAGCCCAAAAATTCCACCCGATAGCAAGTTTTTTAGAATTTCAAAAGTGCTTTTGAAGTACATGGGCGTGCTCGGGGTGGTGTAATGTCTAAAAATTTATACATAATGTTTTAAACATAAGTGCCTTAATTTAAACACTACTTATGCTCACGATGGTGTGGAGACAAAGATTTTTCAAATTTGCCAAGCCATTTAATCCTAATAAGATTGAAAAATACATACCTAGGGTCCTTAAAATATGATAGCTAGGAATCTCTTACTTAAGTAAATTGCTTCCCCACACTTTAAAATTCACTCCATGATGATTGAAATGTGATCTCTGTCTTATGAAAAGTACGCAATTTTTGACAGAAATGTAGGATAAAGAAAACAAAGAAAAAGAAGAAATTAAACTTACCTAAGTTAACCAGGGTTTGTCTCCCAAGAAGCGCACTTGTTTAACATCGTTGGCTCGACTTCGTTCACTTCCTTCAAATGATCAAGGAGGATCAAATTTAGAGTTGTGGGAACTCTCCGCTTTAAGCTCAAAACCTTCAACAGTTGTTGTATTGGATTTCTTAACCGACCTTCCACAGTGATCACAAAAGATATCCCATAATTGGGCCGATCCCAACATCGCTGCAGAATTTGCAGCTTGTTCCCTCTTCCCCTTACCATTGGGTTTTGAAAAACTTGGTTTAAATGGTATCTCCATACTTAGCTTTGATTAGTGGTATATATCTGGTGGTTCAATTACAATTTCCAAATGAGGATCATGAATGGAACTTATGATTTGCTCAACCACTTCTGTCGTATGCACCTTAAGGTTAACACAGCCAGCTTCTAACACATGCACTTATGGTAGAAGCTTAAAACAATAAAATGTTAAACTGCCTTGAAAAACTGTAGATAGTTCAAAGAGATTTAGAACTTTTTCAACAAATTATGTCACTTTTTTAGAAAAATGAAAATCGAATTTGATCATTTCAGAACAAAAAAAAACTTTCTAGTATTTAAAATGAGTTTTTCAATTTCAAAAATAAATACATTTTCATCTTAGCCCGGCAGGTGGCTCACACTCATGTGGTTTCATTTCCAAAATACCTATTAAACACACTTAAACTCATAGTAAGGTACACTTCAACAAAAGTACAAGATTAAATTTACAAATATCCTATGTGAGATAGAATTCATCGAAAAGATAGAATAGAATAAAACTGTGCAGCCATTTACTCACAATAATAAGCTTTTTAACTATCACAAGCAATAAATGGACTAAGTGTCACGGGACGGGAGTTTCACTCCTCAAAGAGTTCGAGTTATGAGTGGCATCAGTAGAAGGTTTGTTCGTGGTGTGGGTTATCTCTGAAAGCGGGTCTAGCCTCCCATGGACAAACTGGTTGAGAGTTGATGCCGCTCTCCTGATGAGGCCAAAGCAAACCGAAACCAATTCATATAGTTGAACCTCCCATATGTAGGAGGGATCATGGCAAAGCCGAGATGGTGCTCCTTATGAGAATGTGGGGCTCGGAACTAACCTGGAAAGTTAAGGAAGATTAGGTTGGCTCGCCATTTAGATTAACAACAAACGATACCTTGATGGATGGTCGAGGCCGCACGGGAACTCTATAAGGAGTGAAACTCCCGTCCTGTGACAAATGGTATCAAAGCCAAAGTTCCCAGCTCCATCGGACCACTTAGATGCTACCCAGAGTTCTTGGTGAGTGGGTAATTCTTGTTGTGGATACGGTTCGTGTGGGCGAAGCTCAAGAGGAGTGACCACTAGAGAGAGGACATTGTTGCCAGAAGGTAGCTGTGTCGCAAGTCGTGGAGACAAGAATTTTTCCTAATTTTGTTGTCAATTCAGCTCGTGTGGATAAAGCTCGAGCAGAGCGGCCACTAGAGAGAGGACATCTTTACTAGAAGGCAACTTTGTCGCGAGTTGGGGTTAAAGTGATCTTATGCTTAAACCTTACTATTGGGAAACTCAATAAGAGGTGATCTCGGAGGATGGATGAATGGGTGAGGGTGAGAGGAAGCCTATGGAAACCCGAAGTCCTGGTGAGATGATCTTAGGTGTGTTGACAACTGGTGTGGAGAAAGGGTGAGAGCTTGAGTGTGGGTTAGTGGCTGCATCGACTTTTCCTCATGACGAGGACGTCATGAATTTAAGTGGGGAAGAGTGTCACGGTCAGAGAGTTTAGGACTTTATGGGGGTGTTTAGCTGTGGCATGTTGAGTTATGAGTGGCATCAGCAGAAGGTTTGTTCGTGGTGTGGGTTATCTCTAAAGGCAGGTCTAGCCACCCGTGGACAAACTGGTTGGGAGTTGATGCCGCTCTCCTGATGAGGCCAAGGTAGGCCGAAACCAGTTCGTATGGTTGAACCTCTCATATGTAGGAGGGATCGTGGCAAAGCCGAAATGGTGCTCCTTATGAGAATGTGGGGCTCGGAACTGACCTGAGAAGTCAAGGAAGATTAGGCTGGCTCGCCATCCAGATTAACAACAAACGATGCTTTGATGGATGGTCGAGCACCGCACGGGAACTCTTTGAGGAGTGAAACTCCCGTCCCGTGACAAATGGTATTAGAGCCAAAGTTCCCAGCTCCATCGAACCACTTAGATGCTACCCAGAGTTCTTGGTGAGTGGGTAATTCTTGTTGTGGATACGGTTCATGTGGATGAAGCTCAAGAGGAGCGACCACTAGAGAGAGGACATTGTTGCCAGAGGGTAGCTGTGTCGCGAGTCGTGGAGACAAGAATTTTTCCAAATCATGTTGTCAATTCAGCTCGTGTGGATGAAGCTCGAGTGGAGTGGCCACTAGAGAGAGGACATCGTTGCTAGAGGGTAGCTTTGTTGTGAGTTGGGGTTGAAGCAAGATCTTATGCTCAAACCTTACTGTTGGGCAACTCAACAAGAGGTGATCTCAGAGGATGGATGAATGGGTGAAGACAAGAGGAAGCCTATGGAAACCCGAAGTCCTGGTGAGATGATCTTGAGTGTGTTGACAATTGGTGTGGAGAAGGGGTGAGAGCTTGAGAGTGGGCAGTGGCTGCATCGAATTTGCTTCATGACGAGGACGTCATGAATTTAAGTGGGGGAAAGTGTCATGGTCAGAGAGTTAAGGACTTTATGGGGGTGTTTAGCTGGGGCATGTTGAGTTATGAGTGGCATCAGTAGAAGGTTTATTCGTGGTGTGGGTTGTCTCTGAAGGCGGGTCTAGCCTCCCATGGACAAACTGGTTGGGAGTTGATGCCGCTCTCCTGATGAGGCCAAGGCAGGTCGAAACCAGTTTATATGGTTGAACCTCCCATATGTAGGAGGGATCGTGGCAAAGCCGAGATGGTGCTCCTTATGAGAATGTGAGGCTCGAAACTGACCTGGGAAGTCAAGGAAGATTAGGTTGGCTCACCATCCAGATTAACAACAAACGATGCTTTGATGGATGGTCGAGCGCAGCACAGGAACTCTTTGAGGAGTGAAACTCCCATCCCATGACAAATGGTATCAGAGCCAAAGTTCCCAGCTCCATCGGACCACTTAGATGCTACCCAGAGTTCTTGGTGAGTGGGTAATTCTTGTTGTGGATAGGGTTCGTATGGGCGAAGCTCAAGAGGAGCGACCACCAGAGAGAGGACATTGTTGCCAAAGGGTAGCTATGTCGCTAGTCGTGGAGACAAGAATTTTCCCTAATCTTATTGTCAATTCAGCTCGTGTGGATGAGGCTTGAGCGGAGCGGCCACCAGAGAGAGGACATCGTTGCTAGAGGATAGCTTTGTCGCGAGTTGGGGTTGAAGAAAGATCTTATGCTCAAACCATCCTCCGAGATTGCCAACTCGAGACAAAGCTGCCCTCTAGCAACAATGTCCTCTCTTTGGTGGCCGCTCTACTCGAGCTTCATCCATACGAGCTGAATTGACAACAAGATTAGGGAAAATTTTTGTCTCCACGACTCGTGACATAGCTATCCTCTGGCAACAATGTCCTCTCTCTGGTGGTCGCTCCTCTTGAGCTTTGCCTACACGAACCGTATCCACAACAAAATTATCCACTTACCAAGAACTCTAGGTAGCATCTAAGTAGTCTGATGGAGCTGGGAACTTTTGGCTCTAATACCATTTGTCACGGGACGGGAGTTTCACTTCTCAAAGAGTTCCCATGCGGCGCTCGATCATCCATCAAAGCATCGTTTGTTGTTAATCTGGATGGCGAGCCAGCCTAATCTTCCTTGACTTCCTAGGTCAGTTCTGAGCCTCACATTCTCATAAGGAGCATCATCTCGGCTTTGCCACAATCCCTCCTACATATGGAAGGTTCAACCATATGAACTGGTTTCGGCCTGCCTTGGCCTCATCAGGAGAGCGGCATCAACTCCCAACCAGTTTGTCCACGGGAGGCTAGACCCACCTTTATAGACAATCCATACCACAAACAAATCTTCTGCTGATGTCACTCATAACTCAACATGCCCCAGCTAAACACCCCATAAAGTCCTCAACTCTCGGACCGTGACACTAAGGGCGTTTTAGTTTTGCCTCAGTATCTTCAAAAGAAAATCACAACTTTAGTAAAATCTAAAGAATGTAACTTTTGTTACACTCGAATAAGCTTTAGTTAACTATCATCTTATTCAAGTAGGAAACCTTATATACAAGCTGTCTAATCTAGTTATTGGATTGATTTTCTTAATTTGAAGGCAATATAGTTGATTATTGTCCACTATCACTAATTAATCTACCTCGAAAGAGAAACTGGAGAACATTAATTCTTTCTCCTCTAAGTCAAATCTATTTGTAATTTTTTTCCCTTTTTGGATGTTTCTGAATTACCTCAATCAATTATTGGGCCCGTTTGGATTTTTTGTTTTTCATCTATATCTATTGATATATGTAAATGTGGGTCTGTTTAGATAGTCTGTTTTTTATCTGTATCTATATCTTTTTCAAAATGATATATGTAAATATGTCTGATTTACATTTATATTTTATTTATATTTGATCTTTTAATGAGAACTGTCAACTTTTTAATCTGTATCTAATTCTTTATAAATAATTTGTTAATTTGAAAAAAGCATATGTATCTACAATCTACCAACAAACAAATAGACTCTATATCCAATTTACATCTATATTTGATCTATTTGATCTTTTCATGAAAATTGCCAATTTTTTTTATCTGTATTTATTTCTTGATAAAAAATTTATAAAAAAAATATTTAAAAAATGTATCTGTATCTACTGAAAAAAACTAGCTAAACAAATCATTCATTTAGTTATAGATTTCTTGTTATTATTAATAATTTCACTGATCCAAAAACCACACATTGACCCTAATTGATTCCTTCTCGAATTCTTCTCATAAAGTTCTCAAAATTCTAGTTGGGTTATATTTGATAAATAATACAACTTGAATGCCTTAATTTGGTGCATACTACAACATTCTATTTGAAGAGAAATCTCCCATCCATAGTAATGTTATAAACTAACCCTACGGTCTTGTCCTAGTGTTTCCATTCTAATAATTGGTAAAGGAAATTTCATGACTCTTCTTCTCCTCCTATTGCAGGAAGATTCTTGTTGAAGTAGAAGGAGAAAATGTTTAGTCATGGAGAAATGTCGGCAGCAGGGATGTTTAGTCATAGAGAAGGGACTATAGGATTTCATATTTTAGTTTTTTAGGTTAAAAGTTTCTTTGCCCTTAGGGAGGTATTTTATTCTCAGCAAAGCTTTTAGAAGAAATATCGATAGTAATTAATAAAATACAATTATATAATTCATACAATAAATATATATATATATGTATATATATGAACTGCAATGACAAATACATTGCAGGATTCTTTTGACAGTATATCAAATTAAAAAGAAATCATACCGCCCAGTTTAATCAAAAAAAGAGAAATAGCAAAATAAATTGCTTGACTTTTTTTGATTTAAGATATTAATTAGACACTAACTTTCCCTTTTAATCTTATATGAAAAACGAGAGAAGGGCAAAGTATAAGATTGTAATTTAGTAATCCCAGTTTGCCACATAGTCCATTGGAATAGATAATTATTCCACCCGATCACTGTTTGATTTGCGTAGTATCATTTTCTTATTCTTTCTAGATATGATTAGAAAAATGCGGCGTCCTAATCATGTGAACGTGTAATTCTCTATTGAAAATTAAAATCATTTTGCCCTTTTTTTTTCTTTTGTGTTTTCATTTTTTGCAATATTTAGTGGGAACCCTAATGCAAATTTTCTACTTCCGTCTGCCAAGAGGAAACATCAAAAAGACATGGAAAATTCGAACTTCTTCGTCACGCTGATGCCGAAGGCCCGGAGCCCTAGACGGGTTGATCCCGTTGATAACTGCCGTTGATTTCCAATCATAACTCAAAAAATCTGCAAAAATCCTTATGAAAATCTGTCCATAGAATAATATCACAAATATTGCTTAAGAATATGTAATTAATTATTTAAATTTTAAAATTAATCTGTTTAATATCTAAATTTTAAAATGGATCAATTTAATTTAAATTTTAAATTAATCAATTTAGTTCTAAAAATTTTATAAATTGATAAATTTAACACATAAAAAACTTGAGAAGGTATTATAGAATTCATAAAAAAAATTTTCAAGTGAAAAATTTTAAAATTTAGATATTCAATTACATATTTTATTAAAATTTGAATATTAACCTTAAAATATCAATTTTAAATTCCTGTAATAAGTATCTACTATTATTTCGTAAGAGAATTTATCTTTTTTTATTTTACACAAAAAAATCAATTATATTCTAACCTTTTTATTTTTTGCCTTGGAAGGAAACTTGGAACTTGCGGGACCTGCGCAGGTACGAGGGTCAATTGCATAGTGCGATAATTTTAACTATTTAATTCTTTTGGTCTATATTAATTACATAATTACGTTATCCTTTTTCCGTACAAGTTATTTTATTATATCACGTCGTTGTCCCGATTGTCTGAGTAATCTTTTTGGAAGGCATCATAAAATAGAAGTTGATGTCGATGACTTGGATCGCAGACATAGCACAATAGTGATTCAAATAAATTAATGGCTATTACTTTTTCAAATTTCTTTTTTTTTTTAATTATTTCATTGTTTTGGCGGAGCTGGAGGAATAGCACAGCATCCCGTAGCAACAGTCGACAATTTTCTCAGCGAACAACTTTGTAGGAATTTCATTAATTTGTGGTCGCCCACGACACTCGGATCTTATATCCCAATTGGTATGAAAACGTTAATAATTGTCAGACTGATGATGAATTGTTATACTTAAATTTCGGTCCCGCCAGTTCATAGATAAGAAATAGGAATAAACATATGGATTGTGACATAACTCGTGGGCATGCCATACGAACAAGTACTGTGTAACTATATGATTTTCTAAGAATATGCTTGTTCTTATGTTAAAATATAATTAGTAATAATATATTAGGAGTATTTTTTCATGTTCAACATATAAGCTTTCACACAGCTTTTAAAAATTTTATGTATGGTTCAAGAGCCGAACCGAATTGGAATCAAAATCGCTGATTTCAAGTCTTGAAATTGAAGAACCTAAACTGAAACCGTCTCCTAAGGTTCTAGTTCAGTTTTATGGAGCTATCGGTTCCTTATTCTAATTTTGAAACTGTAGAACCGTTTTTTAAGTAAAAATAAATAAATATTATTATTTTTAATAAAATAAAATTTTAAAACTCAAATAATTTATTAGATCTAAAAGTATTAGATTATTTAATCATTTTTTTAAAATTTTGTTTAGAATGATCATATTAGTATACAAAAAGACATTAAATATCAATTGTAGTTAGTAAATGATATTGTAAAATACTCTAAGAATAAAAAAACGATGCCAAATATAGTTTCACATTATTATGACATGGATTTTGCTTTTAGGAGAATTTAATATAAACTAATTATATATGATTTTAAAGTATGTTTATTTGTGTTCTTGATAATAACATATTAAATATTATGAATGAGTAATAAACTTTACTATTTATATAAAAATGGTTTAAATGTTAATAAATATTTATTTAATAATATTTTTTATTTTTCTTTAATTTTTTTAATGGAACCATAGTTGAATAATTGCCTAAGAACTGAGAACCAATAGCTCCTTAACTGGTCCTAGAACCAATCAATCGGTCCAGTTCCAATTCAGAACTGCCAGTAACAATTCTTATTCGATTCTTGGTTTGGAACTGAGATGTCTACCCACTAACACCTAGATAAAATATTGATAAAGTCTACAAAATAAAATTAAAAAAAAAAACATAACATAAAAATCACCACTAGTTTAAAGGCATATTAAACTACTATAGACTCAGCAAATTAGCTATACCTCCTAAATCCTAAGGGATATGTAATCCTCTCCATTGTAATTAACAGCTACTTTTAAGATGTAACTGGATCGGGTTTTAGATGGATCATGTGAACTCGAAACCCAACTTGCCATCCTTTAGGGTCTATCAAGCCCAACCCTATAACCTATAGGATCTTGATATTATATCCAAACCCGTCCTATAATTTTAAATTTAAAACCCAAAACCCGACCCCATAACCTTATTTTTTTCCAACCTATTTCAAATTTTAATAATATTTCAAGAAAACCGGTGCTTCTAACATAAGTTTCATATACATTCAAAAATAAAAGGATGCAATTAGAATTAATAAAAATTTTGTAAATAATATTCGTTATACAATATTTAAATACATAAATATATTATTTTTGTCACTGTATATATCTTAAAAACATGGTTAATTAAATCTCCTATTAGGATTAAAATATAATAGACATTAAATAACATTAATCTCCATAATAAACATGACTTGAACAAAATTTAATAAAAGATTCTAAAATTTATAATCAGTCCAGCAAACATGAAAGAAAAAACATCCATGGGAAGTAGAAAAGAAGGTAGTTCATTCATGTCTTCTTTTCTCTCCTGGTCCATTTAGTAATATTTTTATTTATTTATTTATTTTTAAATTATAATACCGGTTGTCGAGTATCCATCAAGTTTATTATATGATCTAAACCTAATCCTCTAACCCTATGTGATTTTTACTATACATCCAAACTCAACCCTAAAATCCTGGGTTCAACCTATAAAGTTTTTAACGGATCGGGTGGATCGAAGACCCTATAATGACCTACCAAGTTGCATCCTTAGCTACTTCTTAGAGTCATATTCCAACTTCACTCTTTCCTTGCATTTATGCCACACGCTTTTAAACTTGAAGCTTGTGATTTTATGTTGTGTTTGGATTATTTGATTTTCAAATATATCTTATTTTTATCTGATTTATATTTATATTGTATCTTATCTCTATCTGATTTGTATTTGTATATGAATTTTATTTATCTAATTTGTTTGATCTGTTTAAAAGTAAAAAAGTTTTTTTTTGTCTGTATCTATTTCTTGATAAATATCTGTTTAAAAATAATAATAATAAAATTAAAAAAAAAGAAACAAACAGATGTTTAACACATAATTGAACAGATCTCCAAATAGGCTATAATTGCATAAGCCATTACACACATAAACTCGTGCTCTTAGCTCCTCGATTGCAATCCCATAGTTGCCCACCTCCAAAGTATCTAGTGCACCAGACTACTCATGATCCTTCCACATCTTATACTTATACTGATGTTGTTACAACTCAGATATTACAGAGACCACTCATATTTGAAGAATACATTAACGCAGCTAGAATACATGCACAGGAGCAAAAATCAAGTGTAACAGATTTACATTTCAACATATACATAGTGTAAACAACAGATAGTTAGTTAGGATATAGCTTTGCCAACTCATATTCAAATTGTAACAAACATTATAAATAGAAAGCTAATAGATCAGAAAGGGTATCAAACCATTAGTGAAATCTGGAAATCTTGAGTGAGATTTTGGAGTGGTTCTCTCGAATTAACCAAACTATCAACTTCCAACACCAACTTCTACCTTCACCTGCAACATCAAAACGGTTAGAATAGAATTAGGGTTCATAATAGGAAAAACACGAGAAAGTTAAGAGAAACACGAGAGAGAGAGAGAGAGAGAGTTTGAGAGTCACTTGCCTTTGTGACTTTGTGAGGAAGAGAGAATCGGATTTTAGGGTTTGTGAGTGGGCTAGGCTGAATTTAGACATACCAGGCCTAACATTGGTGCTCTCGTCCCGAATAAGCCTCCATTCTTGATCTTCCATTCTTCCAACTTCTTCTTGATCTTCCAATGGCTGCCAATGACGATTTGATGGAAACTTTGCAAAGCTTCATGCTTCTTGGATTCTTGGATTTCAAATCTACATCCGAGATCAATCTGTCACAAATCAGCTAGTCAATTTCGATTTTCAGCAACACAATCAGGAAATGGATGAACTCTTTTCTATTACCTTAGTAGCTGCTTCAACACAATGTGATTCATCTTCAAAAGTTTCCATTCCATGGTTTCACCTTCCACTTTGATAGAAGTATAAATGAAATGGTTAGTAATCCAGATAATGAATTATAGTTTGTAAATTCAAGGGTAAATAGATTGACATTGAATTTACCTCTTTACAGGCAAATACAAGAAGTTTCCCTATCTTCCCTTTCTCCATCGCTTCTTGTCATCGTTAAGGAAGATATACCTAAATTTTGTGGTAGTGATCCTATTTTTTGGTGCTTCATGTGGAATGCTTTTTCGATTGTTATCACATAGATGAGGAATTATACCCTAAACTAGCATATTTTGCCATGCAAGATTGTGCTTTCACATGGTAAACTCCATGCAATTCATAATTTTCACACATGGGATCATTTTGTCAAATTTTAATGATACAATATGGGCCTTTTGATTATAATTGGCATGAAGATAGGTTTGATATTAAAAAGGAATCGTGCCTAATGCCTATTGATGATGATATTGTACCTATGCAAAACATGCTGATTCTATGCAAGAAATCACAAGTATATTAGATGAGATTAAGCATGCTGAAATATGTTCTAATGATGATATTTTACCTACTGTTCAATTGAGTGATGCTACCATTCAAAAGAAGGAAATTGGCCACTTTGACCATCATGAGACTGTGGTTCAACAATCATATGATACAGAGCATGATCTACATTGGTTCATCAATAAAGTGTATTGTTGATGTGAAGCCTAAACAAGGACATGCAGAAACTGTGATTAAGAATGAGTTGATAGGGTACACGCAAATTTTAGATCAGGATTCTCGAATGGAGTTTCTAAAGTTACAAAATGTACAGATGCATCTATAACTTTAGTAGTACTTTTTCAGGACAGTTCAGGAACTTACTACTGCAGTTCATATGCCGTATCATTATCTCTTTCTAAATTTCCTTTGGTGGAGGACACACACTCTGATGTTATAGTGTTAGTACCCGCGAAATCTGTCAGATGCAATTTTAAATCATAAACAACAAGAACAGTTGGAGCCAGTTTTAAACATGACCATTTGTGAGTGTTATGTGGATGGTCAATCCTTACCTGATCAAACTAAGATTGCAGTATTCTATAACTCACTTCTAATGAAAGCAGTGTATGGTCTACATTAGGCGGCTCAGGAGGATTTTTATCATATGGAAAAGACTACCCAACCATTTTCTAAAATGGGATAGCCATCTTTTCCTTAGATTATTTCAATTTTTTTTACTCAAAGCCTACTGCCTTCATATCCTTGGATATGGGTAACCAGATTGGTCCACAATTTCCATCTTCATCATTGCCTTATATGGATTCTGATTTACTACATTATAATTGGTGGAATTTCATTATAAAGTGTTGAAAGGGACAAGGAATCAATATCAGCAAATTTGGTGATACAACAACACAGGTTAATGTGGGCAGAGACGTTTCAAATGTGGTTCCATCAAGCCACTATTCTACATGGACAGAATTGGGACAACATTGGAACATTAGGCCACCAGACATTGAATTGAATTTGGGATTTCAGCATACGTTTGGCTCAAGGATCGATTTCTATTTCACCAAACCCTACTGCCTTCATATGTGCTATGGGTAGCCAGATTTTTTCTCATAATAACCAAATCCCTTATCATCATCGCCACTGCATGGACCTATTTTTACAAATTGATTATAAGAAATTTCGGGTCATTCGATTTTTTCAAAGGGACAAACACTACAGTGAACACTGAGCATCAACATCACAATTTCAACCTTGAGGACAAGGTTGTTTTCAAGGAGCGGAGAAATGTTACAACCCAGATAGTACAAAGACCAATCATGTTTGAAGAATACGCTAACGTAGCTAAAATAACATGCACAGGAGTAAAATCAAGTGTAAGGATTTGTATATCAACATATACATAGTGTAAAAGACAGATAGTTAGTTAGGATATAGCTTTGCCAACTCAGATTCAAATTGTAACAAACATTATAAATAGAAAGCTAATAGATCAGAAAGGGTATCAAACCCATTAATGAAATCTAGAAATCTCGAGTGAGATTTATGGAGAGTGGTTCTCTCGAATTAACCAAACTATCAACTTCCAACACTAACTTCTACCTTCACCTGCAACATCAAAATTGTTAGAATAGAATTAGGGTTCATAATAGGAAAACACGAGAGTTAAGAGAAACACGAGAGAGAGAGAGAGTTTGAGAGTCACTTGCCTTTGTGACTCTATGAGGAAGAGAGTCCAAGCCTAACATGATGTCATTCATTTACTTCTACGATTATACCCGATCATGAACTTATTCCTTACACTTGTAATACCTATCCACTTATGCATCACACCACGGATTCCATCATTGATAACCATTTTGGATACCTTAGGTAGACGTTGTCAAGATTTTCGACATTGAACCAAACCAGAACCGGAATCGATAGTTTCGATTCCTATGGTTCCGGTTCGGTTCTATGGAACCAGTAGTTTCCGGTTCCAGTTTTAGAGCCGTAGAACCGTCTTTTTCTTAAGTAAAAAAATAAATTTTATATTTTAATAAAATAAATTTTAAACTCAAAATAATTAATTATTGGGTCTAAAAATATTAAATTATTTAATCAAAATTTCTAAAAAAAATTTTAGAATGTGTATTAATTTATATATAAACACAACTAATATCAATTATAATTAGTAATATGATATCACGAAATACTCTAGAAGATAACAAGAAAATTATAATACAAAAAATAGTCCCACGTTATTAAAGAATAAATTTTGCTTTTAGGAGAAGTTTATATAAACTAAATTATTTATAATTTTAAGTTATGTTTATTTGTATTATTAATAATAAAACATTAAATATTGTAAATATGTAATAAATTTTACTATTCATATGAAATAGAGTAAACATTAATAATTATATATTTAAAATAATTTTTAACATTTTTTTACATATTTCTTTTCTTTTCTTTTAATGGAACCGGTTGGAACCCAGTTCCTAGATGGTTCTAGATCCACTTGATTCTAGGTCTAGAACCATTTAGAAACCGGAAAATCGGCGATTCTTTAGCCGGTTCTAGAACCGTCCATACAGTTCTATTTCGATTCTGGAACCGCCGATGACAATTCTTATTAGGTTTCGATTCGAAACCGAACCGTGCCTATGTCTACCTTGGAGCTTAGGTTATTGTTTTATTAAAATCTTTTCATTTTGAACTACCGCAATACCTTAGCGAAGTGAAAATAATATTTCATCACATCGTCAAAAGCCACCTTTTTACACGGCCAACAACACCAACCGGTTTGGTGGTACACTGGCTCTTTTACAAGTCTTCCAATCTGTTAAATAGATTTGTTCTCATACTCGTTTGCCAATATTTCCCAGAAATATATTGTATCCATTAAACGTAATTGGATCATCATCACAAATGCTACGTTAACAAAATTAAAATATATAAAAATATGAGAATTAAACAAAAAAAAAAAATCAATGCAGAAAAAGGCCATCAAGAGCATTTGCTTATAGTAGTGCACCAAATGAGTATCACAATATATGAAGGCTTGTAGGTTAGGTAACATAAGATGACTACCTTAATCAAGAGCTATATGATTTTGACTCATTGATAAATTGAATTTGGATCGAATTTAACTTGAATGTAATTGATTTGAGCTCAAGTTTAAGTTACTCAAATATCTATTAAGTTCAAGTTTTAAAAAACTCTATTTAAGTAGCTTAGGAGTCTAATAAAGCTTTATAGATTTTTATATAAAAAAATTATAAAACTTTTATTTTTCCCATTCTCAACATCTACTTTCATTCCTTACTTTTTATTTTTAATTTATATATAATGGCTTGCATTTATTATTATATTTTAAGACCATGTTAACTAAAAACTGTTTTAAATTTTCAAATTCTAACTTAGTTTTTAATCTAATTAATTTTTATAATAAGTATAACTGAGTCGAGCTTGAGCCCACTGAATATCAAGTCGAGTTGAGTTCAAACTTAGAAATCAAAGCTCAATTGAATTCGAGTTTTAAGTTTTTTTATAGTTAAGTTTGAGTTTGTTACTGTATCGTCCTGACTCAACTTGTTTGCAACTCTAGTGACTCCTACATGTAATTAAAAAAAATCAAACAAAACAAAAGTATAGCTTTGAAAGCGAAAAATATGTGTTATTCTCATATGAAATGAATTTTTAATTTTCTTTTTTTTTTTTTTTAAATACATGGTGATCCATAACCCTAGACCAATCCCGCTTATCATTTGGTGAGTGGCCACCAACAATTGTGGTTCGCACGTCAAGCGTTGCCATCTGATCATTACTTACATATTTCTATTTTTATTTTTTTGTTCAGTCACACCTCGTCGTCAATGGTGGCAATCCAACTCCATTAGTAATTCTTTCCAATCAATCGGCAGCAGTGGATCACCGTACCGCCGTATATAACCTATAGACGGACAGGAATGGTAGTCCTGGCTATCGTCCCTCTAGATATAATATATATATATATATATTTTTATTTTTGTGCTTCCACCTAAATTTTCACACATATTTATTCTTATTAATTAAATATTGTATGTTCGTTTAAGAAAGAAAAGAAAAATTATTGATGTAGAAAATGTAAAATCATATGATAGTTCATGACGATACATACGAAATTTCCCGAAACAATCGCTTCTCGTTCTCCATCTCTTGTATATGTATGGTGTACAAGTTTTATGTCGCTCTCATATATTACGAAAATATTGTGGTCCCGTAAACTTGTGATTCAGGACTGCGACAGCTAGTTAGTCACCCCTACTTTATCTCATGTTTCTCGGATTGTTGGAAAGAGAGAGCGAGAGATATTTTCACTTATTTTTCACTTGTCTAAGCAAATGTCTCCAACCTAAATGCATATAAGACATAGGGGTGCCACTGGTGGGTTAGACCTATCGCCCATATGTGTAGGTTATCATCTGTTAGTCGACTCAGCGGGTAGCTAGGTTATAGGTAAGTCGATCCCGCTAACTAATTGGATCAAACCGGTCATAACTTATGAAAAAAAAAAAAAAAACAAATCATTGACCTGGATCATAAGTAAATAAAAATATTTCACGGGCCGATTCTGGATCATTGTAACCATGACCTATGAATCGATGGTTCTAGTTTGGATTGATCTCGTGTCGATGTCTAAACCAAATCAAACCAATTCTTTTTCCTCATAAAATTGCAAATTTTTTCACCTAAGCAGGTCAAAAACCAAATCAAATGAATTTAGCAGTTAAGCATGTCAATCAAATCCCTTATACGGCATTAGAGGTAAAATGACTATAGAGCAAATAGAATTTAGTACCTTATAGTTTTTAATCTTAAACCTAGATACCCAAAGTTTCATACCTAAATCCATCTCGGTGGCATACTGGAACTATAAAAACTTGCACCGGATAACATACGCAAAACATGTAAATTTTTTAATTATAATTTTACAATATTAAAATGTTTTGAGGTGTGTTTTTCCACAATATGAACTTTCATAGCATCTCAAAGAACAAATCATATACATGATTTAGTAGTCATTTGTAAATGCATACTTTTTCAACAAACAAGAAAGGGTAATTTTTTTTTTATAGTTTAATATCACTTGTTTATACTTTAATACGCTTGTTGACCGTTAAAGACGAGATTTTCTCCCATATTATTTGTCTTTGTTTTAGAATATGTTTATGTGTTTAACTTTTTCAAAACCTATTAGAATAAAAGTATATTTTATTGATTATTAATACGGTATGAATACAGGATACCCTAAAAACAGATATTTTATAAGCATAGAACATAAATTCTCCAAGTGAGTACATGATACGAAACACTAATATCTGCATCCCGTTTTCTAAAATGAGTTAAAAAAAATAAAAAATAAAAAAACTATGTCCAAAACCTATCATAAATTAAAAAAAATTTTATGGTTCATAGTGTTTACAATAGAATCGGTCATATCATATAAATAAATAGTTTAAATATTTTTTAATTATGATTCAAAATCTTAATATTTTATGCACTTGTTTTTTATAATTATTTTAATTGTATATTAACAACAGTATACTCCCTTTACGTGACTCATGTGATGGGACTGTAAAATTTTCATTGAGTAATTTCCACCAAAATTCCCCGTGTCCGAGAAGATATTGCAGAAATCCGGTTCCTTATGACAATTTACCACTCACCCAGCGCACTATGTCCTCAGAAGTATTTGTTCTTTGACTTGGGCTATATACTAATATTAGCCGGAGCCTCTTGTGATGTTAAAATAAACCTGTTCCGCTTCCACGCATTCCTCGGTTACGGTTCCATTTCCAGCTTCCACCTCTAAAACTATCAAAACAACCCAAAACCCCCTGTCTCACCTTCTCTCTCCTCTCTCTCCCCGCTTCATTCATATCTTCTGTTGTTGTTGTTGTTTTTTTTTTTTTTTTTGGCCAGACAGAGCATTAGAATACTCAATTTTTTTAAGAGTGAACTATTTTTAAAATTCCGTGTTAACTACCCCCATAACACAGCTAGGAGTCCTTCTTCATCGCCCCAAAACATTCGGGCCTTCGTGCTTTTTTTTTTTTTTTTTTTCCCCCTTTTATATATTCAATTTATCCCTTGAATCTGCAAGAAAGGAAAGCAAGCCATTTTCGGCTCTGTTCTTACACAACCACCATCGCCATCGCCAGCCGCCACGTGAAGCTCTTCTTCCTCCTCCTCCTCCTCCTCCTCCTCTTTCTTTGACTTCTCTGGACGCCCGCCCAAGGCCGGCCTTGGGAAAGGATCGGCCTTGGGAGTTGGGGCTCTGTGAGGTGTATTTACCTTTCTTCCCTTCCCTTGTTCAGGAATCGTCTTTTTTTTCTGCTGTTGCTCTGTTGTTCCCAACTTATTAAACCGTGAGAGCCACCCAAGTTTCCTACTTTTCATCGGATTCCGAAGCCTTTAGCACGAGCTTTTTTTGTTTTTTTTGGCCAATCTTTAGCACGAACTTAATCACCCAATTCTTCTCTTTCTTGGGAAAGGTAAAGAGTACACGTAATTTTTTCCGGAAAACTCACTTATAGGATCGTGTACTTTGAGGTTCCAATTCCAAGGTAAGATTGACACGGTTGATTCTCGGCTACATCAGGTTATGGGATACTACAAAATTTCTTGGTTGTATTTGAAGAATTCCCACTTTCCTTAGAAAAAAAGTTGGGGAAATCGAAAACCCTAATCAGATCACATTCTCGGCCCCATTTGCTGTGAAAGGAAAATCAGCTTTCCAGGAAAGTTAAACCTTTCCCAGGAAATTTAGACGATAGAATTGGATCTCAAATGACTCGACAAATCACGATACGCCAACCCTCATCAGTGAATCGCCGTCGTCCGCTCCTGGTTCAGACGAAATCTACCAGTTCCTCGGCCTCGGTTTGCCTAGCCGAGTCGGCGGGCAGCACCGTGGCCGAATGCGTGGCTATATGCTGCTGCTGCCCTTGCGGGATCGTGAACTTAATAGTTGTAGCATTCTACAAGATTCCGGTGGGGCTTTGCCGGCGTGCATGGCGGAAGAAGCGACGGAAGAGGCTGATGAAGCAAGGACCGATTTCACCGAAAGGGCGAAAATATTCGTTTAGGTCAGAGTATGAGAAGGAGATGTCGATATCACAATTGGACAGGGAAGACTTTGTGGAGGTGAAAAAGAGTGCTGAACTGGAGAAGGAAGCTGCAGAGTTGGAGAGAGAAATGTTGGAGAAATTTGATGGTACTGGTTTCTGGAGAAGTCCTTCTCAAAGGGAGAAATAGCTCCCAGCATTGCTCGAGTTTGCTTATTAAGGGTTTAAAGAAAACCATCTTTCAATATCGATTATATATTTTATAAAAGGGCAAAAAAAGGGGTTTTGTTGAACATCTTTATGAGGATCTTAGAGCCAGCGTTAACATCGGGAAAACATAGGAGAAAAGGATTATAATAATGTTTTATGGGCAATTGTGATTGTGAATGTGTATACTTGTTTTGATGACACGTTGTAATGTAACATCATTTAATGTCTTGTGCCCAGAATCCAGATTGTGTATAATATAAAATCTGATTGAGAGATGAGAATGATTGAGCAGATTGTGTTAATCTGGTCTATTAATTACTTTCTGTTCACTTCATCATTTGATATATCATACATTTGCTAGAAAATTTATATAAATATGTTATGTATTAAATTGGCTTATGTATCAATAGATCCATTTCCTAATTTTTGATGTTGGGATGGGCTTAATGAATCATGTAGGATTACTAATGTGTTTTGTTCTATTTTTAAACATGATTATATGTAAGATAAGTATGTATGTATGTATGTATTTCAACGTGTCCAACTGTTTAACTTAATACAAACGTGACTTGATTAAGTTTAATTAGTTTTTCAAGTTGTCGAAGTGGGGGTTAATTTTAAGATTTAAAGACGTCATGATGAAGAAAAACATTGACTCATGGATCATAGATATGACACCCAAAAATGCAGCTGTTACATTTTAGCTTTTACTATAAAAAAAAAAAAAAAAAAAAAAACCCTTCTTGGATTCTAGTAAAGGTAGATCGTATAATGCTTTAACAGAAAAACCTAAAATTTACGTGTAGGTTGTAAATTAAATGACAGCTTATAATCGTTCCTTTTGTTTGCATGCGTCCTAGCCTAAGCATCAATGCTGTGCAGGAATGGAGAGTAAATAGTTTTGTTAAAGACTCGTGAGTCAAGCTTTTAAGTAGGCTCGCAAATAGGCTTTTATTTTTTTTTTTTTATAATATTTTACAATATATTATTATTTGTATAAATATATTCTTTCATGTAATATTTTTATGAATATAATATTATAAATATAATTATTTATGTAAATGGATCCGACCATAGGCTCATTAGGTTAAATAAGCTAGAATTCAAGCTTGTTAAGCCAAAATGAGTCTTTGAGTTGAGTTTAAGCCTACAAATACTTAACGAGCTTAACTCTATACTTTTTAGAAGACTTGATTTAACCTAAATCCGCTAATTTGATAGACAAGTCGAGTCCAAACCTTCAAATTGTTAGGTCAGCTTGGCCTAACTTGTTTATAATCCTAAATGCTAAAGAGTTTGTTAAGACTTCATCCCTTGCATCATACAATATGGCTAATACAAGTTTAGAAAATGTAATAGGCTTCAATCTTAAGCTACACATTGGAATGATTTTATCACTATTTGAACAAGTGGCTAGTAATAGTTCTAAGAGGGCACTCATACGTTCCCAACTATCAACTTTTGTTGCAACTTGGGGGCTATTTGCAATAAAGTAGTTCATGATATTAAAGGAGGGGATGTGGATGGGCAGTGCTCCGTGTTGAAGAAATTTATAGCTTGTCACCCAACATAAATAGTTATTCATTCCTTTTTTATTTTGTATAAAGTTGCTACATGATGTTTACTTGAGGGGAATGATAATTTATAATAAATTGTTATAACAAAAAATGATGAATAGCAATTCATGTCCATATAACTAATGAATTGTCATTCAATGGCCTAGTTTCCTATTTAATCATAAATACCCTTGTCTTGAAAATATTACATGTTCAATTATCCTCTCTTTGCAATAAAAACAAGTAACAATATAGATATTTTACCTTTTACTCCAATATTACTTGTTTTATTTTTTACAATAAGTGAATATTATAATAGTCATTATGACCCTATTACAATCTTGTTGAATTGGAATTCAATTTCCCTCTTATTTCATATAGCGAAGTGAACAAGCCGTTAAGGTCAAAGAAGTTAATGTGATTGAAAATGCAATGTGTGTCTCACAGGAGATAAAATCTTGAAAAGGCTTAATGTCAGGCATGAATATTTTGTTCCAGTTCAATCTTTTTTTTTTTTTTTTAAATTTGATCAAAACCATATTCTAACCTATTCGATATTAACTCTTGTTGACAGCGAAAAAAGAGCTATAGTCCGCTCGGCCCACCATTGTCATGACTGAGCCCTACGACCCAAACGGTCACCAACCCCAGCCTATCCAAGGATGACCCATACCAGGGAGGGTCTCAGTCCATCCTGATGTGATCACCCAAGTTGCCACTCATAGAAACCAGGGGGTAATCGACAAAAAGGCCTCCCATAAGCTCGTCGACAACTTACTCTTCTAGCTCAAGCTCAAAGATGAGCTCCTTCAACCACTAGCAAGCCCTCACGAGGTGTAATCACCTAAATTTATATAACTCGAAAATAATGATCATTAAGAAAATAATGTAAAAATTTTGAAGAAGTTGTAAGAAAAGTCATGGAAAACACTTCTAATTTTTTGCGATCTAAAAATATTAATAATTTAATAATTTAATTATCAATTAAAATTTTAAATTATTATATTTCAAGATAAAATTCTTCCATAACTTCTTAATAAAATTCTATAAATATAAAAAGGATAAAATTAGAAATATAGACATAAATGAACAAAAATGGGATTCGATTAGGTAATAGTAATAACCAAAGTTATAAAATAGAACATTCCAAATAATTAAAGAAATAAATTATGAATAAATAAATAATTATAAAATAATGGTATTAAATCTAAATAACTTAAATCTTAAGATATTTCATAAAAACAAAAATTGAAAGAAACACCAAATCTATATGATGAGAAAGAATAAAACAAAGCAAACATATAATACATGTAATAACCAACCTTGAAATATAAAAATAATTATAAAATAACAACAAGTTTTAATATGCTTCAAATAATGGAAAACAGTGACAAATATCAGACAGACATGATAATAAATATAGATATACAACATATAAATTTAATAAATAATAAAATTGCTAAATAATTTAAAGTTTTGATAAAAATGAAATATAATACCAAAATTTAATCTAAAATAATTAGAATAGAATAATGAAAGCATAATTGAAAGAATAAATCTTAAAACGATCAAGAGCTTTTTGATTTATAAAATTTAAAGTTAATATTTAATGTCAACTACCAATAGATGATTAATCTTAAATTTTATTTAGAATGTAATAATACTAGATAGTTTAATTAAAATAAGTAATTTAAAATTGGTGATAAATGGATAGATTAACATAATCAAATTAGTAAATAGACTTAATTGAAATTGAGATTTCATATGCTCCTTTTCAATCTTTTATATACTTCAATTATCCATTTCATGAACCAAATTTATTAAATCTTTTTAATTATCAAATTTATACTCTATTTTCTTCAGTTTATCTATTTACTTTAATTATTTTTCCAAAAATTTAGATTTTATTATCCTTCGCAAATTTCAGACTAAATGTCTTTTTCTTTAATTTCAATGTTAAGTAAATTTATAAACCCTAAACTTTAGTCTATTTCATAATTAAATTATCTAATCCTTTTCAACCATCAATTTAAACCCCTTTTCTTTTAATTTATAAATGATCCAAATTTCTTGAGTTCAATTACTTAGATTTATAAAATACTCAAATATAACTTCTTTAATCTACATTCTATATCTTTAATTCCCATGAGTTTTGAGTTTATCTACTTATTTAAAAATATCAGTTTCTAAGTCCAAACTTAATTAAATATCGAGTTTTATAAAATTAAATTTCTAAACTAGAATCCCAAATCGACTAAGTGATTTTAATTTCATATATTCTAAAATTTCCTCTAAATTCTTTTTAATACTTAAGCTAATGATCTGAAAAGCTTAAATCAAAACCCTTATTATTAATCTCTTCAAAAACTTTTCAATATATATAATCTTTTCCTCTCCTTTCTTCCTTCACAAGCTACCCATTGTCTTCTCTCTTTCTTTTCTTTTCCCTTACGTTTCTTTTCCTTCCTTTTTTTCCTCTTCTTCCTCTTCTTTTCTTTTCTCTCAATATTCACCTCCAAATCTTAATTTTGAGAATATCCTATATTAGAAGTTTGAAATGAAAAAGAATGTGGGAAGCGTGCTAGTAGAAGCTTCAACATCTACGAAGGTGGTAGTAGTAGTAAAAACATACCCCTTATGTTTCTTAAACAAGAAAGTATAGCTATTTTCTTTGTTTTGTTTGTTATAAATGCTTGTATATGATGAGTTAAAGTTAGATATATATATATATATATATATGGTTTTTATTAAATTTGATGAGCTTGTGAAGATTGTGTATATATGTATGAAGTTGGGCAATAGATGATATGATCTTGATGATGTGATCATGGAAACATGTTTAAGAGTGGTGTTTAAGCTTGATATGAACTCGATAGGATGATATTGAAGTGAATCTAACAGAAACAAGATCACAAGACTTAGTTGGGACATGTGAAAGTTCGAAATTTTTTATATAATTCTTGAACTTGTCATACGCCTTTCACCATGCCTCGTGGCAATAGGCATGGCATAATCTGTACCCAATTCTAGGTTGATATGCCCCTTGGTACGGGGTGTAGTAGAGGGAGTGGAGATCTATGCACCCTTGATATGGGGTGTGGCAAGGGGCATGGGGTTTTCTATTCCTAAATATGTATTCCATACTGATGCAACAGAAGTGATAACCAACAGCTATGTGGAGAAGAATTAAAGGAAGTGGTGAAATCCAGCGTAGGCCGGCTTTTAGGCCGTCGGCCTTTATCCAAACACCGCCGGCCTTCATACACTCGCGGGCAGATTTGAAGATTATACATGTTCGCCTCATTTAGTGCTTACGCCGGCCTTTAGGTTGCTGGTCGTCCAGTCCAAGCCGCCGGCATATTTACATAGGCCGTCGGCCTACTATCCAACTTTTATTTATTCGAATTATTTTATTTGTTTAGACTTTTGAGTTTCCTTTGTGTTCTTTATATGAAATCCTAGTGCGTGAGAAACATTATTATCTTTTTTTGAAACGAATATTTAAGAGTACTTTACTCCTTTCTTTCCAAATATCACGTTCCTTGTGTGGATTGTGTATTTGATACCAAATTACCTAGTTATTCACTGAATCAATAGGTATTTGAAGATCACAAGACGATATTTTTGTGTAAATCAACGTTTTAAGATAAACCCTAGGTTGGATCTACGTTGTACGTTGCGTCAGTTGAGTACTTCTGAGCATGAAGAGTTGAGAAGACAAGTAGAGGATTTGCTAGAAAAGGGGTTCATTCGGGAGAGCTTGAGTCCCTGTGCTGTTTTTGTCCCATTGTCACCTAAGAAAGATGGGTCTTAGTACATGTGTGTAGACAGTCATGCCATCAATAAAATCACAGTCAAGTACAGATTTCCTATCCCAAGACTGGATGGATTATTGGATCAATTGAGCGTAGCCAAGGTGTTTTCAAAGTTGGATATGAAGAATGGTTATCATCAAATCCGTATTCGGGTTGATGATGAGTGGAAAACTGCTTTCAAGACCAGAGAAGGATTGTATGAATGGCTAGTCATGTCATTTGGGCTATCTAATGCCCCTAGCACTTTCATGAGAGTGATGAACCAGATTTTGAGGCTGCTTATTGGTAAGTGTGCTGACGTGTATTTTGATGACATATTGGTTTATAGTGCTAGTCATGATCAACATCAATAACACCTACGAGAGGTTTTGGCTATTTTGTGTAGAGAGAAATTTTATGCAGCTGTTAAGAAGTGTGCCTTTATGACTACCAGGGTACTTTTCTTGGGTTATGTGATTTTTTATGCAGGTTTACAGGTTGATCAGTCAAAAGTGGATGTCATTTGGCAATGGCCTAGACCTACTTCCATTACAGAGGTGAGGAGCTTCCATGGTTTAGCATCTTTTTATAGAAGGTTTATTCCTCACTTCAGCAGTATTATGGCTCCATTGATGGATTGCATGAAAGGTGGGAAGTTTGAGTGGTTAGAGGGTGTAGAACAATCTTTTGAGCTCATTAAGAGGCATTTAACTTCGGCCCCAATATTGGTGCTTCCAGACTTTCATAAGCCTTTTGAGCTTCACTCAGATGCATCAAAAGTGGGGATTGGTGTTGTATTGAGATAGAATAGCAGGTCTATTGCATATTACAGTGAGAGTTGACAGAGGCGAAATTGAGGTATAACACTTATAATGTTCAGTTTCATGTTGTGGTACAAGCAGTGAAGCATTGGAGGCATTATTTATTCCACAGAGAGTTCATCGTGTATACTGATCATGAGGCTTTAAAACACCTTCATAGTCAGGACAAGGTGTCAGCCAGACATGCATCCTGGGTTGCATATTTGGAGCGTTTCACCTTTGTTGTGAAACACAAAAGTGGGGCTTTGAACAGGGTTGCAGATGCTTTAAGCAAGTGAAGGACTTTATCGAGCAAGATGCAGGTTGAGGTACTAGGTTTTGATTCATTTTCTACTTTATATGAATCTGATATAGTCTTTTCTGGTGTTTTGCCCCGTATTTATGATGGGGAGAACATTGATTTTCTACTACAAGATGGATTTCTATTTCAAAGGAATCAACTTAGTATTCATGATTGTAGCCTAAGGGCTAAGATTATCTAAGAGCTGTATTGTGAAGGACATGTGGGAAGGAACAGGACACTACATTTAGTCCAAGCATCTTATTTTTGGCCTTCTATCCAAAAAGAGGTTGCCAAATTTGTGCAAAGATGTTGGGTTTGCCAAGTCTCTAAGGGATCAGCTACCAATGCTAAATTATATTTGCCTCTACTCGTGCCATCTCAGCCATGGGCAGATGTTAGCATAGATTTTGTCCTGGGTTAGCTAAGGACACAAAGGTGTAATGATTCTATATATGTGATAGTGGATCGATTCCCCAAGATGGTGCACTTCATCCCTTGCAAAAAGACAGTTGATGTTGTGCGTGTGGCATGGTTATATTTCAAGGAGGTGTATTGATTATATGGTTTACCTTCTTCTATTGTATATGACAGGGATTTAAGGTTTTTGAGCCACTTTTGGAGGAGTCTATGGAAGATGGTCAACACCCAGCTAAACTTTAGCAATGCTTACCACCCTCAGACTAATAGTCAAATGGAGGTGGTCAACAAATCCTTGGGTAACCTTCTGCAAAGTCTTGTAAGGGAGAACATCAAGAGTTGCGATCTGAAATTAGCTAAGCCGAGTTTGCTCACAATCATGCAGTCAATCGAAGCACTAGTTTTAGCCCATTCCAAGTTGTATATTCCATCATTCCATGAGGACCTCTTGTTCTTTTGACAGTTCTTGATCACACTAGACACCATGGCAAGGCAATAGATTTTGTCCACAGCCTACATGAGGTTCATCAGACTATTTGCAACAACTTGGAAAAGGCTACAAGAAAATATAAAGAGTTGGCTAATAGAAAACGACGTCACCTAGAATTTGATGTGGGTGATTTTGTCAAGGCTATTCTCACCAAGGATTGGTTTTTCTGTAGGTGAATACAATAAGCTTTTTGCTAGAAAGGTTGGTCCATTTGAGATTACAGAGAAGATTAATCCAAATGCCTACAGACTTCGACTCCTTAGCCATATTAGGACGGTTAATGTGTTCAATGTGAAGCATCTTATTCCATATCATGGTGATGATTTGGACGATGATAATTCGAAAGCAAATTTTGCTCACCCTAGGGAAGATGACGCAGCAGAAGTGATAGCCAACAGCTATGTGGAGAAGAATCAAAGGAAGTGGTGAAATCCAGTCTAGGCCGGCTCTTAGGCCGTCAGACTTAGTAAATATTACAAAGTTTGTTATTATTTAAAATATTATTATTTAAAGAATGAGTCTAAATTACATAATCAAGCTCTAATATAATATAATTTTTACCATGGTATTTTATTTGCATGGATTGTTGAGGAAGGCCAATGATCAACTAAAAAAGACATGGGCATGCACAATGGAGGTTAGGGATTTGAATATGAAGGAAGGCATTCAAATGCCTTTTATTGTTCGACTGCACAAAGGACACATGGCAGCTCATGACTAGACCACGTGGCAAAAGATGGCCATATCATCATCTTCTTCTTTCCCTAGGTCTTGTAAATTCACCACTTTCCATGATGGAAATAGCTACTTTATGCAATTTTTGGACAATTTTTTTCTTGCGATTTCACCAAATCAATAGTAAAATCACAAAACACACATGAAATTCTTTGAATCGAGACTAAAAAGTGAACTTGGTTCATTTTTTTTCTTAATCAAATTTGGCTAGAAAATTTGGGAAAAAACATATTGTAAATTTTACTATTAAAATATCCAATCTTGATTTTCATAGAAAAGTACCAAATCGAAGCTTCTTGAGTAGATAGAATCCATGTTTATACAAGAAATATTTCATTTTTGTCATCAAAATCACCAAAATCTTTAATTTTTTTACCACTTTTGAGAGATATCAAATCTTGATCATTAATTTTAAAAAGTATAGCAATATATCACTTTCCAAGTATAATTGGAGCTCAATTAGTATAAATAGGGGTTGAAATTGCATTTATATGTAGAAGAAATCAAAGAAATCCACTAAGATACAAGAATCAAAGTTAAAGATCTTAATCAAGGGTTTCAAAAGTTCTTCTTATATTTCTACTTTACTAGGTGAAATTGAGGAAATACACCGCCAATGCAAGGATGCTGGAAGCATAAGCTTCATTTTGGTAGTTTGATTTGGTTCTAGAGACATAAGAAACACTTCTGACCAGCACTAAAGTGTATGTATGTCTAGATTTGACATATCCAACATCATCCCCTAATAGAGACCATCGAAAAGCCTAAACTCCTTGTTGTTGGCTACTCTTGCTATCTTAAATTAGATTCGACCTAACGGACCCAGATCCATGCCTAGTCCATTCTTCCTCCCAGTAAGTTCATGTAATAAATAAAAAAGGAAAATGTAAACTATACATATAAATATAAATTGAATCACTAGTCCTTAGGTCTTTATCTTGAAACCATTTTAAACAAAACATAAACATTTTATAAATTTAAATTGAAAGAATTCCCAAATAAAAATAAAAATCAACACACTAAATTTTTCTAAAAACAATCACAACAATCTAATACTGATTTTTTGCACATATGTCTATTACCTTGTATTGTAAATATTGATTCAAACATTGACGTTCTTTATAATATTAAATGGATAAACTTTAACTTAGAAGTTTAAAGATGAAAAATGTATAGTTTTTTATAGAATAGCTCTTAAACTCATAAAGCTCCTATTCTTTTTAAAATTAATTTTTTGAAGATCAGTGGTTAAATGAGGATGAGCCTACCATTGATCATACTTTATTGTTTTTTTCTGACCTCAGTTAGCGAGGATGTTTAAAGAGAATTTTAAAGTTAAGTTGTTTTTTTTTTTTTAATTCTTGGTTAAGAGTTGCTGCATGAGTTGATTCCACAAGTAGAGTTAAGCTTCTGTAAACACAGAAAAAGCGGTCAAAGGTGCGTCAGGGAGTTGCTCGACGTAGCTACTCTGACGCTTAAGTCAATCAATGGCTTCTTCTTCATCTAGAGAACAATAATACATATAGAGAAGTTTATGCGATTCCTTTTCTTTTTCTTTTTTTTTTTTTTTCTTTTCTTCCCTTTTGAGAAAAGGGGTATTAATAGTGCTTAGGGTGATACCAAGATGGGCCCAACAAATTTGTTAGGGCGAGTCTCTACTTGGTAGTTAACCTAGTATTCGAGGTGGCGAACATACCCGAGTTGAGGAACAGTTATAGCAGGGAGTTTGGCTGGGCTGGTTGTGTCCCTCTCAATTTTGAGATGGGACTAAGATATTTAATGGTTTAGGAGCCTTGGTGAGTTGGAGATCATTACTCCTGGCGAGTTGAACCTTGTATCACGACCTTCAAAGGGACCTAAAAGGATTAACTTGAAGTCATCATATCACATATGCGCCTGCAATATGAGAACTGTCTTGTAAGTTAGAGTTTGTAAAACTTTACCTGAATAATTATTTTACAAAGTTCTAATATATAAATACATTTGTGATAAATAAAGGAAATTCAATTTTCTAAAATTCACCAGAATCGCAGATAATTGATACCCCCCCACCAAATAGTAAAATATAATAAATTATCTACATTTTGCAATTTTTTTAACTCTTGTATAACTAATTCAATCTATAATCTAAACTCATGTTGCATAAAACAAAATCTCATAACAAAACAATATATCTAATTCTTATATCAACTTGTCTTCTAACTTCAAGGGATCTTCTCCACATAGTTTTAGCCCATTCTTGATGCTTTAGCTATTCCTACACAAAACCTATGAAGGTGTGAGCTAATCCACAACCCAATGAATAACATAACCAAACCACATATCAAGCAATTGTCACATAAGTTTTATTACAAACATATGCAATGAAACACTCAATTATATGATATGAACAGTTTGGATGACTGAAATCTAAACCAATGGAGATTTATGCCCTCTTGGGGATTGAAGGACTAGCTCAAGTCATTTATGCCCAAGAGAAATCGAGAACTAAGGAAGAGGGAATCTTCTCAACTCATTGTTATTTACACATTTATTATCAACATAACTTCAAACTTCTCCTCAAAAATAACTAAGGAGGGAGGATTTCTTTTTGAAACTCTTTTGTTCTCATATATACATATTAATAACATATCTACTACTTCACCTTAGAATATCAGTAACTCCCTAAGTACTAGCATCTCCTAGGCCAATACACATACAGATAATGTCCTTTAGTGTCTTTTTAGTTCCTGATATATAAACAACCTTATGGTATCTAATTGGAGAAATAGATTCATTAACATAACTTAGGACTACCATAGAATCGAGATGCTAGTACATGACGTGAATACCATGCTAATATAAGTATGTTGCCGTGCAATGAATGATTATTTAATTAAATAGTCAAATAGAATTAAGTCTATTTATTAAGGTGACCAATCAATATAGCAAACACGCATCAATAATAACAATGTAATCATTTCAAGCAACGTGTGATCACTTTGATTTTAATGTTTTATCATATAATACATTTAACAATTAGTAGACGATTACCCAATCCCCACACATAGCCAGTTATGTTTATTTAATATAAATGCAATTATATTACACGCATAAACAAGGTAATAAGGTTGATGTTACTAACCTGTCATCCAAGCAAAATCATAGAAATGCTTGAGAAAACCAAAGATTAAGCTGCTTCCCCTATGAAACAAATTGTACTCATTCATCACTTTATGTAATGTATTCATCATTGAATTTATAGTACTAAAACTTATTTCTATTTCATTAGTTTATTCTTGCTTGAAACATAGATTTATATAAAATATATTTGATTAGAAACTAAGTAGGAACCCTGCCATGGCTGCAGAAACCGCCTTACTAAAATACAGACAGTTCTTCATTGTTTGTCAAGTCATTTCTTTTCTTTTATTTACCTTCATCTATTATAAAGCTATCACTATTCTATATCATTTGATAAGTATCTCAATAATTTATTAACTTACTTGGAGAACTCATTTTATTAAACATGAGCTAGAAATAACCTTTTTCCTTTATTAACCAAGGTTTAACCAATCATATCACAAGGTATTATCTATAAATCATTTATAAGTTTTAAGTCTATTTTAACTTAACTTAACCAAGTTAATTAAACTTAATCCATCTAGTTTATTTTATTATGTGAAGTTCATTTGGATTCATCAAGCCAAAATTGGACTTAAGTTGATTAATATGTTCATTTATATAGCTAAGAGTTCAAAACTCATATTATAAATCCTTTAATGTATCGGTCTTTGAGCGATTATAGGATGTTATTCTCAACTATCAACACATAACTTGGAAGAGTAGGGTTTAATTCAAGTGAATTTGACAAAGGAAAGAAGACACAAAGATGATTACAAATCCATACACCTTGTAGCAAGGGTGGTAGTGCGAAAAGTTGAGGATAGGATCCAGCATGCCCACCTGCCACGCCCCATATCAAAGGGCATATGGACCACATTTGAAAACAAAGGGAGCTACGCCCCCTACCACGCCTTGTATCAATGGGCGTATGTGACGCAGCGTACGACGTAGATCCAACCTAGGGTTTATCCTAAGAGGTTGATTCACACAAGAATATCATCTTGCGATCTTCAAATACCTATTGATTCAATGAATAACTAGATAATTTTGTATCAAATACATAATCCACACAAGGAATGTGATATTTGGAAAGAAAGGAGTAAAGTACTCTCAAATACTCATTTCAAAAAAAGATAATAATGTTTCTCACGCACTAAGGTTTCATATAAAGAAGACAAAGGAAACTTAAAAGTCTAAACAAATAAAATAATTCGAATAAATAAAAGTTGGATAGTAAGCCAACGGCCTATGTAAATATGCCGGCGGCTTGGACTGGACGGCCGGCTACCTAAAGGCCAGCGTAAGCACTGAATGAGGTGAACATGTATAATCTTCAAAGCTGCCCACGAATGTATGAAGGCCGGCGATGTTTAGATCAAATTCCTTAAAATTAAGAAAAATATACTTTATTTTTATTGTCTATAAAATATATATACACATTCATACATGTATTTTCTACCTTAATGGGAAATAGGGATGTCTATACATATAAAAAAAAAAAAAAAAACGAAAAAAATGCAAAATGAGGGGTTAGTGTGGGAAGATAGTGATGTTGTGAAAAAGTATGAAGGCAAATTAGAAAAGCTGTAGAAATCACATGGCAAACAGTTGAAGAGTTTAGTGCAAAGACTATTGCATGGATGTTGTAATCTCCAGTTGTGATATCATGGGCCAGAATAGCCACACTTGGCGGACGATCTTTTCATCTTCGAACTGATAAAGAGATTTTGCCAGCTAAGGTACTTGAATTGCCTTATTAGTGAATATAATCCTGATGTGATTTTTTATGGTTGGAAACAAATAATAATTATAATAATAATAATTTGAAAATTCTGGGGAGTTGGAAGTATTGTGGAGGGAGTGTAATGTGGCGAAAAGGGAATTGGCAAAGGAACTTGCTTTTTGGTGAAGTAGAAGCTGCGACATGAATGCGATTAGGTATGGTGTTTAGAAGGAAAAAAAAATAAATAAATCAATCAGCCTATACCTTAATTGTCCGGATGAATAGCAAACAAGTACTCATATATTTTAAATTATTTATGAAAATGATATATAATCTTTTATAAAACTATTCACATAAAATAAATTAATTGATATTTATGCGCCAAGGAATTCAAACGTTGAAGACCAAAATCAATATCATCTAAACATTAATTCCATAACATTATTATATAATTTTTTATTCAGCCCCTGAATTATAAATTTTGATTATTTATTTAAATAAAAATGTTGAGTAAATTGTAATGATATTGAGATCTTTAAAAAATTTTATATTTTAGTATTTTCTTAGATGCCTTAAAATTTATCGGGATTATAAAAAAATTGTCCTAGATATCCATTTCTTTATATTTGCAGATATATTTTTAGTGGCACAACGCATTGTTTTATGATGTTTTCTAACAATTTGTAGAAGACTAAGGTATGTCTTTATTGGTTTCCTAAATCTTCATAAGTTTATCTCATTTTTATTTTATTTTTTCAAATTTTTACATCTTATGGATATTTATTTCTTTATAGTTGTAGATTTTTTAAATGGCACAATGTTCCACCAATTTGTAGAAATTTTTTTATGATCAAGGTATGTTTAAATTTTTATATGGTTTGTAGATAATAAATTTACATTATGTATTTAAACTAAAATTTATCTTTTTTACGTAGTAAAATGTCGAGTATATTATAATAATATGCCATTAAAACTATAAAGTTGTTGAAAGTACATTTTATTTTTTAATATTTGCTTGTATCCGCGAAAATTTATTGGGATCTTAAAAATTATCCTCAAATTCAATATCAATTTGATATTTTCGTATAATTACATGCTATTCAGCTGAACCATAATCTTATTTAGGTAGTGTCATTTAGAATATAATTGAGAATATATAAAGAATTTGAAAATTGCCTAAGAAACGATTAAGTTTCCCTTTCCTACATGTTATATCTAGAAAAAAAAAAAAAAACTTGAACTTTTTTATTGTGTTTTATGTATAGATATAAAGATGGTTAATAGTGAAAATATTTTGCCAATATTATTATTTACAAGTTTGTGGAGATTTTTCAGCACAAAATTGCAAAGTTACCACAAAGAAGTTGAATTTTAAAGCGATCATTTTGAGCGGCTTCTTATTGGTTTTTGGGATTGATAATAGCTTTCCCCCTTATTTTTTTATTTAAAATCTAGACCCGCTCTATGTGTGAAAACTTATAAAAGTTAAATGATTGAAATATTAAATGTCAAAAAACTTTCCGAAGATTAGAAATCTCATATTATAACAAGAATAAATTTAAAATATTATACCTACCACAGTTAAACCAAAATTTGAAACGAAAATAATATGTCACAAGATTTAACTAATTATTTATTAATCATTAGTATGTAAGTGGATGTTATTATCATTATAATGTATGTCTTAGCAATGTTGTCAGAACCAGACTAGGAGTTGACCCGGACAAGTTGGGGGTTTAGGGATCAAAGGGTCAAACTGGAATCAATAAAAAATAAAAATTTAAGTTATATCCTAATCATAGAAAAAAGAAGTAAATAAAATTTAAGCAATCAAAACCATAAATGGGTTATTTGTAATTTTCTCTTATTTTTTAATATATTTGAGCAACATACCAATATTTATTTCCTCAATGGTTGATTAAAAAATAGTTAACCCATGGTTCAATTTAAAAAAATCTATATTTTAGATTTTTGAAATTTATAATTTTTTAATTTTTTATTAATAAATATATAGAAAAAAGGAAATAACTAATAATAATATTATAAAAAGAACAAATCAAAAGCAAATAAACATAGACGGAAGAGGGACTAGCTTTATTATCTAACATAATTCATCTTTCACTGTTTCACATCAGATACCCACCGTCTCCGTTCTCGTTTCTTCCCCCACTATAACCAATTATCCTCTTCATCTTCTGATATTCCCAATTTTACATTTTTCCTTTTTCAAAGGTCAAGCTTTATAAACTAACGGATAGGGTTAGTCGTAAATAAAGGATCACAAGCTTGGATTCACTGGTCATTGGGATGTAGACTTAGTAAGGATGCAATCGAGGCGGGTTTGGGATGGGTCTTTTGAAACCCGATCCCGATCCGAGTCTTAATGGGTGTCCCAAAACCCGAGAAAAATCATATCGGGTTTTTTTATCATTCCCAAACCCCGACCCGATAGGGTTTTAAGGAACCCAAAACTCAACCCGACCCAATCCAATTCCAAGATTTTAAATTTTTTTTCTTAAAAAAAGGCAAAAGAAAGAATTTTGTTTTAAGTTATTAATGATACAAACACTTATATTGAAAGAATGAATTTTAGACAATAATATCATATAAAATGATACAAACACTTTATTTCTACTTACTTTCACATACATAGAATATAAATAGATCTTTGCCTTCATAACTTAATATTTTTAATTTTTTAATATTTTTAATTTATGCTAAGTCGGGTTTTTCCAACGGGTTACATAATAAAACCCAAAACCCGACCCGATAACTTATTAGTTTTTTTTTTAATCCTAAAACCCGCCCCAAAACCCTATAACGTTTTTAGCAGGTTGGACGATCGGGTATCCTATAACGATCCGCCCACTTGTATCCCAAAGACTTAGATCTGATTCATGGGTTGAACGATGAAGCGAAGTTGGTGTGGGATTGAGTTATTAAAGGGTGACTCAGCAAGTTGTACGACTTGGTGGTGTGACTCACCGAGTGTGGATTTCGATCCAAAGGTGGAAGTGTGACTGAGTGTGATGTTGGGATTGTTCAATCTGAGTTGTTTTAGTTTCTGATGGGTGTTCGAGGTGGTGCGACGGCTAGATTTGGGTTTAGTCTGTAGTGTGTTTAACGAGAATCATGTTTGTACGTCATACAATAGCTATGTTGTCCAAAGACTCTAAACAAAAATGCAAAAATTTGTAAAGAAATTAGTAGCAAAAATTTAGATGGCGCCATCTTGCGTCAGTGGTTCGAGCAGTGGTGGCAGCCGGTGGCTTATTCACTATTTGGAGAATGGGTTATCATTTTGATTTTGTTTATCTTTATTGTAGAGTTTTTAGTTTTTAATTTAGGAATAGCACTTTTTTTTTTACTGTTTTCACTTCTCAACTTTTAGCTTTTCCTTTTACTTTTAGCGCTCGTCCACTCGAGAGTCTAGAGCTCTCGGGGCTTCTTTTTTTTTTTCGTTTTTAGTATGGGCATTCCGACTCAGAAAAACCGGTTGAGTCAACCGATTTTCAGTTGGACTGGCCGAGCTGCCCGGGTCTCGCTGATTTAAAGTAAAAACGAGCCATAGGCTAGACCCGGCCTTGCAATAGTATCAGCTCTAGTTGAACCAAGTCAAACCAACCGATTCGGACCGGTTTTGATAATATTGTGTCTTAGATGTTCATTATATTTAATTATATTTAATGTGTTTGTGATTATGGTGATTATAATCACTCTAGTCATTCTTAACACATAAGCCGTTTGTATTTCACATATTGGTTTTTTTGTTTATTTTATTTAAATAATTATAGTTTCCATAATTATTTATAGATTACAGGCGAAGCCATTAACCTAAGGAGGAGGGGGGACTGATTTGGAATAATTTGCAAAAAAAGATTCCACAATAGAAGACCTCTTTGAAATATAGATGCCACAGCTTTGGTTGTGCATTAAATAAATCTATATTTAGATGTTTCATTTTTTTATTTTATGTTTTTCTATTTAGAGATTTATTATTAATGTGAAAAGGGATATGTAGACATAGTGCATATATCCAAGTTTCATATATTTTTGGAATATGTTTTCATTGAGAATAGATTGACAATGCTTGTAACTTTTCAATTGCATATGCTTATGATATAACTTTATATAATAAAATATTCTAATAAAAATAGAACTATTTTTTACATCTACATCATGGGAACGTTGTAAGCCCCTAGATTTTATGTTATAGTTTATGCTTAAACCCTAAACTGAAGGTCAACCGGAAACTCTAGAGTCAACAATTTATAACAAACCCTAATAGATTTAGATCCGATAATCCCATGCTCTTAATCCCCAAACAATGGAATTGAGATAATTGTAGATTATAGACCGTAATTATATAGGCAGGCTTAAAAACATTAGATTCGACAAAATTTGGTTTGTTTCGGATCCGAACGAGATTAGATTTCGAAAATCGAGTCCTAGTACATCGGATGGTAAAAATATTTCGATAACACATTAGACTCGGAAAAATATAGAGATTTCAAAAATATAAATTTTATAATTTTTCGATAACTAAAAATATTAGATATAGCTTAATTATGCGTATTTCCTTTACTACCGGTATTAATTTGTCTCATCTACTATTTCATAGTACTATTCTACACTATTCATTACTATTCACCTATTTCTATTTTTCTACCATCTATTTTTATACTCCACCATACCTGTTTCTTACTTTTTACTTTTCTCCTACAACTTTATTCACATCATACATTACAAATTATTACTTTTCATTAACAAAATTACAAATCTAATAATCTCTCCCTCTCTTTTCCTTCTTGGTCGGTGCTACTTCTCCCTCCATCTCTCTTATTTTTTTCTTTTTCATTTTATTCAATTACAACAATTTTCCTTCCACAAAACTCTATAAATACCCCCTCTCTCTTTATTCCTTTCACACACTCATCTACCTTACCAAAACTTTCTCAAAATTACCTCTAAACTTTTCTCTCCAAAATCTCTCCTCATCTTTCCATATTTCCACTATCCTCATAATACCAAAACCTCTCTTTTATTACCATCCATATTTTTACTTTAGGTAAAACTCTTACTTATACTTTCTTACCATGTTATGTAACTGAACATGACCATGGTGTGTATTTCCTAAATATCTAAATGCTATGGAAGCAACATTATGTTCATGTTTTGTTTTTGTTCACGAATAAATCTCATTTTATTATTATGTTGTTTTTATTATTGTTAAATTGTTACATGTTATTATTATTGTTCTAATATAACTTCTATATAATATTGAATATTTATGTATATATATATATATATTCCTTAAAGCATATAAGTTCACTACCATAACCACATTTATTTATTATGCTTTGCAATTTATTTATTTATTCCATGCTTTTATATTAAGACTAGTCTTTCTAGTCTTATATTTGTCCTCATCATGTCAAAACAAATTTTCTTATTTCTTTTGTTTTTCTTTTTAGACTTGCCTATGTCTAAGTCTGGAAGCCTTGAATCAAGCTAAGACTTCTAATACTTGATATTTATTATTTGCTTATCTCTATATTTTTCATCTTTCTTATTAGTTATTTTTGTCATGATACTTAGCTATAAACCCATATTCATGCATGATCACGTTGATTGTTGTCTTAATAAAAATGAAAAAGGTTCTTTCTTAAATAAAAAGAAAATAAGCTCAACCAGCTTTAAAAATGCAATTTACCACTTATGAAAAGTTTCATTGAAATTTAGGATTTTATTTCAACAATAGTGCTTTTCAAAGAATTTTAGACAAGGTCACCATAAATTTTAGTATTGTTAACATGTAAGGACTTTTTCAAAAAAAAGTAACTAAGAAATTATTTACTTTCTTTTTAAACTACCGTTAAAACCTTATTGTTGATAATACTTTGCTATGAGAAATTTTCTTAAAAACTTATTTATAAAATCCTTACTAAACTTTTTAATAAATACAAAGACTAAAACAAGCTTTTCAAAATAAGTTAAAAATCAACTCACCAATTAAAGTATACTTAGGAAATAAAATTTTTAGATACCCTTGGAAAGACTAAAATTTTTTAATCTAAATTATCTTTTAAGAATTAAGGAAAAATAAATTATATCACATATTTAACTACTAAAAAATTTTTAGTTTTATTTCCAAACAACTTAAAATATTTTTGACAACTTCACTTTTCAAGCTATTAAGACAAGATTGTTTTATGAAAGATCATTAATTAAGACAACATCATTAGAATCATGTGTATAATATGAGTTGCATATGTATTAAAAGGATTTTTCAACTATATATATATTTATACGTTTGATATGTGATTTTTGCTTGATAAAAAGCTTGGAAAATTCATGTTTTGAGGGCAAGGATTTTCGTGTTAATTCTGTACCACGTCTTTTTGGAACCCAAATAACCTTTTATGATAAAAATAACCTTAGAAATGGATAGATATTTTGAGTAGATAGAAAACGGTATATAATGTGCGAAATTCTGAGTTAAAATGAGAAAGATATGGTCATTTTAAATTGGAATTTTACTTCATACGAATTTTGATGAAGTTAGTAAAATAAAATTTGCAAGTTTAAGTAGAACTTTGAAGAAATACTCATTTTGGATATTTCTTTTATTTAGGCAACGAAGAACTCGGGTTTCCTTATCCAAATGACTACTTCGACTAAGAGCTTTCCACTGCCATGGCCAAGTGAGTTTAATTTCCTATATTCTTGTACTTATGTTTTTGCTTGTAGGTTAGTGGCATTAGAATTATGAAAAGACTAAAACGTGAAAGCGCATGTGTCTTACATATATGGTTAAAATGGTTTTAAGCACATCAAAGCGGGAACTGTTAAATAAATAATGTTTGGTTTAACATAGAAATGATATGTCTGCAAACTCTATGATCACCATTAAAACATCTAATATTATGCCACGATTACTTTAATTAAATGATTCATACATAACACGAGTGAGTCATATTGCAATCATTACTATATCCATGGTAGGAAGAGGACATAATATAAAGGTTCGTAGAACCTGAAAATTTACTTTATGGTGAATGTTCGTCCGATTAAAATGGTGGGTAGACACCAAAAATAACTACATTTTAGTGTCTAGTAGTGGCTCGTACAAAAACTAAAAAAACTTTATTTGCGAATTATGGCCTTATGGCCCCAAACAGCTAACCCCTAATGGAGGGGTAAATCCATTCAACATATGATTCCGGAAAATCATATGTATTGTTTGCTCACATGCTTATTTAAATAACTTGTTTGAATTTTGATTGTTCGAGTACTTTATTTGTGGAAATAATTCTCACTAAGCAGGGAAGCTTACCGCCTTATAAATATTTATTGCAGCACCCTTACCTTTGGTTGACGCCTAGGGGATACTTTTCACAAGTACTATGTTTTGGATTCAAGAGTTTTTTGATGAAGTCAAAAACTAGATGCAGACTTAGACTTCTAAGTAAATCTCTAATGTATCTATTTTGAATAGATTATGATGGACTATATCTTTGGATAGGGGAATGTCCCATTAATATTTGTACGACTCTTATGTTCTATATTTAAGGTGCTTATGTTGTGATTTCCATTCTTAACTGCTATTATGAATGTCTTCTTAAATAACTTGTTTCAAAGTTAGTCCTCTATGATCATGAAGGTACACTTTATAGCCGATATTAAAGATTTTGAGATGACTAAGGTTGTCATACTTAAGCTTTAATATTGAGTGTGGCGGGCTGTCGCGTTTAGGGTATCTTTTGGGGCATGACATGCGTCATTTGCTAGTGTGAAATTAATGGGCCTTATAGAAACAAGATCAGCACCTTGCTTTTTCTAAATACCGATGCAGTCCTTTAACAATTAATAAAATCACTAGCCTAACATCTCTAAGTATATAGAATTGTTAATTAATTCGTCTTAGGCCAGAGGCCATGGCCCTTGCCTAGGTTTGTCTTTAGCACACCCTCCATAACTTGAGAAGGAATGTGGTAGAAGTATGACACGTCAAGTTGTGGATAGTTTTCATTCAATGATGAAGGGAACTAATCTTGGGTTTGACTTAAGTTTACTTGATACATCATATTAATAGAGCGTTTGGTCCATTAAAGCGAATAATGAACTATTCAAATTGTCAATTACATCTTGGTTGAATCATACCATGTTGTTGGTTAACTTTAATGTTAAGGATTTATGGGGTCTAAAACAATGTTTCTTTTTGCTTCAATCAACAACACAATCAATTCAGATCATTGCATCACATATTAGTAGCTAACAAATACTAAAAATGTTGAAAAAGGAGCAGAAAAATTTAAGTGTAAACTATCACGCCTCAAAGGGTAGTCTAAACACGATAGTCCACCACACTCAATATTAAAGCTTAAGTATGATTACCTTAGTCGTCCCATAAGCTTCGATACCAGGTGTAGGGCGTACATTCACAATCATAGAGGACCAACTTTGAAACAAGTTATTTAAAAAGACATTTATATAGCAATTTAAGAATGGAAATCATAACATAATAACTTGAAATAGGAAATTATATAAAGGTCTTACAAACATCAAAGGGGCATTCTCCCGCTAAAAGATATAGTTCATCATAGTCTAGAGAAGCCTAATCAAAATAATTACAAGGAGATTTACTTAGAAGTCTAAGTCTACATCTAGTCTTTAACTTCTTCCAAAAACTCCTTAAGCCAAAAGGTAATACCTACGAGAAATACCCATGGGGCTTCAACCATAAATGGAGAAACTGCAAGAGATATCTATAAGAGGGTAAGCATCTTGCTCAATGAGAATTAAATCCACAAGTAAAGTACTCAACAATCAATAATCAACCAAGTTGTTTAATCAAGCATATGAGATGCAAGCAATGACGTGAGCAAACAATACATATGATTTTTTGAGAATCATATGTTTGAATGGATTTACCTCTCCGTTCGGTGGTTAGGTGTTCCGGACAACGAAGCCATAGTTTGCAAAGGATATTTTTATAGTTTTGTATAGATTCCTATCAATCGCAAAAATTGTAGTTGATTCCAATGCCCACTCACCATTTAATTATAGACAATCAAAGTCATAGATTATGATTTCAGGTCTTCGACCTTATTACTATGCCCTCGTCCCACTAATGGTATAATAATGAATGCAATGTGACTCACTACTTGTTATGGATGAATCATTTAATTTAAGTAATCATGGCATAGCATTAGTCATTTTATAGGTAACCAGAATTTTAGATAATCAATACTAAACTTAATCATACAATGATTAGTTAACAATTCCCGCCATGATATACTTATCATAATTTCAACCAAGTAAGTAAAATACATGTACTTTCATATTTTATTTTTTCCTAAAGTCTAGTGTCACTAAGCTATAAGCAAATACATAAGTACAATTGTGAGAATTTAAACTTACTCAACCATATCGGCAGAAGCTCCTTAGTCGAAATAGTCCTCTAGGTAAGATAGCTCGAACTCCATGTCACCTATATTAAAGAAATACCTGAAATGAGTATTTTTTAGAAGATCTAGTTAAACTTGTAACTTTATTCTACTAAGTTCGTCAAAATTCACATAGAGTGAAATTCCAACTTATAATGGTCATATCTTACTCATTTTAACTTAGAATTTTGCATATTATATACCGATTTCTATCTACTAAAAGAGATCTATCCATTTCTAAGGTTATTTCCTACATACAAGGTCATTTGGAATGCTAAAAACCTCGGTACATATTCAAAACGAATATTTCCAGATTTTGCAAAACAATTTTTCAACTCAACTTTATTCAAAAATCCTTTGGCAAAAATATAGATATATATATATATGTTTGAAAAATCTTTTGAGTATATATATAAGCTCACTTTATGTGCAAAAATTCTAGTGGTAGTGTCTCAGTGATTATTTTTGTAAAACAATTCATCTTGAAGTGTTGAAACTTAAACTTGACAAATTTCTTTTCAAAGTAATTTGAAGAAACTTTATATTTTCTTAGGTTATTACAAATGAGTACATTCTTATTTTGTTTTCCCATTCTTTTTTTCAAAACAAATAAGTTTTTCTCTTAACTTTGGTCTTTTACAATTTTTACTTCTAATGATACATGAACAAGGTTATCAAAAAGTTTATTAATTTGTTGATAACCTATTTATAAATTTGCCTTTAAAATGGTTTTAGTTAATGAGTCTTTTCCTCTTATATTCTTGTTTATTAACTCTTTAAAAATAAATTTTTTTTTCCAAAACTTGGTCTTTTATTTCCTCTACCAATTTTATTTGAAAAGAAATTGTCTTTATTGATAAAATCATTTGTTCTTGATCTTATCATATTTATATTCTTGTTATTTCTTTTAAAATAGGTTCCGTCTTTGAAAACTTGAAAATCATTATTTTTCTAAGTGGGTTTATAAATTTATGGGTTGATTTTATCTTATCTTGAAAACTAGTTTGCTTCTTGGTTTTGTTATGGAGTTGAAAAGACTTTAATTTTTAAGCTTTTTGTGAAAACTTTAAATACCAACAAGTTATTTTTATTTAGGCTTAGGTTACCATATTATGAAAAGAACGTGTTTATTCCTCTTATTTCCTTGGTAAAACTATTCTCGTTGTCATTTGAGAAAACTTTAAGAAAACTTGAGAAAATGTTGTATAAATCCATTTTTATGTTGTTGATGATTACCCCTTTATTTAGTGACAAGTTACATAATAGAAAATTTAGTTTCAAGTTCCTTTATTAAAGAAAAACTCTACTTTGAATTTATTTGAGACAATATCATTATGTAGATGCATGTATTATGAGCATGTGGTATGTAGATGATGAAAATATGAGATAAGAAGCAAGATAATATTAATAAGTAATGTAGCAATAATAAGCAAGATATTTGTCACGCCCCATACAGTACCATAAACGTAACAGTCTGCCGCATGCTACATAGGACTTAGGAATTGCTATCATAACTGTTCCAGAGTCTTGTAAAGATGCAAGGTGTACCTTTACGACAATAGAATATATAAACTAATGGAGATAAATAGTTTAATTTGATATACTATAAGCATCAAAATATTAACCACGAGTTCACATAATTAATTACAAAAGTTCTAGGGGCATTCCCCGCAAAAGAATATTAAGTTTAAACGTGGTCTTTTACAGTCATCCAATAAATATTAGGGTTTCCTATGAAAGTCTATACAAAATCGAACACAAACTTCTAATGGAAACTCCTAAATCTTGTACCTGCTCGATAGGATGCCTCGACCTTAACCATATATATGAATACTGTAATAAGAAAAAGTTGTGGTGGCGTAAGCTACACTAGCTTAGTGAGTTCATACGTCTATAAAGACATTTGTAACAAATCATTCAATCAAGTTAATTACTCAATCATATGGAATGCATCAACAACATGAACAAACAATCATATGATCAGCCGAAAATCATATGTGAATGGATTTACGCCCTCCATTCGGGGTTAGCAGATTAACGAATACTGCGGTACTACTGTTGAATTAATGTGTCATTTATGGATCACGATCAACCAGCTCATTTATGTCGTTTATGGATTACGATCAGCTAACTTTTAGCCGTTTAAGGATCACGGATAACCAACATATGCTAATGGTCCATCCCCAACGTGAAGTGATTATGTCCATGTTATTATCAATTCGGATAATTATTTATATCAATTTCTAGGTGATCAATAATTTCGCAGATAATCAATCCTATAATACTCTAAACAAGCATAAGTTAATTACTCGATTCCAATATTCTTAATATAATTTCTCAACTCATCAACAAGCATACATAATCTCCCATAATTCCCATTATGCAATTCCATTTTATCTTTTGCCTCATAATCTAGTGCAACTAATTGCTACAAACACAAGCAAGAATGAAATTAAGAAGTAATACTCACTCGACCATTGGTCGTCAGTCTCTTAGTAATAATAATTTGGTGGTAACGAATCATCGGGATCCAAGTCACCTAAATGAAAGAAATACCCAAATGAGTATTTCAACTCATATATACCATTTTATTTCATAAAAACTATTAAGTTCGTCATTCTCGTCATTATTGGAAATTTTAATTTAAAACGGCCATAACTTGGTCATTTTAACTCGGAATTTCGCAAATTTATATTGATTCCTATCTACTTTGAAAGATCTATCTAATTCTAATATAATATCTCAATTTTGAAATATTTTAAGTCTTGAAAAGATCCAAACAGTTCTAGTCAGTATCCAAACATCCATTTTCGAAATTGTTTTTATGAGGAATTACGATATTTCTACTATCCATGCCAAATATGCAAGCAATATGAACAAATTACTATCAATGGTATGTTATGAGCTTCCTATATGTATGTTCTTGATAATATTCTATTAAGGAACATTTTTAGAAAGCTTCTACTCTTCAAGATGCCATGAATACCTAACTTAGCAAGTCTAACTTGTGTTCTTCACAAATCACACTTATTTTATAGATTTTCCTTAATAAAATTTATTTATTCTTGCTAAATTTAAGTCTTTACTATATCTATTTCTTAAAGTCTTCATTTTTCAACAAAAATTCTCATTTCTCACTTTGTAAACAAGTGTTTGAATATTGGTTATTCCTATATCCGAATTTTGTAAAAATGATTTTTAAGTGATTTCTTTAAGAAAAACTTGTTTGATACTTTAAAATTTAAGGCTCCATTATTGCTATCCCCTAAGGACTTCATTTCCTTAATAAAACTTCCATTTTGAGTTTGAAAAATAGGTGTTTACATTTTCTCTTTTCCTAGTTACGAGTTTCATGTAACTATCCTAAGATTCCAAATTTTCTATTTTGTAAATATTTCTTGTTGGGCAAATTTCTCTTAGTAGATCTATCAGTAACTTATTAAAATCATCTCCTATTGATACCTATTCCATAAGCTCTTCATTTTTCACATAAAATCATATTTTAGAGTTGAAAAAATAGGTTTTCAAAATATAACTCTTTTTCCATTTGAATTTACAAAAGTTCATTTTGATGAAACAAAATTTGTTCTTGAGCCCTTTAGCTCATGTTCATAAATATCCTAACTTTTAGAAATAACAAATCATTCATTTACATAAGATAAAAATCTTTATGATCATTTATTCATCTTAAACACAATAAATGCATGAGATCTCCAATATCATTTAAAAAAATAGATGTTTAAAAGCTAGATCTAAGTATAATGATCATGTTAGATGCATGAAATGAAGTATACTACCATGACAATAATGTAGTAGAAAGATTCCTACATGAAATCATCACTATATGAACATACATCATGATTATGACAAAAATATGAGCTTTAAATATAAGATCCACAACTTGTGATGGCTTAATCTTCATGTTCTAGTGGTTTCATATCCCTAGCATGAAGCTCATGGGGACTTTTATGAATTCACACATGAATGATCTTGCCATTGCATATTTTTATGGTGGTAAAGTTTAGATCTATACCTATTAGGCTTTGTAAGCAAGAGAAGTTGAAGAAAAAAGAAAAAATGTGTGTGAGTGTGTGATGGGGGGGGGTGTTACGGCAAAGAGAGAAAGGGAGGGAGTGTGTGAAATTTCCAAAAAAAAATGAAATGAAGAAAGAGAAAGAGAAGACATAAAAAGGGTATTTATGAAGAGAGATATTAGGGTTTTGTATGAATAAAATAAAGAAGAAAAATAACACAAATTGAGAGGGAAATGGAGGGAGTGTGCGCTGGCCTTGAGAGGAGAGGGAGAGAGAATGAATTTTGTACAATTTTTCAAATTAATTTGTGTAACAAAATGCGTTGGAAAAGTAAATGTAAGGAATATGATATAATGAGGTAAGATTAGATTGTAAGGATATAAGAGTGAGGGTATGGCTTATGAGTGTGAGTAGGGTATGAGCTTGTACTTGTGAATAGTAATAAATAGTAGATTAAACAATTAAATTACCGGTTAGAAAAGAAAATACGATAAAAAGCTATAACTGTAATTTTTATAAACCAAAAAATTATAATAAATATATTTTTGAATTCCTTATTAAATTCCGGTTTTAAAGAGTATTTCGGAATGTTTTTCTAATTTCAAGTCTCAGGGCTCGGTTTTTCGGAATGGATCCTGGTCGTGTTTGAGACAGATAATTTCCCGAAAATTGATCTTTTTATGTTTCGATATATTCTTTAGAACTATAATCTATATTAACTTACTCTCAAAAGTTCTATGGTTGGACTTAGGGTTTCTAGGTTTCTTTCTAACCCTAGATATTCCGATTTAGGCTTTTGGCTTTCGATTTGGTTCTTGAAGTCAAGCTTGGTTTATAAAGAAAGCCAGGTCTTACAATATTATAGTCAAGTATTGGGAACCTTAGCTTCATCAAGGTAACCCGGTAATGTATTGGGAGCCTTAACTTCATCAAGACAACTTAGTCAAGTATTGGGAGTCTTAGCTTCATCAAGGCATCCTGGGACTATGTCCCAAAAAAAAAAAAAAAGAAAGAAAAGAAAAGAAAAAGCAATAATAAGAGCAAATATAGTAATAAGCTTGTTAGTGAATTAGTGAGCATTTTGGCTCTAAAATATATAGATATATATATATATATGGATAGTAACATATATATGAAGTTAGGTTAGAAGCATGATAATAACAATAATAAGATCACAATAACAATATAATAGTAAAACAACATAATATGAAATTTATTCATGAACAAGAACAAAACATGAACATAGTGTTGCTTCTATAATATTATAATGTTTAAGAAACATATACCATGGTTATGTTAAGTTACATGACATGGTACAAAGAAATGGGTAAGAAGTTTTACCTAAGAAAATAATATGGAAATGATAGTAAGAAAAGCTTGAATAGTGTTTATGTGTGTAGGAATTATATAGAAAAATTTGGGTAGTGAAGAAAGAAAAGAGAGATTTTGGTAGAGAGTGTTTGAGAAGAGAATTTGGAAGAGTTTTACTAAGGTGAATGAATGTGTGAAAGAATTAGAGGGAAATGGGGTATTTATAGAATTTTTGGAGTGAAAATTGTGTAAATTAAATAAATTGAAAAAGAAAAATAACTGTGTATGTATGGGGGAGAGAGGGTTGGTGTGAGCTTAGGGGGAGAGGGAGAGATATTTTTTATTTGTTTTGTATTTTTGTTAATTAAAGTAATAAGATGTAAAATTTGATGTGAATGAAGATGTATGAGAAAAGTAAAAAGTAGATAATAGGTATGGTAGAGTGTAGAAATAGGTATAAAAAAGTAGAGATAGGTGACTAGTGATGAATAGTGTAGAATAGTATTATGAATAGTAAATAAGATAAATTAATACCGGTAGCAAAGAAAATGCACGTAATTAAGTTACATATGATATTTTTATATATCGAAAAATTATAAAACTCATATGTTTGAAATCCTTGTATTTTTACGAGTTTATTGGTATTATCGAAATATTTTTGCCGTGGGGGGTACTGAGGCATGGTTTTCGAAAATTGATCCCATTTGGATCCAAAAGACACAAAAAATTATTGAATCTGACATTTTTATGCGTCCTTATATTATAATGAACTATTATCCACTACTATCTCAATTTTGTTGTTTCGGAATTAGGAACACGAGATTGTCGGATCTAATCTAGTAAGGTTTGATGCGTATTTGTTGACCTTATGGTTTTAGGTTGACTTCCGATTTAGGGTTTGAACATAACCGTGGCATAAATCTAGGGGATTACATAAACCCATCTTTCCTTAAGAAGCTAACCAATGACAATGAGCACAAATATTGGCTTCTCTCTTTATTTGATTAAACATGATTTTGGAAAAAGAACCACTTAAATCAATATTCCCTAGATAACCAGCAAGGCACTTCAAATCTAAGAAGTTAGATGAGAAATTACTTGAAACACAAGTGAGCAATCTATCTCTGCTATAATATCAAACCATCCTTTATTTTTTTGCTAAAAGTAATCCATCTATGACAACAATCACTAATGGATGCTAGAATTGCTAGCCACAACTACAATCCTTAGTTGTTTTTTACTAGAGTTAAAGGGCTATGCCACAATTCAATATTACTACTACACCCGCTGGTGGAGGAATCCATGAAAACCTATTACATTTGGGAAGGAGCTTGATTAAGATTTGTAGGACCTTATTCTACAACACACAACTCCATACAACATGTTTTTAGTTCTTCTCATAGTAGCCAATGGATTTGGAATTTATGCTTTGAAACATCGAAGTTTTGTTCCTTTCAAATGTGCCATAAAATGACTGCAATTTTAACAAGAACATCCACTCCATGTTTGCCTTATGACATGTAAAAATCAGTCCTAGCAAGTAACCATGCATGGAACCTATTTATTGAATATAAGTCAACATTATAATCCAACAAATAAAATTGTACCATGAGTTCAAGCACAATGGAATAATATATGTTTAATTGACTCTTACAAATTACAAAATGCACACATTGGATCTAGTTTTACTTTTCTCTTACAGAAATTAAGGTTACTAGCCAAAACATTTGAACATTTCAAAGAAAGTATTTCAATTTTAGCATAATATACAATCCTCATACCACTTTTCAAACTTTTAAATTTACTATCACTAAAGTTGATGGCCTAAAAGAAATCACAAAGGAACCATTAGATGTTAACTGTTAGTAGCCCAGCTTAACTATCTATATTTGTTGCTTTTGGTTTTCAGCCAAATGTTAATGTCTTCAAAATTGGGATCATGAAATTGAATAGATTCAATTGGAAATTACTGATTATCAAAGTTTAGGTGCATTATACTAGTGAACTTCTATCCATCATCAACCACTTCTCATATTTCACTAACTTTGAGATTGGCCTTATCTCCTTTAGGTTAAGATTTTGAATTTTATGGTTTTATATATTAATAGCCATAGGTCCCTAAACACATGAACTCTATTTCCTTTGTGCACTTGCCATAACTATTCGTTTTCATTATTGCCCTTTCGAACCAACATACTTCTCTAACACCATGAAGTGTCACTCCGTGATTTAGCCTCCATGAAATCTTTAACACTTGCCAATGCCTCACATTTAGAGAGATCCTATTTAGTTGGCAATCCAAGATACTTACCTTGTTTGAAATTTAAAAGTATATATAGAATGTCAACATAGCTTTACTTTAACAAACCATTAATATTTCTATGGAAAAGATGATGATTTTATCAAAGTTGACTTGTTAGGTAGATGTTATGTAATACTGATTTAGAATGCATATTATTAATAGTTGCTTTAGCAAACAACAACGAATCATGAACAAAGAGGAAAGATGTAAGCTTTGGACTATTTCATTGTATCTTAATTCCTTTCAAATTTCCTTTATAATTCTTATTTTGAATCATAAGAGGTAGTACATCAGCTACCAAAGGAGTAGATGTGGCAAAATAAGGTCTCTCTAATGGATACCCTTAGTAGGCATAAAGGACTACTTTTTACCATTCACCACCCACACAGTTCATTAACCATCTAATCCAAATCTCGTTGAACTCAAGTCTTCACATAACATACTCAATAAAAATCTATTTGACCCTATAATATTCTACAATGCCCTAATTTTAAGGTCATTAACAACCTAACATGCGTCCATATTTAATATGGACACACGAAGGCTCAAAACCTACTATAATCTAGCACAGATACCATAATTAACTCTAAAACTACTCATTGTATTAATGACTCCAAATTGAATCTGAATACATATATATCAATCACATGAAAATCTTCTCATGATTTTTAAGAGTTAAACTGACACCTAACATATTAACTCTACAAAGATTATAATTTATTACTAAAAGGTATTTTATAGAAAAACTAAGCACCTAAAATCCTTCAGACCAACTACACATGATTAAAGTCTCACTCTTTCATTAATCTTCACATGATCTCTACTCATCATATGGAAGTTCTTCTATGCTAGTGACATTCCCGGCCCATTAATCATAAGCATTTAGCAATACAATAGTTGTCACATCTACATAAGGTATCCTAGCAGTATCGATGTGCCATGTAACAAACTAGAGTCATAGATATTTATATTAAACCATCTGAGACTTCTAGAAAGGCACATGAGCATTGTACAACTAAAATATCCCATGGCGTGGACAGTTATAATAGGATCGAAAGATTGGTTAAAATAAAAAATATTGCTTAGAATAAGAAATATTGCATATATATATATATCACATACAAGAATAGCATTACATACTACTTACATTGAGTTTTTAAAATTATTTTAGATTGCTCTTTACACAAAATACTATTCTCTCTCTCTAGTCCAAGTTGCAATTCCTTTGCTAACTTATATCAGCATTAACTTTTGAGTATAAATCAACTCTAATGATCCTTGTAACCAAACAAATCTATATGAGGGTTAGCAAGTCACAACTCAGTAAATAACCAAATCTCAACACTTATTAAACATAATCAAACAATTTCTTTTTAACAAGCATATGTAATATAACAATTAACCATATGTAATAGGTACAAGCTTGGATAACGAGAATCCAAACAGGATGTAGTTTATAGCCTCCTTTAGGGTTTCTAGAGCTGGTCAACAAGTAATTTATGTTCAGGAGAGACTGAGAAGTAAGAAAAGAGGAATGTCATTTATATTCTTCATTTTATTTATCTTTAAGTGTCTTAGAACTCAAATTAACCTAAAAACTTGGAAACTTCACTAAATATTGGTCATTTCATGTCAACACAACTGGTGATGTTCCTTCGGGTGCTTACTTAGTCCCTATGGAATCGAAAAAAATAGCAATAACCTCACATAGAACCGAAATTTTATTTCTCTTACTAAAAAACTAAGCATTACCACATAACCGAAATGCCAATGCACAACATGATTACCAATAAATGCGGTTTATGTAGTTGTGTAATGCATGAACATTTAATTTAATAGTCAAATATGATTAAGTCTAATTATTCAATGACCATACAAATCTTGGACAATTCTTAATACACATTTTACAGTCATTATCTCACAAATGGTTATCACTTTTATTATTGGAGTTCTTTCAAATCATACAAGTATTATATAGTGTACATTATTCACATGCCCATACACAGCTAGTTACAATTGTATTTAGAACTTGTGCCACTATATATACAAACATTGTAAAAAGATTAGAGTTACTTACCTATGCATTTTTCCTTAACTGTCGTCATAGTCTATAGGAAAATCTTGACCTTGATCTATAGTTCCTATAAAATAACAAACATACATTACTAATTATATAACTAGATAAGAATTGCTATTAGAACTTAAGTGTCCTAAACTCATGTCGTAATTTCCTTAGTTTAGTTGTCTTTAAGAAATTATCAGGTGCTATGTATAAGTAGATACAGCAGTTCCGCTAGTCGATTAGCAAGGTCAAGGGGATAGCATCCCTTGCACGGTTTCAAGGGCAGCACTTGATAAAGCAAAAGGAATTTGACAATATAGATTCAAGAATTTCCTTAAAAGAATTTATAGTTTTAATCGCGGGATCAACAGCACTCGCGATTAGATAAGGCAATTGATCATGGTTATTCATATATCCCATAGCTTAAATAGCGAGGTCAACTCTAGGTGTGATCCATGTGGACAAACTTCACTTCCCTTTGATTTCAATCATAGGCACTCAATGCCAATCATAGCTTAGAACAGTGGGTGTGACTTTGGCCGTGATTTGTTTCGCGATCGAAACAACAACTCATTTTACTTCACTTAAAAAACTAATTTCTTCCCAGACTAATCTGCAAGTTATAGCGTGGCTAAAGATTGATTTGATATAACTACTTCAAACAAGCTATATCTAACAAATTTACTAGTTAAATTTAAATATATCATTCTTTCATTTAACCAAAGTTCAAGTACGAGTATTTAGTGTAGTTTTTCTCTACCCTAATACATAAATTTCATGTATTTTTGTTAAGTAAATTTATACTTGTTCATAAGTTTTCAACAAATATATTTCAACTCTATACATAGTTAAATGCATAGAGTAAGTACACATACATTTTCAGTTTTAGTTCCTTAACTCATTACATCTGTTAAACTTAGTGTTTTACTTTTAAACAAAAAAAAAAAAAAAAAAAACATAAGTGTACAGTATATTTGACAAAGACAACTTAATATAACTTTAAAATAAAATTATCTTAGTTTGATTGATGTGTTTTGTGTGATTGTTTTATCTACTTCTTCAAAATACGGAAGTAGTGTTTGTAAATGATTTCTTAGGGATTTTATGATGTTGAAGGTGATAATTTAGAGAAGTGGTTTGTGTTTTTGTTGTTAATGTGAGTAAAAGGAGAAAGGCGGTTTGAGTTTTATTTATTTAGTTTTATGTTTGGTAAAGGAGATATTATAACAATTATATTAAAAGATATTAGTATTGTGAATTAAAAAAAATGTGTTTATCTTCTGGTGATGATGACTCCAACTGGTGTAAATTTTCAAATTCAAGCTGCTTTTTTACAAGTAAGAGAAGTAAAATGTACTTAGTTTGAAAATGTTATTTCTAACAATCAATGAAGAAAACTTTATGAAAAGTGGACAAGTTCACCCTTTTTATTATAACTTACTATAAAATATATCATCAAACATTTAGGAAGTTTTGAAAGAAAGTTAAGTATAGATTATGAAAATTAAAGTCTATAATGTATATAAGACGAACTGTTTATGATATCGGACATATATTACTTAATATACAAACAAATCATTAATTATTTCAAGACAATAATAATAAAGATAGAGTTTAAGTTTCAAAACTCATAAAAAATAGATTTTTAAAATAATATTTTATATTTTATATTTACGTAATTTATTTCTAAGCTATCATTAACTACCCAATAAACACTAAAGATTTAGTGGTTCATACTATACTTTAATCTTGTCTTTAGTATCTTTTATTTCTATGGAGATTTAACTTTTTATTTCTAAACTAAATTAATAAAAAACATGAGGATTACAATAGTTTACATGTTTGTCATTTATACCTAAAAGGGAAGAGTAAGCTAGAACCCAATATGATATGCCACTAACACATGCACGTGAATAGCAATCACTCAATCCATGCATACACCTAAATCTAATGCAACTAACATTCATTTCATTATCTTTACTTTTAAGTCGTTCACATATCAAAGGGATAACTCAGTATCCTGTCACCCATATATTATGTATACTTATATATTGGGTACTCCCCAATATCTACAACATCGAAACACCTAGATCTAGCTAGATCATTTCTATGCACGACTCTACTCCTAAAACCATGCACATGAATCATTGAGATGTCACGATAATAGCATGGATACTTCTCACCTATTACCAATAACATACACAAGCAACAAACACATTCACTTAGCTGAATAATTGATTAATCCATTTTAGTTTCTAACTTAACAAACATAGATACAAACAACGTATACACATACCTAGACTTTGTCTCGTTTTAACGACTAGTATCCACCATCTGAATTACACATAATAACTTGCTTAGAGTCTTCTATATATCTAATTTAACTTTTGCTACATTCCTATTATACCCATCCTTACCTTGCTATTATCTAGGTTCCTAAGATCTCAAACTATACTTTAATCTTAAAGGGAATAGTTAAATAGATCCCAATCATTTTTTGGTAAGAAAAATATTATTTTTAGGTGTTATAATGTGTATAACTAGTGTATCAGTAGGTATAGGGTTGAGTATCACTTAGGCGCGAAGAAAATAGTTCATAAGAAGATCCATGGAAAAGACACAAGTGTACATGAGGGGACAATGGGGTATACACAAATTCATGTTCTTCTTTGTGTATTTCCAAATGCAAGATTTTTGGAACATTGAGAGGTACACAAATTCTTGTATAGGCTGTTACTTTTAAGGTTTCAAGCTGTCAAAAGCAGAGAAATACATGACTTATACACAAGCCAAAGCACAACTCATGTTTTTTCCAAAAAGGCATAATTTTGCATCGAGATGTACATGGCTTGATCAATGAATTCTGTACTAGTCACATACTCATAAGGTACCCTATTTGTGTCAATATATTATAAATAATAAATGCCTTCAAAAAGGTACATGAGCATTTCACAACTAACATACCTCACGCGTGGACATTTATAACAGGATCGGAAGTTGTATAGAATAAGAAGCCATTGCATACATATAAGGCAAGTATAAGAATGACTTTACAAAAGACTAGAGTCATCGCATAAAATTACAACCTTTGTCCTGAAAGACTTCCCTATATACTTATAACAAAAATATCAAGATACTTACAAAATTATAAATTTATACTATTACAAATAATTATCTTCAAACTTCAATACATTGTCAGTCCTCTCTCAAAAACATAATTACATAATTCCATTCACTATACTAACTAAAACTTGGTCTTACTCTTAGTTTTGGTCTTCCCGTTAATTCCTATAAACAACAGTCTATAGGTGTGTGAGCATAATAAGCTCAGTGAATAACTCTGTCATGCCCCATAGGGTACCCTAAACGTGGCAGTTCGCCACATATAATATTAAAGCTAATGAATGACAACCTTAGTCATGTAGGAGCTTCGATATCATATGTAAAGTGTGCTTCCAAGATAGTAGGAGACTCACATGGGTATTACATTTAAGTAGATAATAAAAGCATGCAAGAACTTATATAAATAACATGAATTATTCATTTAGATAATAAACTCTTGCATCTTCTTAGGGGCACTCCCCCGTATCAAATAGTCATGATTTAACTAAACCATTAATAAGGTAAACATAACTATAACATAAGCCTACTATAGAGATTTTTCTTAGAAGTCTCTGTTCAAAACTAAATACATATAACTTCTCCCAAAAACTCCTAGTGGCTTTGGCTCATACCTGGCATACGGGGTTCCTCAGTGCCAACCAAAGATAATCATACTGTAACAAAAAGCTATAGAGGTATAAGTAAAACTAGCTTAGTGAGATAATTCCCATCTACATGACATTTTCATAAATCAAACAAGTATTTAAACAATCATATGAAAATGCACCAATCACATGAGCAAACAAAATATACAAGATTAACCGGAAATCATGTGTAGTATGGATTTTACGCCCTCCATGTCGGGGGTTGGGAGGTTATAGGCGCATACGACCATCAATATTTGTAGATTTGCTGGCTTCTGCTCGCCTTGTAGACTTTCCGGCTCCTACTGGCCCATGTAGACTTTTCGGCTCCTACTAGCCACCACTACGACTTCCTCGTTTCCTCATATGAAGAATAGTAGTGAAATAAATGTGACTCACAAATATGATGCGCATGAATTATTTCCAATATAAGTTTAACCAGATAATGTTAAGTTTAAGTTAAAGGCGATCAAAAACAATATTCATCATATCAATGCAAGAATCACACTTTATTTATCAATTCCACTTTCGATTTAACTTATATTCAACCAATCATAAATCAAATCACACAATAATTGTTCATTTATCTTTTCCTTATTTTCTAGTGCTACTATTTACAAGTACAAACAAAGAAATGTAACTTAGTAAAGGATTAACACACTCTATGTCGGTAGCTCCTAATCGAAGTAGTCTTCTAGGAAAGTGATATCGGTTCCTTCTTCACCTAAACAAGATGAAATACCCACAATGAGTCTTTCATAGAATTTCTATTCTTGAAAACTCTAAATATATCTTAAAATCGTGGTAAAATCGGAATTAGAGGAAATTCCAACTTAAAATTGCCATAACTTGCTCATTTAACTCGAAATTTCGCATATTATATACCATCTTCCACCTACTCGAAAAGATCTATTTATTTATTTCTAAAACTATTTCATCAAGGTAAGTCATTTGGGTTCCGAAATAGTGGTGACCAGATTCACCACGAATTTTGACAAAATTTGAATTCCCTCTTTCAACAAAAGCTCATTTTAAAGGGATAGATATTATAATAGTTTGTAAAATCTTTGAAATGTATATACATATATTTATTGACTAATATCAAATGTATGAAGTTAATGAAGTTGTCTCAAACCATAAATTTTTGTAAAAGTAAAGTCTTATAAAGAAAAGTGGAACTTCTTGAAAATTCCTCTTATTTTTGCTAGAGAATATTTCAAGTCATTTTAAATGAGTAAATTTCATTTCCTTATTCCTTTAAATTTTCAAAGAATGATTTTATTTCCTTAGTTTAATACTTTTTGAAAATAATAACAATTTTATATTCATAGAAATAATTTCCTTGTTTCTTAAGATTATTCTATTTTCATAAAAAGATTTCTTTTGTCAAACTAGTATTTGATGAAAAAGTGAAGTTTTAGTAAAGCTTTGGTTTTGCTTAAGAATTTCTTCCCATGTTATGTATATATTGTAAAATTTTCCTATGGACTCTAATTTTCTTAGAAAAGTTTGTTAAGATAAAATCCTTGTTTTTATGAAAATTATTTCCTACTTTTAGTTTTATAGAAAAATTTCTATTTTAAGAAAAATTTTCCTTATTTATTTTGTTGAGACAAAAATCATTATGTTCATGCATGAATATGAATCATAAAACTTATGAAACACAAGGAAACATAATAACTAAAAGAAATAAGCTAGTAAAGAAATAAATCAAGTATTGGAACCTTAGCTTCATCAAGGTATCCCGGGACTAAGAATAGACTAGTCCCATAAAGAAAAGAAAATGTTTTGACTTAGTGAGGACAAGTCTAAGACTAGAAAGACTAGTCTTAAAAACAACATGAAAGTAAATAAATTGCAAAACAAATGAGCTTATATGCTCTAAAAGATATATATAGCTACATAGATATATTTAGATAATTATGTACATAAAAGCAACATAAAAGAAATTTGATTTATGAATAAAAACAAAGTATGAACTTATTGTTGCTTTTTTTAACCTTCATGGTTTAGATAACACACACTAAGCTCATACTAAGTAAATGAACATAAAGAAGACTTGAAGAATTTTTACATAAGAGAACTAAACTTGAGAATTCTTGTAGAGAATTTGAAGAGTAATTTTGTGTATGGAAGGTGTGAAGAAGTGAAGGAAGATGGGTATTTTATAGGAAATGTGGGAGGAAATTTGTTAATTAAATAAATAAAAATTGAAACAAATCGAGGAGGGAGAGGGGCATGGCCGGCGCTACTTGAGTAAGAGAGATGGAGTGAATTTTTTTTTTTTTTTTGTATTTTTGTTAATGAAAAGTAAGATATGAAAGATGTGAAGTTGTATTGGAAATGAAAATGTAAGAAATAGAGGTATGGTTTGTAAGAATAGGTGTAAGAAAAAGCAAAGATAGATAAATAGTATACAATAGTAGAAAATAGTGTAATGTAAAGTAGTGCATGACAATTTAAGTACCAGTAGTAAGAAAATACGCGTATGATTGCGATATCTGGTATTTTTAGTTACGAAAATTTATGAAATTAATATTTTTAAAAACTTTATATTTTTACGAGTCTAACGGTATATTCAAATATTTTTACTAATCCGAGCCCCAGAACACGCTTTTGGAAAACTGTATCCGGTTGTGCTCAAAACGAATTGCGGTTTAACTAATATGATATTTTAAGCTTTCTCAGGTTATTACGAACTATTCTACATACCAATCTCTTACTAACTTTCTTAGGGTTTCTTAATCGGAATGTCGGACTTGAACGGTTATAAAAGACTAAGGTTTTGTTGACTTTGAATTCCGGTTGACTTTCTAATTAGGGTTTAAGCTTTAATTGATCGCAAAACTTTGGGGTTTACAAACTCAGCCTTAACAAAATTCAGAATATGACAGGCAATGTTTAATTATCAAATATATACAATGCAACATTCAACCATATGCAACAAATATAGTTTGGATGACTGGAATCTAAACCAATGGAGATTTACGCCTTCTCTTGGCGATTGAAGGAATCAGCTTAAGTAAATTACACCAAGGAGAGACTAAGAACTAAGACATGAGAAGTTTTATTCGATTTTTACATAGAAAATAAGATATCTCAACCTAACCTTATAACTTAGAAACTTCACTATGTATTAACATTTCATATCAACACCATAGTGGATGTCCTTCGTTGCCTATTTAGTTCCTATTGAATCGAAAGAACAGTGATAGCCTTTCTTGTAGAATCAGATATCAATTTTCTATTTACTGGAAAAACTCAAGGTTATGATAGAATCGAAATGTCAATGTGTAGTGTGTTTACCTGCAAATGCAAGTTATGTATGCATGCAATGCATGTCCATTTTATCTAAAGATTAAATAAAACCTATATCATTTTACTTGATGACTATATCAATTTCAGACAATCCCTAGTTCACACTATTTAATCAACACCAATAAAATAATTATCACTTTAATATTAAAGTTTAACATTCACCATTGCATCACCCAACATGCATTATTCTTAATCCTTATACACATAATCAATTCTATTTATGTATTAGAACTAATTTCACTATTTTACAAACACAAGTAATGTGAGAAGACTCAAGTTACTCACCTGCGCATCTTGGCTAATCGTCATAAGTAATCAAATGGAATATCCAAGTCGTGATTTTTAGATCCTATAAATAACAAACAAGATCTACTAAGAATAACTTGGTAAATAAATCTTAAGTTATGCTCTATGATCTAACTTAAGCAATTATTCTACAAAAGATCTTAACTAGAATTAATATACACACATAATATAACATATATATATATATATTTTTTAAATGGTGAAATAGGGGAAGCTGCACGACCGTGCTGGAGGCCATGCTAACCAACACGAGCACATGCGCACATGTGCATGATTTGAAAAAAAATCTGACTAGACCCTACCACAGTAAATCATACGCGTGACTGACTTAAAACTTCATACCAGACGCTTCTACTCCCATTTTCACGCCTGTGATTCATCCATGCATGAACCATATTTCCCAACTTTGAAAATTGCATTTCCCAAACACATGTTTTAGTCTTAACTTTGTCAATACACTCCATCATTAATAATATAATCCATGTCCTTCCATTAACTTCATATGGGTATTACACCAAAATATAAACCCAACATCAACTATACACAATGTCAACTCTATTTAACCAACAAAAGCCTAATAAGTTCATTATTTAGAACTTAAATCATCAATTTCATCATCCAACTTCTCTTATCTAACATCATAGTCTTTAATACCATATACAATATTACTCAACAAGAACATAAACTACACTTTACAAACTTTAACAAGGTAAAAGTAAGCTATAACTTACCTAATAGAGTCTTGATTAGTTGATGGAATTTAACTTATGTTTTTGGAGAATTTAAGATGAGAAAAAGAAAAAGAAGATATGATATGCGTGTATGTGTGTGTGGCATCTGCTATAAAAGGAAGAAGAAGAAAATTTGAGTCAAATATTTGATAATCATCCTATGTAACTAAGTAAAGTGAGGTTGAATTTTAAGGCATATAAAAATCCATTGTGTATGTGGACGTGTATGGCTCTTATGGTGAACATATGGGTTTGTTTTGCATAAAAAAAAAAAAAAGCTTGCATTTCCATATATGAATTGAGCTTGTTTAATGCACAAATTGAGTTTCTATAATCTTAATATGTTATGAATCAATTAACTTGAAATCATTGCAAAAATTTGCTCAATTTATTTTATAAATTTTATTTAAGTAGAGATTTTTTTTTTTTATGAAAATCTATATTGAGATTCCTTATAATTTAGATACTAAATTCTATAAATTAAATTTTCTAAAGAAATTTGAAAGTAAAATATTCGATAAACAAGATTGAAACAACTCAATTGAAATTTTAAGTTTCTATTCCTACTTCAGCTATTTTACAAGAAGCTATTGTAATTAAATTTACTAAATAGACCATCCATTCTAACATTCATATTAAATATACATTAATTTTAATTCTATTCTCTAAACTTAATTTATGGAAAAACTTAGGGTTTACAACTAGTCATGTACTTCTAAATTCCATTATTTCTTCAAATATTGAGAGGTACATGGCTTAAAACATGATTTCATGTTTCAGTCGTGTATTTTTGGAAATAACCTTTTTAAAGAAATTTCTCTAGATTTGATCTGTTTTCATTCCAAAGTTATTTTAAATCCTTTTATGCATGCTTTATCATTCTCAAAATGTTTTTAAATCCTTTCATACTCACATTAAACATCCCAAAGCCCAAAAACTAACCCATCCACATTCAATATTCATGAATAAATATATAGGTACACAATTTATCCTATCATCTCTTATTTACATTCCCAAAAGACTAATCTTTGAATTGAATCTCACTACCTTTTTATCAGTTCTTACAATCATTTGCCTTTCAATTCCTAAGTTTCAACTTTTTCCTTAAATTCCTCAACAACTCTCCAGAAGCACTTGTTATCTTTTTGTGAAATATCAACATTATTACTACTATTGAATCTTTTATTATCTGTGCATTTGCTTTATCGAAGATAAAAGAGAAGGAAAAAACTTCACTTACTAGGAAAATTCATTTTGTGGTCTTTTAAAATTATGGGTGGCAGTGAGAGAGAAAAAGAGAGGGGTTTTGTAGGATTCAGAAGGAAAATAAACAAGAAAATATGGCAACAATTATTTCAGGATATAAATATGTTAATGTTAACATATCTTTTTAAAATTTTAATTAGATAGACCTTTTTGCCCCTCTATAAGATCTATATTTACTTCCTTGCCCCGTCATTTAAAATTTTCATTTAATTTGGGGTATTTATACACTTTAGCCGTACATTCAATTCCCTAGGAGCATTTTTTATTTTCGGGTAAATCAAATTAAAATATATAACGTTTAAAAGGTAAGTTCATTTAAAAATTAAAGTGAAGAATTAATATTAGCAGGTAAATTTATTTAAGGTATCAATGCTTCAAATAGTTAAAAATAGGAATTAAAATTTTACAAAGTGAGTCAAATAAGCTATCCATGATTGACTATTGAGGAAAATTAAGAAAAGTTATTTTAAGACTATTCTAAACATTGATATCTTAAATGAATTTTTATAAAACATTGATACCTCTTTGATTTTCTTTTTTAATATTTTTTAAACTACTTGAAAAATTGATACCTTAAATGAACTTATCTCCAAAAGATATATTTTACCATTTTATTTTTTAAGAAGTGAAAGACCTCATGGGCTACTACTATGTTATCTTAAATGACTCATCTAGGAATGAAAGCACTTTGGTTAAGGATTATGAGTTTATCTAGCAAAGGTTTTAGCTTATTTCATAGGATCTTAGATTTGATTTTATAAAAGAAGTTACACAAAATAATAGATTGGAATCAAGTAACTTCTTTAAGATATTGAGAGTTAGCAATCAAAACAATGTTGGCTTCATTAAAAAAGATGAGAAACGAAAGAGGTTTCTAATCACCTCAATAATAAAAGATCCACTTGAGAGCTAGTGGGTTTGATTAAAAGAGTCCACTAAAGCCATAAGGACCCTGTGCTTAGGTGACACCCAGCTGAAAAACAACTTATTTCACTTCGTCATCTAATATTGCACTTGTGTGCCCTTAAAATTTTCTTCACCTTAGGAACAATGAATGAAAGCATTATTTTTTGTAGTGAGGTTCCTTATGTTATTTAAAGATACTAAAAATAAGATTTCATGTTTGAAATATTCTTGATTCAACTTAATAATGAGCTAGGTTTTCTTAAAATCATGAACGTATTGAATGTTAAGGACTTGAAAACACCCAAAAACCCTAAGTCACTCTACACATGAGAGGCGCACCAAATGAAGATCAATAACACGCAAACTAAAAGACTTAAGCACCTCACAAGCACCTCAATTGACCTAGTTTAAAGGATTTCTACAAGATCATAACAAGTTGTTTTAAGTAGGAGTCGTATGTTTAAGTAAGGCAATGACACATGGAGCACTATAAGAGTAACACATATAGTCCCCATAGAGTGACACTAAGAGCTCTACTGGAGCACCACATGGGTGATGCTTCGAGCGTCATTGTCAAGCTTTGGAAGCACCAAATGTCAAGTCAAGAAGCGACCACATGCCAACTCCCCAATAAGCCATATATCATCACAAGAAGCATTAGAAGAAACCCACAAAAGAAGAAGCTTGGAACCGTGCATCACATGGAGCTTCCAAATGTCTTATCATTTAGCAATTCTAGAAGGCAACATGATATCTACCTAGCCTATCGTATGGATGTGTAGCTCACCATGGAAGTATGTGAGTTCACATGAAGAAAATAATCAACAAACCCTCCCATTGCATATCCCCATAATCGTAAGCTCAAAGGAGGATGAATGAGCCACCATAACAACACATCACCTTATCATATAAAGGAGTGTTCACACCATAACTTATCAAGCTTGTCTCCTAATTCCATGGCAACCATTACTAAAGATAGTAAGCAGACTTCTTGATCACCAAAGGAGCCACAACTCATCATGAGCACCTATGCTTAGTAGCTCACCATTCAATTTTGAGGATAAGACTACCCTCAAGCTAAATAGCATGTGTGGTATTTGTAACTAGCTTTGTTATGTGCAAGACATGCCACGCATCGTTAGAACTCTTAGACAATAGGATAAGTTTGCCCTTAGCCACTTGCATCAACCGTGCATAACTTAAGCCCCATCAACCACATCATGAGACCTAAAGCTCTATAAATACAAGGAATGTCAATGTGGTCCCATCTCTTTCCCAAATCCATGCACCCTATACCTACAAGATCTTAGTGATAGCAGCATAATTCCAAAAACTCTAGCATTATCAAGTTACTCCCACACACCCTACTACATGTTACTGTATACACCCATAATCACAAGTTAGGAATGACACACACATTAATCCTAGGATCAATACGTGTGTGAACTCCACAACCAGGGGTAAGACATAGTACAATTCGAATATCCGTGATCAAAATCATTAACCAACACAATCTATATCCTTTGTTTAGGATCTTGGTGATCTAAGGAGTGAGGTAAAACCCTAAGTTCCTCTTGAATTTAAGTTGATATCTTGAGAAATCATATTGTAAAACACATCTTCAACACGCACAAGCATGGTCTACACGTTTGATTCCTATGTGAGCTTTAACAATCAAACATGAAATGCACTAACAGGGTTACACAGCCATGTAGCATGCTTAGGAAATGCGGCCATATTTTGTTAGAGAAAACATAGTATACAACTTGTTAAAGTAATATTCACCAAGACATAGCTATATGTGTATATATATATATATATATATATCGAACCTTAGAACTTATCAAAGTTAGATTATTGAACTAAGTAAAAGTTATGTTTGATTATGTATGATGAACTTCTCGGATCAAATCATAACATGAATGATACATGCATCGATTTCTTGTATTAAAGCAACTTATCTTATAAAAGCATGAATGACGAAGGTTAGATGAGTATAGGTAATGAAGTTCCTATCTCATAAGCGATTTCAGGTGATACAAGTTCATTTGAATTCAAACAAACCTATGTTATGAGTCTAACACCTATGAAACATCCACATGAGTTTAGAAGAACCAATGGCAACTCCTTAACCATGAAATAAAATTAGCTCCAAAACAAGAGAAACACGATGAAACTAAGAAATATGGAGAAAAGTAGCTATATAAGTTAAAGAATGAAGCATCTAGTGAATAATTTGGAATTTAGCTTTAAGAACCAATTTGATTCCTTGGGAAAAATGGAAAAACACGTGCAACCTTTAAATTATACGATTAGATGTCTAAAAATAGATGAAATGCGATTTCCAATGCCTATTTATTTGTAGAAATTCAAGTTGAAATGAGAAAGTTATGATAAAAATAAGATTTCACTATGTCTTTAGGAATCCGAAACTGTACGGGATGAATTTCCTATCATAACCTATTTGAAACATCAAAAAAGATGAGAACTAGATAGTGGCTTTGACAGCTTTGAAATGACTACTCGTACCTTAAAAACAGTCTAGAAACAAGAAAATGGCAACAAAAACAGTAAAACTGCAATCAAGTCATATAAATACTGCTATGTTTAGTATCAAATCCATGTTGTTAGTAATAAACATATTCTTATTATTTCAATAGATCTTCATATTCGTCTTTAGATTTTCCCATCGATTACAATGATAGTTAAGGAAATGGATAGGTAAGTAACTCTAATCGATTATGGTATGTGTTTGTAGCATTAGTGCACTTTGATAATCAAGAAAGAACTAGTTCTTAAATGGGGAAATGGGTTAATGCTGTTTGATGCTACTTGTGTTGAAACAGTATGTTAATAAATGATAAGAATGTTGTTGGTAATGATTGGGTGAATTATGTTATGAACTGTCTAGTATTGTTTATCACTTGTAAATAAAATCATAACCATTGAGACCTTTAAATAAATTGTCATGCATAGCATATTAGCATCACTGCATGAAAGTGTGATAGCTTGCTACGTTTTAGCATTTCAGATCTCTGGTAACGCATCTAGTATTCTAGATGATATTTTCCTAGTTTACACAGGAGTACCTTTGTTTTGTTTGGTTTCACGGGAACTAAGTGGCATAATAAGAAACGTCGTCTCTGGTATCGACAAGAAATGGTTATTACTTAATAGTGTTTCTAAGTTCCAAGATTTTGAAATATTAATGTTATGAATTATTTTATGGTACCTTTCTATCTTGGTTCTTAAATTCTTCTAAGCGATGTGGATCATTAATGGTATGGTTCCTTCAACCCTTATGAGAGGCGTAAATCTTCATCCTGCTTAGATTCTGGTTGTCTAAGCTTGTATTTGCTCATATGTTTTATTGTTGCATTTCATATGTTTGATAAATCACTTTTTTGTTGCATGATGTGTGATATGATCTGGTTACATCACTGAGTCGTAGTATCACTCACACTCTCACAGATTTTTCAGGATTCGTTTGAGGCCCTGGTTGGTTCCATCAAGGAGTTTTTCTCCAGTAGGAGTCAAGATCTAGCACTAGAGCTGAAGTCCTGAATAAAAGTTTCGTTTAGTGTTATTTCATGTAAGAATAGTTGTAATGTGTAAACATCAGGCATTATAGTATGATGCTATCTACCTTAAGTTTATTTCTTGCATATATACATTGTTTCTCATCAAAGCAATAAAAGATCCTATTGCTTGTCACAATTCCCTTAAAAGTTAGTTGTGTTATGTACTAATGAATCGATTCTGATGACCAAAACTAAGTTTTATAAACATTTGATGGCATCAATTTGTTGCACAATTACATAATCCCACTAAGGTACCCTTTGGGGCAAAACAACACTAAGTAGAGCCTTGTCATGTTCAATAATCACAACTTGTTAAGTATACTCTAGTACCAAACCATATGTCCGTTAGTATATGAAAACAAATGCTAATAGTATCTCAAAAATTCTACCTCTATCTCTTCTTCACTTTTAACCAATCTCCATTTCCATCTTTGAGAGGATTTTATTCCTAACCCTCCTATTAAGGTGGTCCAATGAAAATATTTGGCATTTTTTTCACCTATTCTAAGCTAATTAGTTCAAGATGGTTGATGCTAGGAGATCTGTTCTTGTTCTTTCAAAACATCGAGCTATCTTTGTGATCTTATTTTTTCTTGAATGTTAGATCCGTGTACGTCTTTATTTTGTTATGAACTCAACTAATGCTCCAACTATTGAAATATGAGCTTAACTTGAATTCTACCATTGGAGGACATTACTTTTACACAATAGTAATTCCTCTTTATTGCTCATAGATCCTATTAACTCTCTTTCATTAATGTTGGGATTAGAGAATTGTAGAAGAGAGTTTCTTCTATCAAATAAGAAATCTTTTCTAAACAACATAGAGGAGGTCAATTGTACTTTGCAAGAGTTTTTATTTTTTATTTTTTCCAATCATAGTACTTTGTAGGGACTTCAAAGCATCCCAAAAGGGTTGATTATTTAGTCAACTTAATTCTCCGGGGATAACAAGGAAAATTTTTAAAATGCCTAAACAAAATATGTTCAATAGTGATAAATGAATATAATAAGAGTATTTCAATACTAAAACTGATAGTGTGATATACATTATTAAAAGGGAAAACACTGTTAGTTAACTATATAAAAGATAAAAGGGATAGGGAAATATAAATGGCCTTTTGTAAATATTGAGACAAGTGTAATCAAGTTTTTTTTTTCCTTTTTTTTATTTTTATTTCACTCTAACCTTTTAAATAAAACATAAACATCTTTAAGTTTCTTTTGTTGCAATAAAGAGGAAGAGAAGAGATAAAAACTTCCATAAACAAAGAAAGCATAAACTCTAAATCTATGATTACACATTTAGAGATTAAATGATTACCATATTGAACATATAGAAGGTTCTTAATCTAAGGAAATCATTACGTTGGTTAGGATTGTAATGGATAATTTATAATTTGTATGGAATTAGGATTTATTATACAATAACTTTGTGAATTCAATTCACAATAGGGACTTGGTACGATGCAATCCTAAATCTTAATTACATAAAGAAAAGATTATGTATAAATTCTTGTCAAGCTCCTAAATGGTCTATACCGACAAACAGCCTACTTATTATTAGGCATCTTGCCTAAATAATTATTATTATTCTTTGTTGAGTTAGTTTCAAAGAAATGGATGCTTGATGTCAACTAATTGTATTTGTGAACATGTGCCAAATTAAATAGAAAAATAATGATAGATAATAAGATCAAAAGTAGTTAGGCCACGAAGATCTCAGAACAACTTGTCAAAACATAAGTAAAATAAGTTAGAAATGGTAAGATGGTAAAAGTCTAAAAGGAAAAGTTTATAGTCAGGCCATCCCACAATTTATCTACTCCTTGTCTTCTACGACAAACTTAGAGATGGGCAAACGGCTATGGGCTGTGGGCTAGCTTGTTTTATTCGTTTTAAATATGAGTAAAAGGCTAATTTTTCTTAAACCATTTAAAAACAGGTTAATCATTCTTGGCTCATTTAACTTGCAGGCCAAAGCAAGCTAATGCATTATGGGCCAACTTGTAAAAAGAAATGTAAATGGAGAAGGATGATAGTTGCAATGATCCAGACACTTACAATAAGAAATTAAATTCATTTAGTCAATTGAAACAAGTTAAAGTCATGTGGGAGCTCAAAATAGTCAAAATTTTTAGTTTTACCCTTAATCAAGAGCTAAAATTTTTAAAATTCAAAAACAATTTCAAAATATCAAAGTAAAGTAAATTAGAACTTAACAATGTTTTTGAATGAAAATTTTACCAGGAAAATCAAAACAATGCAAATAGGGGCCATTTTTGCAAAATTGATTTCACCTTTTATTGGGAAACTACATGAATTGAAATTCAAAATTAATTAAATTAAATAAATCAGAATTAATTGAATTATTTAAATCGTTATTTTCCCAGTAAGTTAATTAAAACGCTAGACTAGTTAAGGTTTCTACAAATATCAATAGAAGCTATTGCATGTTATTTTAGATCACTTTGCTGCAACATTAGATCTACTTTGAGGACTTTAAAATCATATTCATGATATTATGTGATATTACATGTTAACAAATGTGATGGATTTTGATGTATCAATTGATTTCAAGATGATTTACTAGGAGTTATATCAAATAAGACCTTTTATATGTTACTTCATAGATATTTAGATTATTTGTCTATCATGTCAAACCAAACTTTCTTTAATATGCCTTTTGTTCTATTACACTAAGCTTTTCTCTCTCTGAATATTGTTATACCAAAATTTTTTAATTTGGACTTCAAAAATATTTTAGATGCTTATTGTTTTATTTGCACCCCAGTTCTTTCTCTCTCTCTCTCTCTCAACTTTAGACTCCAAAAATAAGTTAATTTTTTTTAATGTTATTACACTATACTTTTCTCTCTCTCCTAATATTATTATGCTAAAATTCTCTTAATTTGATTATAAAAATAATTCAGATTCCTTTTAATTTATTTGCACCCCACCTTTTACTCTCTCTTTCCCACTATCCTTTTCTTATAATTATATAGTTATATTCACTTATGCACAAAGTTGAAAAAATATCACCATATCTTTTTCTGGAAATGCTACAATTTGAAAGATAGGAGATATTATGATGGTTTGAAAACTGACTTTCTTAGTAGCTTCCATGATTAAATAACGATTTATCATAAAAAATTTGAAATAATGAGCTATGTTCTTTTATTCCACAAGAAGCATTCAAGGTTTTCACCAATTAGAAAAGGAAGGTTTTTTTTTTTAATACTCATTACTGGTGCTAATATAAATTTACTATAATAAAAAAGGTATTTTGATTTTGCTTAAATAAAACTAAATTACAAAAACTACTGGTTTTAGATACTTATATAATCATCCATAGGTCACGAAAAGTATTGCCTTTTAATGACATTTTCCATAATCGAAACATACCTTGTAACTAAATTCTACGTTCTGATGATACAACCTAAATGATACATTATAGGTTATACTTTAATACTCTCAGCGATGAAAATCTGCAATAAAAGTTATAATATATATGTATAATTATCAAATATGATGATACTTTATTTTTTTGGGAATTTACAAATAGCCCCGTAAACTTTTACCATGGTGCAGATTCACCCTCTCAACAGTCAAATAAGTTTTGAGCTCTTAAATTTTTAAAAATTGACATAGTTAAGGACATTGATGTCATGCCCTAAAATCAAAAGATGTGAACAATTCATCACATACTCATACCAAATTATGAGTACGCTAACGTTTAGAACAACTAAAACCCACAAATGGTAGATAAATCACAAATATTTGAAATATTATATGATATTTTGATTCTCAATATTTTACATCTCCACAACTTTAAATAATTCATACCTATACTAAGGTTATAAAATTTAATTAAAAAACCTATTTTATAGTTTTCTCATTTCAAGTGACAAACACAATCTCAAGTTTGGAGGCCTTGAAAATATCTTTAATCCACACTTGTACCTTAAAAAAATCCCAAAGGGATAAGCCAAAGCCCAGTACATAACGACACAACCACACATGATATGTCCATGCATTCATGTGCCAATGCAACAAAAATTAATTTAGACATTGAATTTAAGTGCGGCAAACAACACGGAAGTACTCATGACTTCGAGCAACACGATAGGGGGCTTGGGTTCTAATATCATTACAGCAGTAGCGGGGGTTGATGAGAGTAGAAGACCTCTTACCTAAAAAGAAAAATAAAAAGTAACCTTATCTAAGGTTCACAGCAGTTATTTAGACATCACCATCAAAGTCCATCTACATCGTATATTCTTATCATATCCAAGGTTTTCCCATAGGTGGATTACAAAAAAATAATAGTAGTAATTTAAAAAGAATCCAAAAACTAATTGATATCTTGAAATAATGAATATTTTTGGCAATATGTCAATTAATAATTTCTTGATAATTAAATGTGTTGTTTTTCTTACATCAAAAGTTGTGGCTTTCATTAATTAATTTATATTTAATAAAGGTATTAAAGTTTGACTTGTCTTATACGCATTAAAAATTTTAAAGTTTCATTTTTCTATATTTTAATCTTTTCCAAAGGCACCGACATTTAAGGCAAGCCGACTATAATAAGTATTAAAGCATGAACTTACTGTCCTTGTCTCTTAAAAAAAAACTTCTTTCATTAAATATTGAAAATGACAACTCCCATTAAACAATACTTATTTTCATTTTTTGTAAAAAAAGGCTAGACACTAATTTGAGAGTTGACACCAACTGGACGTTGTTGTTCTTAGAAAATAATCACGCTATTTTTAAAATATCTACTTTTCTAAAAACACTCTCCTTTACCTGCTCAAAATCTGTTCTTCCCAAAACTTTACATTTTAGCTTGAAAGATACCTATAGACTGTGATTTTGTGCTTTACGACATGAGTTTTGAGAAAGAAAAAGAAAAAGGAAAATGATCTTTAAGAGCAATAGGTAACTTCATTTTACTTTGTTTTCAAGAAGTTACTAGAAATATCCTTGTTTTACCATATTTCAAAGTTATGAGAAGTATTTTTGTTGAAATACCCACGTGCATGTACATGTTTTCTTATTTATAGTAAAAATGACATTTTTAATAGATAACATGTTTTAGAAAGATGAAAACAAATATGCTCTACTAAGAAATGTTAGAAACAGATAAGAACATGTTTTGAGAGGTTGTTAAGTTTAAATTGAACAATGCCCATCATATGTATTTGAAGCAAGTCATCTAGACTTCGTTTTTATAAGGAGTGTCAAGAACTTGCTTTCTAAGCTTATCAAGGTCTGGAGTTTTGATAAATCTATATTATGAGTCGAAAAAAAATGTTTTTTGAGTTTATCTTAAGTAAAGAATGATAGAACATGTAATAAAACGAGAGTAGACTAGCCTCCAAGTTCGTTGATGACTTAGATACATGTTTTAGATGATAAGTCCCCAGTTGGATCAATATGTGATGGAAGCCATTGTCTTAGAATGTTTGGACGCATGCTTTAATGATTAAATATGATCTAGAATAGTTGTGATGAGGCAAGTTGCTTAAGATTTAGTCAGTATTGTTGCTATTGCTATTGAGGTTTAGGTTTTTCCCTCGAAGTGGATTTAAGGTAAGCTTAGTATAAGTGTCGAGGGGGTAAAGTTTTTATGAATAGTGTCTATCGCGGCCTAAAGTTGTTCAAGAGAGAATACTTAGTGACCGTTGCGGCCTACTGTCGAGCCCTCGACGTGACCTACAACAGTTACTAAAGCTTGTCAAAGCCAAAGTTAAAATGAGTCTTGAAGCACAGCTTTGGTCAAGACCTATGGTTGAGCTCTTGACGTGCCTTCAATGTAAGCTGTGCATGTTTTTATCAACCCTTGAACCTTAAATTTATTAAGACGCGACATGTTTTCTTGCACCCAAGTACTTTGTGATTCTTTTCTAAGTGACCCTTAACCTTTAGTTGTTATAGAACAAGCTTAGTTTTGGGGTAGCAATGTGACCCTTGACCCAACCTTAGTTGAACGCGGTAGAGCTAAGCTTAAGTTAAGAAGTTTATAATGAGAATTTAGAATGCTTAAAGCTTTAAAAGAAGTTCTATCTTCTCTATTATGTACTTGTTGTTCTATAGGAGGTTTTAATCAAGACCTTAACTTTCCTGAAGACTACTACGATCTTTGAACAAGATGCAAAGATGAGTGACTTGAATCCTTATCACGTTGTTGTGCTTGTAATGTAGTTGTACCCAACTTTAATATGACTAAATCAATTAGGCATTTGGGGTGGAAATTGTCTACTATATGGTGTATGGATTTGTGCCAAGTCTTAACATCTAAAGTGATAACGAAATTCTTGCTGTTGATGTGTAATGAGATCATGATGATTATCTAAACATTGCTTGGCCACCAATAAATCAACTTAAGGTTATCTAATCCTTAATTAGTAATTGGACATGCATTGCATGATAGCACACTGAATTCACATCGTACCCATGTTACATGTTAATATTCTGATTCTAGTAGGATGCCTTGTCACTAATGGGAGAGGCCAAAGGCCATCGTAGGGTTGGTCGGTCCTACGAGAACTATGTAGGCACCGAAGGGTGTTGCCCGTGTTAGAATCGGCTTTAAGGGTGTTAACACTTGGGGGGATTCTGATAGTTCTAAGGTGAAGTGGTGGTTATGTGGTAATGCATATACATACATATAACAAAATAATTTAAAAAAAAAAATCCTCCCTCTCAGGCTTTGGCTAAGGAGTAGTTTGAGGTTATTTTTATAATAAATATTTATGTGTATGTGGAGATGAGAAGTTACCCCCTTCCTTAGTTCTTAGTTTCTTCTGGACATAAGATACTTAGCTATGCCCTTTAACCCCTAAGAGAGGGTGTAAATCGCCATAGGTTTGGATTCCGGTCATCCAAACTGTGTATTTCATATGTTTAAGTGTGGCATTGCACGTGATTGTTATCATAACTTGGTTGATTTTTTTTTTTATTATGGTTTGAATTCTATTATCTCACTGTGCTTAGTGTACTCACACTCCTACAAATTTTACATGATTCCAAGATCTCTAAAGTAGATCCAAATGTGAGGATAGGAGGCGTAATGGCCTTCAAGGGGAGAATCCAAAGCTTGAGTGTTTGTGGAGATAGCTTTTTGTATTGAATCTTGTTTGATCTTTTGAAATGTAATGTTACGCTATATTATCTATCTGTAGTTGTATTGACATTTTATGCTAGTCTCATTGTAAAGAACCTTTATGTATGTGAAATTTCTTATCTTGATAATCTTGCGATCTTATTTTAAAATGATCACGCCTAGTGTCTTAACAATTTGATGCCTACGGAAAATTTTCTTAAAGGTGTTGGTAGGCATCAATACTACTAAGGTGCCTTGTGGGGTGTAATAATTCTGCTAAGACCCATAATCCTCAAACTATGCCCAATATAACTTGTATCTATTCAAGTAATTGTTACGTCCAACACCATTTCTCTTATCAACTACCTACCAAGCTATAACAAGGCGACCTAAGCATTTAACTACATATCAGGGTCTAAAGCCTTTCCAAGAGCGTTGCTTTCCAGTTCGAGATGACCAAGCACAAGTAACACACATTTTTAACCAGGTTTAACAATTAGTCAGGCTATTATGTTCTAACAAGAATGTTACTGTATACGTGTATACTAAAACCTTAAAGCTATTGAATCGACATTATCATCACATCCTAAATATAAAATATAACATAAACATCATTATTCAAACTTAGCATTTCTAATTTTAACTTATGTCGAGTCATAGATTAATTCTTATGATTTAAGACTTAAGGGAAAGGTCAACTACTAATTATTTTCTATCAAACAAAAATAACAATTTAATGTACTTATGTGTATACATATTATTGTTTTTGTTATTTACTTCTTTTATTTAGTAATTATGTTTTTACCTTTGTACATAATTTATTTATTTATTTACCAATACTTGTTTTATAGTTTAGTCGTTAACTTCAGTTATTATTATATTACTTACAATGGAAACATTATCTTCATTATTACATTGCCTATAATTGAAATGCTTCTCCATTACTATTACTAATTGGTGGGAGTCGAATCTAACAAAATCAAATTCCTACTCTCAAAATTTATATAATTTGTATATAGTAGTGAGTAGGATTGTATCTACAGGGATCGATAAAATTTATTTCTATTTGAAGAATAGATGAAGAAAAGAGGACTGGGGGATGGGGTAGATTCAAAGAAAACTAATTATAGCATAAATAAGTAAACAAAATTCAATGATTAATTCAAATCAAGGTGTCATTACAGTTTAGTTCATAGAATTGATCATTGATGCAAAGATTTATGTTCTTTATCTTGGATAATTTGGTTATGATCATTAGCAAGCTCTAACAACCTATCTCTCCTTACTTTTTTTATAATCAAAACAAGCTCTTTCATTAATTACCTCATTAAACAGCCCTAAACAAGCTCTTAAGGTTTAATTCATCAATAGCATGAATAACAAGAGAGATTACTAATTCAAGCCAACAAATCATAACATGATCTATTTAGACTAGATTATATATCCTCATAACACAAATCAATTATCTATCTATAATCAATTATGTTATTGTGCCACATTGATTAGAACAATCAAACAATTACAGATTCAACATTCTAATTGACAATATATTATCTTGCTTAGAACAAATAAGATAACAATAACAAAACATTTATAAGATATATAAATACCCAATTGCAAAGAACAAAAAAAAATAAATAAATCAATTAGATCTCGCAATTCTTGAAGAACCAAACTTGTAACAATCCTTGGCTAGAAAACTGTAAACTTTAGCCACTCATATTAAAGAATCCTCTCTTTCTAGGGTTTAGAATTTTTTCTAATATAAGATGGATCTCTCTCTAATGAAAAAAAGAATATATGCAGAACAAAACAGGGAATTTGATTCATCAGAACAAAGGTCGGCAGTTTCCTAATGTATGCTGCCAACTTACATTGCTGGCGTATGAATTTGAATTTAAATTTGAGATGAGTTGGCTACCAGCGTTTAAGTGGCTTTAGGGAAGCTTTGATTGAAGGCTGATGTCTACTCTAGCGGCCTTGAATTTGATTTAGTCAGCGTATGTTGATTGAAATTGATCTCCAAAAAGAAATAGCCATTAGCATTTGGGGTAGTATAGAGGTGACTTTATTGCTTTCGCTACTGTGAATGGGCTACGTTGGCTTAAAGCCGGCGGCCTTTATCTCCCAGTGGTCGGCATTCAATGTTTGAATCAATGGCTGGTTCATTTGTTGAAATAAGTTGGCATTGTTGTAGGAGGTGTTAATGTTTTTTATTCTATGCATGGTTAAGGTCGGGCAAAGGCCGACGGCATAGATCTTAATTTTGTCGGCGTACATGTACTTTGAGGAAGGCTGATGCTATTCTGTACTAAAGGCTAACAGCGTTAGATTTTCCATGTTTAAGGCTGCCTTTGCTCTATTATAAGCTGGCGGCCTTTCTTCCTATTTTGCCAGCCTACTTCGTTCACTTCACCAAATTTGCACAAGACTTCTTGAATTTGCTTGTACTTGGTTTATATTTCCTTCAAGATTTGAAATATCACAATTAAGTCTAATTAAGTACTAATTCCTTATGATTTCTACAAATCAATAATAATTTAGCATGATTCCTTCAATGAAAAGTGAGTATAATCTGCTTTTATCAAAATCCCCTACATTTAAATTTTTGCTTGTTCTCAAATAAAATAAAAACAAAAATGAGATATGTCATAGAGAGTACTAATTTTCACTTTTACAATTTCAAGCATCTTTTGTAGCTTATGACTTGCATTGATAGTGTCTACTGCTTTAACCAAAATGGATATATTAGATTACTGCAATCAAAATTCAGTAGCTAATTCAAACAAAACAAACTTTAATCTCATTGTTTAGCAAAAGAACTTTTTGTCCAAAAGTAAATTCACAATCCAATGAGAAAAAATAATCATTTAAACTTCACTAAACGTTAGCAAGCATCTAGTCCTAGCAATACATTGTGAAAGCATATGGTATCTACTCTTTCCTTAGATTTGCTTCCTCTTTATTATAAGTCTTATTTCACTTGGTACTTAAACATTTGTTTTCTTTTGATTCATACAAGTACACAATTTTTTTTAATCAAAGTTTAATAATTGAACTTTTGTCTTTCCTCCCTTCTCGTTATACTGAGCTCACTAAGTTGGCACATCTTGGGTTCATCACCCAACAAACTCTTCCTCACTGCAACATTCAAGTTTGGATACTCTTGACCCTATTACCTAAGTCAGTGGACTAAAGTTTGTAAAGAAGAAGGATGGCGGTATGAGGCTATGTATGGACCACAGAGTGATAAACCAGGTGACTATCAAGAGTAAGTACCCTCTACCAAGAATAGATTGTTTGTATGACTAGCTAGCAAGAGCACAAATATTCTCAAAGATTGATCTTAGATCAAGATATCACCAGCTACAGGTTAAAGCAGAGGACATACAGAAAATAGCCTTCAAGACCAAATACGGGCATTATGAGTTTGTGGTCATGCTGTTTGGTCTATATTTGTTTCTTTCTTTTCTTTTGAATGTTATATCAAGATTGAGACTTTTTTACAAAGGATCACTAAGTAAAAAGTTTCATCTACCTCTTTCACTAAGTGCTGAAAAGCTCTTAAAAAGAACTCAAAAGAGTATATTCAAGCTAATTCTTTCCTAAAAGTAGACTTATTTATTTTTCACATAAAGACTTGACCTACTCTCAAACTTCCAATTCCAAGGCTAAATACAAGGTAAATTTGTTCCTTAAAGATTTTGCTACTTAATTTTAACTAAGTACTCTAATCACAACAGCAGGGAGTAGGCACCTAAGCAAGTCAATTTCATAATTGTACATATGTTATCAACAATAATTAGCACAATCTCTAGATTTCATGAAATTTTTGAAAATTTTGGCTTAAAATTTGCCATATAACACATAAGGACAAATAATTCAAAGTGTGGGTGCAACACAATTTTAAATATCTTAGATATGCAAATAAATTCAATAATTTAGACATCATCAGACAGCTATACTCAACTTCATTCTCTACATCACATTATCCTTTCCCCCACACTTAAATTGAACAATGCCGTCACAATTCCTAATTCAGCTTAATATAGGAAAGAATTAAAGATAAAAGAGAAAGGAATAACGGCACTTCCCCAATTTAACATTTGAAGTGAATGGAGTTCCAACTCTTACAGCATAAGAGAGAGATGAGTCCTGATATTATATCCACCTTATTTGTAGCAAAGAAAAAGAGGAAACAAGCAAAACAAAACAAATTTTTTTATTAAGCGTGGGCTGCCTCTCATGGAGCGCTTTTCTTTAATGTTTTTGGCTAGACGTAGCTGCTCTCAATAGTAATAAGGACATTCCAAAGTGGTTTCTTCAACATTAAACACTTGAAATCCTTCGTAGAAAGGTTTCAAGTGATGACCATTAACTTTAGAGATTTTACCAGTTTCAAGGCTTTGAATCTCAACTGCACCATGAGGAAAGACATTAGTGACAACGAAAGGTCTAACCTACCTAGATCTCAATTTGCCAGGAAATAATTTCAATTGAGAATGGTAAAGTAAAACTTTTTTACCAATAGAAAAATTTTTCCTGAAAATGATTTGATCATGAAAAGCTTTTGTCTTTCCTTGTAAATTTTTCTATTTTCATAAGCATCATTTCAAATTTCCTTAAGTTCTTGCAATTGAAGTTTCCTTTGTTCACCTACCTCATCCAATCTCATATTACATTACTTTACATCCTAATACACCCTATGTTCTAATTCAACTAGAAGATGACATGGCTTGTCAAATACTAGACGATAAGTAGACATACTAATAGCAGTCTTTTAAGTTGTTCGATAGGCCCACAATGCATCATAAGCCTCATACTCCAGTCTTTCCTATTCAAATTGACAGTCTATTCAAGAATGGACTTGATTTCTCTATTTGTTAAGTCGGACAATCCATTAATCTGTAGATGATATGTTGTAAAAGTGTAGTGAGTGACTTTGTATTTCTTTAATAGAGCTTCCACCACTCTATTGCAAAAATGAGTGTCACGGTTACTGATAAGAGCTCGTGGCATCCTGGACCTAGCAAAAATATGAGAGTTGACAAAATCTACAATAACTTTAGCATCATTAGTTTGGGTAGCTTTAGGTTCTACCCACTTTAATACATAATCTACAGCAAGAAGAATATAAGTATTACCAAAAGAAGGAGGAAAAGGACCCATGAAATCCATACCCCAAACATAAAATATTTCACAAACAATAATAGGGGTAAGTGTCATTTGATCTCTATGTCCTAAGTTTCCAACATGTCGACATCTTTCACAAAACTTACAAAACATATAGGAATCACAAAACACAGAAGGCCAGACCAATCCTCACTTTAATATCTTGCGAGCCGTTCTCTTAAGACCAAAGCGTCCTCCACATACATAGGAATGACAAAATTGCAAAACAAAAGGAACGTCCTCTTGAGAAATACACCTTCTAATAATTTGATCAGAATAATGCTTCGATAGAGAAGGTCAACCAAAACATAGTATTTAGCATCACTTTTAATTTGATCTTTTTGAGCTCTAGACAAATCACTTGCTAATGTTCTAGTCACTAAATAGTTAACAATATCAGCATAAAGAGATGCTCATTTAGGAAATCATCTTGTAATGGTGTTGGCTCTTCACTTACAGGTATTCTATTGAGATGGTTTGCAACCAAATTTTCTTTGTCTTTTCTGTCCCATATCTCTAAATCAAAGTCTTGTAATAAGAGTATCCATCTAACGAGTCTTGGTTTCACTTCCTTCTTTGAAAGCAAGTACTTGAGAGCTATCTGGTCAGAATACACAATCACTTTAGTGCCAAGTAAATAAGAATGGAATTTTTTTAAAGCAAAAACAACAGCTAAAAGTTCTTTTTCCGTTGTTGAATGGTTGGATTGTGCACTATCAAGTGTTCTTGAAGCGTAATTTATGACATACGCGGCTTTTCCAACTCTTTGGCCAAGAATAACACCAATAGCATGATTGATTGCATTACAAATGATCTCAAAAGGGAGATTCCAATTAGATGGTTTGATTATTGCAACAGAATTCAACTTTTCCTTTCAGTTTGTCAAAAGCATGCTTGCAAGCTTCATCAAACTCAAATGCCACATCTTTCTACAATAATCTACGTAGGGGCTGAGTGATTTTGGAAAATTCCTTGATAAAGCGTCTATAGAAACCTGTACTTCCAAGAAAAGAGCGGACTTCTTGTACATTTACGAGGTAAGATAAGGATTTAATCACTTCTATTTTAGCTATATCTACTTCCAATCCCCTTGAAGATACAATGTGTCATAGAATAAGACATTAATCAACCATAAAATGATACTTTTCATAATTCGGAATAAGGTTTGTTTTTATGCATCTTTTAAGCACTTTTGTAAGGTTGGTCAGACATGAGTCAAATGTATTATCATAGACAGTAAAATCATCTATAAAAACCTCTATGATATTCTCCACATGATAAGGAAATATACTAACCATACACCTTTGAAACGTAGTAGGGGCATTGTTGTCATTCCCTGGAGGGTACTCTAAACATGGCAGTCCGCCGCACATAAGTTAAAGCTAATGAATGACAATTTTAGTCACGTAGGACCTTCGATATCACGTGCAAGGCGTGCTTCCAAGATAGTTGGAGACTCAATGGGGTATTACGTTTAAGTAGATAATAAAAACATACAAGAACTTATAAAGGTGAACATGTAATAATCATTAAAATAAAGATTCTTACAACTTCTTAGGGGCATTCCCCTGAACTAAAAGCCTTGCTTAATCTGAGCCATCTTAAAAACATACATGAATATAACAAAAGTCTATTATAGAGATTTTTCTTAAAAATCTACACCTAAAAACTAAATATGTAAACTTCTTCCAAAAACTCCTAGTAACTTTGGCTCATACCTGACAAAAGGGGTTCTTTGGTGCCAACCACAAGTAATCAAACTATAACAAAAATCTATAGGGGCATAAGCAAAACTATCTTAGTAAGATAACTCCATTCTTCAAAGTATTTCCATAAAACATACAAGTATTTTAGATAATTATATGTGAATGCAATAATCACATGAGAAATCAAGATACACACGATTAACCGAAAACCATGTGTAGCATGGATTTTACGTCGTCCATGTTGGAGGTTGGGTGGTTGTTGACCCATTCAACTATCAATATTTGCAGACTTACTGACTCCTACTTGCCCATGTAAACTTCCCGGCTACTACCAGCCACCACTATAATTCCTCGTTCCCCACATGAAGAATAGTAGCAAAAAAAAAAAAAAAAAAAACAAATATGACTCACAATATGCCATGCATGAATCACTTTTAATACTAGTTTATCTAATTATTGTTGATTTCATGTTAAAGGTGACCAAAACAATATTCATCATACAATTGCAAGAGAACATAAATTATTCATTAAACCTTCTTTCGATATACTTAGCTTCTTATTTAACAACCACTTCATTCAATCATTCACACAATCATTTATTCATTTATCTTTCCTTAATCTCTAGTGTCACTATTTACAAGCACATTCAAGGAAATAAAATTAGTAAGGGATTAACTCACTCCATGATGATCTCTCATAGTCGAAATAATCTTCCGAGAAGGCCATATCGGTTCCTTCGTCACCTAAACAAGATGAAATACCCAAAATGAGTCTTTCATAGAATTTCTACTTTAAAGATTCTAAGTCTATTTCAAAAGGGTAAAAATCGGATTGAAGGAAATGCCAACTTAAAATGGCCATAACTTTCTCATTTTAACTCGAAATTTCGCATATTATATGTCTTTTTCTACCTACTAGAAAAGATCTATCCATTTCTAAGATTAATTTTACTATAAAAGGTCATTTGGGCCTCGGATCAGAGGGGTACAGATCTACCACGAAAATTCCCTTCTTGAAAAACAACATTTTCTAATCCTTTCTTCACTAAAGCTTGTTTAAGTAAAACTCAAATATGTATATACTTGAAAAGAATTCCTTTAGTATATAAATAGACTCATAATTTGTGCATGGTGCTATATTGTCTCATTTAATTAATTCCTTAATACAACCTTTTCTAGGTTTTGGAAAATTGGATTTGTTAAACTTTACTTTATGTGGTTGAAATAACTTATAAATTTTTGGATGATCATAATCTAATGTTCGACATTTTTATTCTTTAGTTTATCAAAAGTGAATTGGAATAAAGTTTGGTCTTTTTAAGTTATTCACCAATTTTATTTCTAGGAATTGAAAAATAGAGTTTCCAAAAGTTTTCTTTAGTAGTACTTAATGAGTTTATTTTTTGAAAATTTATTTTCTTAGATTGTTGACAAATTTCATTTTTCTAAGTGGGTTTCTTAAAACTTGTAAGTTGATTCTCTTGAAAACTTGTTTAGCCCTTAGTTTTAGTAAGTTGGTAAAGATAGTATCAAGTTAATATCTACATATCAAGATTTCCTATGTTGTTATTTGAAAAGAAATATCTTTAGACTTTGAAGAAACTTATTTATCAATAGTTTAAAATTTCATGATGAGCTTATATAAACTTTTAAAAAGGAATTTATTTGAAAACATTTTTGTAAGTCTTGGGGAAAACATTTATTTAATGATAAAACTTTAAGAGTTTAGTCTTTCATTTAAAAGATCTCTTTTTATTTGGACAACAACTCATTAGCCATGCATGAATATGATTATATAATTTATAAAATATAGGATATCACAAGATAATATAATAAAGAATATAAGAAATAATGAGCATAATAGTGATAATTGTCAAGTATTGGGAGCCTTAACTTCTTCAAGGCTTCCCGGGATTAAGAATAGACTATCCCAAAAGAAAAATGAAATTGTTTTGACTTGATGAGGACAAGTCTAAGACTTGAAGGGCTAGTCATAAAATAACTTGAAAGTAAATAAATTGCAAGGAAAATAAATAAATTACAATAAAAAATGAGCTTATATGCTCTACACGATGTATGTAACTTCATAGATATATTTAGTTAGGTATAAATATGAACAACATAAAGGAAAATAGATTTATGAACAAGAACAAAGTATGAATATATTATTGCTTTCCTAACCTTCATGGGTTTAGAAAGCACACACTATGCTCATACTAAGCAAATGAACATAATGAAAGCTTAAAGGAGTATTACCTATAAAAGAAGAAAAACTAGAGAGAACTTTGAGAAAACTTTTAGAAAGATTTTGGGATAGTGAATGGAGTGTAAGAATGGTGCCAAGGAAATAGAAGAAATAGGTGGTATTTATAGGAAAAAGTAGAGGGTAATTTGTGATAATTAATTAAATAAAAATTAAAACAATTGGAGTGTGAAAGAGCGAGGGGTTGACGCAATCTTGAAGAAAAGAGAGAGAGAGAGAGATTTTATTTTTTTTGTATTTTCGTTAATGAAAAGTGAGATGTGAGAGATGTGAAGTTGTATTGGAAATAAAATTATAAGAAAATAGGTTAATAGGTTGTAAGGAAAAGTAGAGATAGTTGAATAGTGTAGAAGAGTAATGAATCGTAAACAAGACAATTAAATTACAAGTAGTAATAAAGTACGCGTAAAAAGATTATATCTGATATTTTTAGTTATCAAAAAATTCTAAAACTGATATTTTTGAAAACCTTATATTTTTACGAGTCTAACGGTATATCTGGAAATTTTTACTATTTCGAGTCCAGAGACATGCTTTTCAAAAACTGTATCCGATCGGGTTCAAAACGAATTGCGGTTTGACAAGTCTGATATTTTTAAGTCTTTTTATATTATTACGAACTATTTTACATACTAATCTCTTACTTACTTACTTAGGGTTGTGAACACGGGATTGCTGGTCTTACACTGTTGTCTAACTAGGGTTTTGTTGACCTTAAGGTTTCCGATTGACCTTCTAATTAGAGTTTAAGCTTAACTGATCGTAAAACTTTGGAGGTTTACAATTGCAAAGTCCAAATGGCATCCTTTGATATAAAAAAGTGCCCAGTCGGCAAGTGAATGTGGTCTTCTCTTGATCTTCTGGTGCAACTGGATTTTGATGAAAACTTGAATAACCATCAAGACAACAATAATGAGAATGACTAGCTAATCATTCAAGCATCTGATCAATAAAAGGAAGTAGAGAATGATCTTTTCTAGTTGATGCATTTAACTTCCTATAATCAACACAAACCCTCCATGCATTTTGAACATGAGTAGGTACCAACACACCTTTATAATTTTCTATCACAATTAAGCCTGCTTTCTTAGGAACAACTTGAATTGGACTTACCCATTTACCATCAGAAATTGGATAGATAATAACTGCATTGAGAATTTTTAAGATCTCTTTCTTTACCAATTCCATCAAAGGTGGGTTCAATCGGTGCTAGTCTTCTTTTGAAGGCTTGCAATTTTCCTCCAATAATGTCTTATGCATGCATGTGGAAGGGCTCAATCCTTTAATATCAACTATAGTCCATCCAATGGCTTCTTTGTACTCTTTAAGCACCCACATTAGCTTTTCTTCTTCTAAAACACTCAGTTTGTTGGAGGCTATCACTGCAAGAGTTTCTTTTTCTCCCAGAAAAATGTACTTTAGATGATTTGACAAGGGTTTCATTTCTAACTTTGGTGCCTATACAACAGAAGGAAGAAGTTCTGTGTTAAAATGAGGTAATTCAATGTACGACAGACTATATCTTACAGGCTTTAATGATTCTAATCCATGAACCATGTCCTGTAAGTTAAAGGATATCACAAACTTCTTTCCAATTTTCCTTAATGCATGAATTGTGAAACTCCTATCAAGTGCAATTTTCAACTTATCATCATCCAGCAATTCAAATTTTTTCTATGCTAATGGGTTATTAACATAAACATGAGAGACATCACTAGGTGTAAGCCCTGGAAAATTTTAGTAAATAATTCCAAGATGAACTTCGAAAATAAACCCTAAAAATCACTCCAAATTAAAACCGAATTTCAACTAGTCTAAAAACACGAGCGAATCCAGAAATTTCTCAATCTAAGCAAAATAAGAATCCTTAAAAATAAAATAGGAACTCAACATACTTCAATTCCAAAACCACTACGTACGACAAATTCCATAAGTAACTTCGACTTATAACATCGGGTAATAAAGATCCCAAAAACAAATTATTAAAAAGTAAATAACGATTAACTTTCAGAAATGAAACCCAATTCAAAAATTCGAAACGTTAAAAGATATTAAATACTTACAAAAAATGAAATGTAAAATAAATTTCTCAAATCAAATATGTTGTATAAACATAAAATATCAGTTTCCAAATTGGCAAAGATCTAAACCGGAAAATCACCCGAAACCCTAAGTGGAATATAATAGTTTTAGTCCGGCAATCTAGCGCCCTTAACCCTAGAGGCCGAGGTGTAGTTTAAATATGTAGAATAGCTCGTAGTAATATAAGTTTGTTTAAAAATATCAGATTGGTAAATTTTTGACCTATTTCGAACCGTTCGATATAGACTTCGAAAAGCGTGTCCCGGGCTCAGATATAAAAAATATACCATTAGTACCGTTAGACTCGTAATTTCATAAGATTTCAAATATCAGTTATATAATTTTTTGGGTTATAAAAGTTACAGTTATAACCTTTTTATCATATTTTCATTACTACGGTAATTAATTAGTCTTTTGTACTATTCACTTTTATTTCATTACACAATTTTATTATTCTTATAAAGCCTTATATTTTTAGATAAATATTTTATATATTATAGAAAATTTTGTTTTTCTAAAATATAGTTAGTTCGGGCTTTTACAGGATCAGATTCTGTTTAAGACCCGATACTAAAAATAAAATAAATTAATTTAATAATTGAAAAATATTTTAAAAATATTTTTATTTTCATAAAATAAATTTTTAGAATTTTTTGGGTTATAAAAATATCATTTATAACCCATATTCGCGTATTTTGATCATACCGTAACATATTTGTTAAAATACTAAAATAATTCAAAAATTATTTAATTTTAATTATGAAAAATCTGCTACAAATATTTGGAATAAATTTTCTAATTTTATTTTATTTTATTAGAAAGTACTCTTACAACCCATACTTTCAAGTACACTTTTCACATGTCACTTCTTTTTCACTTCAATCTTTTTACACTTCATTATCTCATTTCATGGCAGATTTTTCCCTCCTTTATGGCTGCCATTGTCTTTTAATTTACTCTATTTTGACTAAATTAATTGTATTCTACTCCTTCTTAAAAAAGCTACATTATACATTTATTACACAATTCAATTTCAAGTCAAAATTCAAACAAATTCCCTCTCTCTCTCCTCTCACATTTCACGTGCAGCACACAAAATTTGCTGCCCTTGTTTCATTTTTTTTCTTTTCATTTAATACAATTCTATCTCCATTCAATGCTTCTTAACTATTTCCTCTCATTTCCTTTTGAAACCCTCTCTTTTTTTTCTCTCTCTCTCTCTTCCTCTCTTTCTTCTTCATTTTTGCTCTTGTTCTTACAAGAACCAAGCTGCCCTCAATTCTTTTATTAGCTCCCACCCATATTTCTTGAGGATTTTTAAGCAAATCTTCTTCTCAAAGCTTTCATAGGTGATATAGGTAAAGTATAATGAGAGTTTTATGCATCAAATGACCTTTCCATAAGCTTAAAAGCTTAGGATGATGATGCCAAAAATGAAACACTCCTTTTTTCTATAATTAATCTCTTGTATCATTATTATTTTCCTGTTTAAAGTAGTTATATTTTATAGATCTAACTTTTTGTAGCTTTGATTTTTGTTTATGCCTTAAATTTTGTTGTTGAAGTTATTATTCTTGTTATTGCTTATGATTTATGCATATATTCATCATCCACATGTCTATCTTAGTGATTCATACATTTAAAACTAGTGTAGTAAACTAGATCTAGTGTTTTAAGTTCATAAATGCATTAAACTTTTGTTTTATGTTCATGAACGACTTGTAGTGACATGATGATTGTAGGAATGTTTTAGAAAACTCAAGATCTATTTTATTTTCAACAAAAATCATTTTGAAAATTCGGATGAAAAATGAACCATATTTAGAAAAGTTATTTTTCAACTTCGAAATGTGTATTTTTCGTTTAAAATGAAGGGCTTAGGGTATAGATAACATAAATGAGTGATTTTGATGAGTAAAGTTTAGATCTATGACTTTATAGTTTACTATCATAGGTTCTTTTAGATTTATGTTCATATTAAGTATAGATCTTGGTTTTGAACTTAAACAAAATAGTGAAATTCATATTTTGGCAAGACCCTATTTAAAAACCACTTTCCAAATGTCAAAATGAAGTTTTTACTTGAAATAATGAAACTAAATATATGTATATCATCAAGACTTCTTTTTACAAGAATCAAAGGTGATTTTAAAAGTTTTTTCAAATAAAAATCTCATTTCGAATTTTGGCCAAGGCATATTTTTAAAATGTTTTTCAACTCAAAAATGAAGTTTTTATTCAAGATATGAAGGGCTCTTAGGATAGGATATGTAAGGAATGGATTTTCATAAGTTTAGATAGATTTTATCAAAAGATATGTCCAAAAATAAATTTTGTAAATTCAGATCCCAACCAAGACCAATTTTGAAAACCTATTTTTCAACTTCAAAACAAGAATTTATTAAAGAAATGGAAGCCTTAAGGTATAGGTTTGATTAAGAAATGGTTTGAAAGACTAAATGAGTTTTGACAAAGAAAACAAGCTCACATGAATTTCTCAAAATTCGGATTTGAAAATAGCCACAATTTAAACACCTATTTCCAAATGCCAGAATGATAATTTTGATAGGAAAATGGAAGTCCTAGGAAATATATATAACAAAGACCAAGTTTTAGTAAGGATAAAAAAATTTATCAAATATAATCTTAGAATAATAAGTGGTTTCCAAGAATAGGTTAAACAATGTTTCATTCTTTAAAATTTGTAAAATTCGTACTTAAGCAAACCACCTATTTAAATACCTATTTTCTAACCCCAAAATTAAGGTTTTTGTTGAAATAATGAAGGTGATGGTTATATAGGTCATCAAGGTTGAATTTTGCTAAAAATAAATATGTTTTACAGGAAAAAAACTATTTTTCTTAAGTCTAGTATAATTCAAAGTTTGCAAAGTAAAGGTTTTCAAAAAGAATTCTTAATAATATATGTATACATATAGTAGATCATCTCATAACCTTCATAACAATAGCTTGTAGGTAATAATAATGCATGATGCATTGTAGAAATAAAGTATGAAAATTGAGTTTATCCAAAATTTGTAAATTCGGATGATTTCAAAGCCATGCCTTAAAAACTCATTTATCAACTCCAAAACTTGTGTTTTATATGAAAAATGAGGAGTTTAGGTCATAGGTATCATCAAGTGATGATTTTGATAAATTAAGATAGGATTTGCTAAGAAAAAAATATAGAACAAGGAGTAGACAAAAATAGGAAAAATTGAGTTGTTGTCATTTTTAAGAAATTCGTAATAATGAAGTAATGGCATGAAAACCCATATTTTTCAAACTCAAATTAGAAGTTTTATTGAAGAAATGAAGTCCTTAGTGGTAAGGCATGATTGAACCTTAATTTTCTAAGTATCAAATGACTATTACTTAAAGGAATCACTCAAAAACCAATTTTCACAAAATTCGGATTTTGGAATCAATCCTACTTGAAAACATGTTTACAAAGTGTAAAATGGAAATTTTTATGTAGAAATGAAGGTCATAAGTAATAGATATAATAAAGACTCAATTTTAACAAAAATAATTGTATTTTCTTAAGTAATAAATCCAAAACAAATGGAAATGATCAAAGTTAGGAAACTAGTATTCTTAAAAGTAGTTATCCTTGAAGTATTGCAATATAAAGAGTTATAAAATTTCCTTTTAGCAAAAATCATCAAGATCATACATACATTAAGCTCATCTCATGTCATTCATGTTAGGAAATCGTCCATATTGTGTGTATAGCTAATCTATATAGTAGGAACATTTCAAACATTTACAAAACTATTTTTCGGAAATTGAAATTGCTACTGTCCTAATCTGATCTGACCCTTTCAAAGCTTCAAAGTTTTCAAAACTTAAATATAATATTATAATTAGATAGATCTTTCGAAGTTGATAGAAATCGATATATAATTTGCGAAGTTCCGAGTTAAAATGATCAAGTTATGGCCGTTTTAAGTTCGAATTCCCGCTTAAGACGAGAATTACGAATTTGATAGTTTGTATGAGATAGCTTGGACTAGTTAAGTGATGAAATACTTATTAGGATATTTCTTCCTTTTTAGGTGAACCCGATATCGACAATTCCTTACCACCAGATTACTTTTACTAAAAGACCGGTGATCCAATGGCCGTGTGATTATTACTTCCGATTTCATTTATTGTATGTAATTGTAATAATAGTTGCACTAGATATTTGGTAAAGATAAAATGGATATGCATGATGGGGATGAATGGGGACTATGTATGCTTGTTGTTGATATGAGAAATGGAATGTAAGAATATCGAAGCCGAGTGATTAACTATTGCTTGTATAGATAAACTAGAATTGATTGTCTGTGATTATTGATTGATTACTTAAAAGAATTGGTATAATTGATTATTCGGAATTGAAGATGAAATTGAACTCATTCATATCACGATGGAGATGGAGCATTAGCATTTGTTGGTTTATTGTTGTACCTTGAACGATTTTATAGTTTATAGTTGTCCGTAAGCTGAAACGGTCTTGGTTCGTACCGCGAGATTCGTTAATCTGCTAACCTGGGATGGAGGGCGCAAGTCCATCCACATATGATTTTCGGCAGGTCATATGTTTATTGAATTCACGTTTTTGATGCATATCACTTGTCTGACTAATTACTTGATTGTATGATGTGTTATAAATGCAATCCTGGAAGTTCTACTCACTAAGCTAGTGTAGCTTATACCCCAACAGATGTTTGATTAAATAGGTTATCTCAAGAATACTAAGTGGGGGACCGTGATGGTTGGAGCCGAGAATGACTTCGGGATTCTGACAAAGAATAAGAATGCTTGAAGTCATTAGCTAGGTTTTAAAATTTGCCTTGTAATGGTTTTATGTAGTGAAATCTTTTGATAAACTGAAATGGAAGTATAATGTTTTGTATTTGGAGTATAGTAAATTGAAATTTCTTTACATTGTTACTCAAGTTATATCAACATAAAATGCATTACTCTCCGATGAGTCTCCTCCATGTGTTAGACGTCTTGTACATAGTATGGAAGCCTTCGTGTGACTGAGGCGGTCATTTTCGGGCTTTAATATTATGTACGGCGGACTGCCATGTTTAGGATACCCTTCGGGGCGTGACACTAGGATATTTCATGGCATCATAAATGTTAAATTTAATAATCTCACCATCAAATTCCATATTAAGTGTACCATCATGCACATCAATTTTTGTCCTGAATGTCTTAAGAAATGGTCTTCCTAATAAAATCAATGATGAATTAAGAGAATCATCATTTTCCATGTCAAGAACATGAAAATCAACAGGAAAAACCAACCCATTAACTTGCACTAAAACATCTTCCAAAACACCTTTAGGATAAACATTAGACCTATCAGCAAGTTGAACAATCATACCTGTTACCTTTAATGGACCAACATTCAAGCACAAATAAACAGATAGAGGCATGACATTGATTAAAGCTCCTAAATCATACATGGCTTTTGCAATTCCAACATTACCTATTTTACAACAAATGGTAAACATACATGGATCCTTGCATTTAAGAGGAAGCTTCCTTTGAAGGATAGCTGAAACATTTTCACCTATGCTTATCTTCTGATTACCCTTAAGCTTTTTCTTGTTAATACACAATTCCTTAAGAAACTTAGCATAGCGAAGTACTTGTTTAATTGCATCGAGTAAAGGGATATTTACCTCAACTTTGCAAAATGTGTCTAGGATCTCCTTTTCTTCCTCTTCTTTCTTGGAATTTGCTAATCTAGAAGGAAAAGGAGGTATTGTCACTAGTGCCTTGGGTAGTTCAGCCGTAGGTCCTCCGATTTGATTGTTTGGATGGTGTGGAGTTACTACCTCTTTTTTAGTTTCTTCCTCTAAGTTATTCCGCTTTTCCTTTTTGTTAGGTTCTTGCAATTCCTTTCCACCTCTCAAAGTAATTGCATTAGCATTTTGCTTTGAATTAGTAATAGTCTGAGAAAGCAATTTACCTTGAGATTCTAACCTACTCATGGAAGGTGCAAGCTAACTTACCTTATTCTCCAAATTTTGAATGCTCAACTTTGTCTCATCTTAAAATTGTTTTGTGTTAATAGCAAGTGATTTAACAATTTCCTCAAGAGACATACCTAAACTTGAAGAAGATTATGGTGCTAGATTTGGTAGCCTTGGTTGATACTATTGAAAATTCTATGGTCTAGCTCCATAACTGAAGTTAGGATGATCCTTCCATCTAGGGTTGTAAGTATTTGAATAAGGATCATATTTCCTCTATGGCAGTCTTAGAAATCCCCTTACTGCATTAGCATGCTCATGGGAGTTATCTTGAAGTGTAGGATACATATTAGTGGCATGACTGGAAGCAGCACATATCCCACATGCTTTCACTTGTTGTGGATTCCATTTGCTAGACAAGAGGGGTTAGATTAGAAATTTGATGTTTAAGGTTAGAAACACTTACCTCATCCACCTTCCTTGAAGAGGAATCTTGTCGAAATCCAAATTGTTGTGAATCGACAACCATGATGAGATCAATTCCCTAGCCTAACCAAGGGTTTTATTCACTATAACACCTCCACTAGCTGCATCCATCATCTTCCTCTCCATTGGAAGCAATCCTTCATAAAAATATTAAATACGGAGTTGTTCAGATATCCCATGTTGTGGACAACTCACACATAATTGCTTGAATCTCTCCCAATACTCATGAAGATTCTCTATGTCCTGTTGTTTAATTCCACAAATCTCCCTTTTATGCTAGTAGCTCTTGAAGTAGGAAAAAATTTATCTAGAAATAACTTAACTGTATCTACTCATGTGGTAATAGAACCTAGAGGCAAATAAAATTGCCAATCCTAAGCTCTATCTCTTAATGAGAACGGAAAGGCACGTAATTTGATTTGCTCCATAGATACTCCTTACAGCCCCATGCTAGAACAAACCACATGAAATTCCTTAAGATACTTATGAGGATCTTCATTTTCAAGACCATGAAAACTAGGAAGCAAGTGTATCATACCAGATTTCAATTCAAAAGCAACATTTAATCCTAGATATTGAATACATGGTGGTTGCCGAGTTAAATCCAGTGTAGCCAATTCCCTTAATGTTCTTTCTTGATTTACTATTCTTTCTCCTCCCTTTTTAGATTCACTGAAAGAATAAACTAAATTCGGTGTTAAATTCAATCTGAGAGATGAAGATGTAGTGACTTCTTTTTACGCAACTTGGCTTCTTTATGTAATTTCTTGGTGGTCTTTTCAATCTTTAGATCATATTAGAATTCACCTGTATGAGAAGAATGAGTCATAAAAATAGAAATAAATTTGTTTTGACACCAATCCCCGGCAACGACGCCAAAAATTTGGTGGGTGTCAAATCTAACAAAATCAAAATCCTACTCTCAAAATTTATATAACCTGTATATAGCAGTGAGTATGGCCATATCCATAGGGATAGGTAAAATTTATTTCTACTAGAAAATAGATGAAGAAAAGAGGAAGGGGGAGGGGGTTGTGAATTCAAAGAAAACTAAATATATCATAAATAAGTAAACAAAATTCAAAGATTAATTCAATATCAAGGTGTTCCTAGCCAAAGGTGTCATTACAGCTCAGTTCATAGAATTGATTATTGATGCAAAGATTTATGTTCATTATCTTGGATAATTTGGTTATGGTCATTAACAAGTTCTAACAGCCTATCTCTCCTTACTTTTTTGATAATCAAAACAGGCTCTTTGATTATTTCCCTTATTGATTAAACAGCTCTAAACAAGCTCTTAAGGTTTAATTCATCAATAACATGAATAACAAAAGAGATTACCAATTCAAGCCAACAAATCATAAGATGATCTATTTAGACTAGATTATATATCCTCATGACACAAATCAATTATTTATCTATAATAAATCAATAAAAGAGATTACCAATTCAAGCCAACAAATCATAAGATGATCTATTTAGACTAGATTATATATCCTCATGACACAAATCAATTATTTATCTATAATCAATCATGTTATTGTGCCACACAGATTAGAACAATCAAACAATTACGGATTCATTGTTCTAATTGACAATATATTATCTTGTTAACTGGACAAATGAATCCTAATTTGTATCAATAAAACAAGATAATAATAATAAAACTTTAGAAGATATATAAATACCCTATTGCAAAGAACAAAACAAAATAAATCAATCAGATCTCACAATCCTTAAAGAACCGAAACTTGTAACAATCATTTAGCTAGAAAATTCTAAACTTTAGCTAGTCATATCAAAGAATCCTCTCTTTCTAGGGTTTGGAATTTTCGCTAATATCATATGGATCTCTCTCTAATAAAAAAAAAAAGGATATTTGTAGAACAAAACATGGAATTTGATTCATCAGAACGAACTTTGATTGAAACTAATCTTCGAGAAGAAATAGCCATCGATGTGTTGAGGCAGTGTAGAGGCGACTTTAAAGTTTTTGCTACAATGCATGGGCTACGCTAGCTCAAAGCTGGTGGCCTTTATCTCCCAGTGGTCGGCATTCATTGTTTGAATCAAAGGCTATTTCATTTGTTGAAATAGGCTGGTGGTGTTGTAGCAAGTGTTAATGTTTTTTATTCTATGCATGGTCAAGGCCGGCCAAAAGCCAGCGGCGTAGATCTTAATTTTGCCAACGTACAAGTACTTTAAGGAAGACCGATGCTATTATGTATTGAAAGTTAGCAGTGTTAGATTTTCTATGTTGAAGACTGCCTTTGTTCTATTATAGGTTGGCGAGCTTTCTTCCTATTTTGCCGGCCTACTTTGTTTACTTCACCAAATTTGCACAAGACTTCTTGAATTTGCTTGTATTTGGTTTACATTTCCATCAAGACCTAAAATATCACAATTAAGCCTAATTAAGTACTAATTCCTTATGATTTCTATAAAATCAATAACAATTTAGCATGATTCCTTTAATGAAAAGTGAGTATAATATGCTTTTATCACTAATATTAGTTATTAATTAAAGTATTGCTAATATTATGTTGACAAGTAATTAAAATTATTACCCCTTAATGTTATGATGACTATTAGCTATTTTTATTGAAATCAATATGGTGAATTAATGCATTTGAGTGGAGTCCTAATATTGATTTAATTTACTAAAATTTGTTTCTAAAATTGTTTTGGATCTCATTAGAACATATTTAAAGGATGCTTATTGATTATTATGATCCAAGTAAAGTTTATTTGAATTCAATACAAAAGGAATATTAAGGGTCATTATAGAGTCAACGCTTCTAATAAAAACATTTGAATTTCAAATGATATACTTAATGGAATTTGAGTTATTATTAAGTAGTCACTATTGCTATTATTATGGATTTTTGGAAATTTTCATATGGTATATGGTCATTTATTATGTTTTACTTTTGTGTATATTTTTAGTGAAAAAATGTTTTTTTCCTCTAAACTTTTGATACACTTCTTATAATCAGTTGTAAAAACTATTATTTATCATCTAACATGTTATCTTTATCTAAAACATTGTAACTTATGGCATGCTATCTATATTTATATAATTTAAGCCACAACTTTTTTATTTGTCGCACATTTTTATCATATAGTTTTATATGTATCAATATCTCTAATATTATCTATATAATTTAAACTAAAACCCTTTTATTCATGGCATATTTTTATCATATAATTTTATATAGTAATTTATCAATTTCTATAATATCTATATGTATATAATTTAAGCAATAACTCTTTCATTCGTCGAACATTTTTATCATATATTTTTATATGGTAATTTATCAATATCTCTAATATTATTATTTGATCATTTTATCAAAGAAATAAACTTATCATTGTATTTAAGAATATTGAATTAAAGAAATGAATCATCATTGCTAATTAAATCTATTCTTTCTATTCTTCTTCTATATAATTTAAGCCAGAGCTATTTCATACGTCACACATTTTTATCATATAGTTTTATATGATAATTTATAAATCTCTCTGATATTATTATTTGATCATTTTATTTAAGGAAATAAACTTATCATTGTATTTAAGAATACTGACTAAAGAAAAGAATCATCATTGTTTTTTAATCTATACATATCTATCTCTATAATTTAATTGCTATTTAATCTATATAAATCTATTTATATCTATCTATCTATATGATTTAAGCCAAAACCCTTTCATTCATTGCACATTTTTATTATATAGTTTCATATGGTAATTTATCAATCTCTCTAATATTATTATTTGATCATTTTATTTAAGGAAGCAAAATAATTGCAATTAGGGTTGATGTGTTATAAACTTCGTTATAAATATTTACAATGTATTAGAGTGTTATTTCATTAATCCTATATTTCTTTTTCATGTATTAACTTCAACTATGTTTTTATTGTAAAAGTTCATTTTCTTATTTAATTTTTACTCCCACAATGTGGGTGCCTCATCTGCTAGTATTAACTATAAATGCCTTAGCATATGAAATTTAGAAATATAAAGACTCTAGAACAATATCTTTTCCTAGAAATATATATTATCAACATGCTTATCCTTACTTTAATTCTATTATGTGAACAATCCATTACTACAATGTTTACCCTATGAAATGAAATTCAATATAAGTAAATCTTCTTCTTTGAACTAATCTTAAAATGAAAATTTCCTTTCCTCAATTTCACTATAAATAATTTGATATGCTACAAAGTGATCACAGTTCACAACTTCAAGATTCCATAAAAACTATATTATATATATATATAATATATATATTCATATTACGCACTTTTATGGATCAATTATAAATATCATCTCCTTAACAATATCAAATCCATAACAAGAACTTATCAATTCCTATCATCTATCTCACAATTATTCACTATCCCATGCATCAGCAACTTAATTGACAACATTATATGCTATTATCACCTAAAATCATTGAAACTTAATCCTTGCCTCCACAATTTATAAAATTAATCATAAAATCCTAAATCCAAAATTCTTATCTTTTGATACAACCAATACAAACTATAAAGTTAGATTTTATTTATAACCAAATCATACCTTTATTGATTTAACTGTAATTTCAAAGCCAAAAAGAGTCACTATATGTCTCCAGAACACAACAAACGAAGCAAATCCTTACAAGAATGCTAAAATTAGGATTTTGTTTGTATAATAAATAAAAAAAAATTTCAATATTGTAACTCTTTACTGTTGTAGAATATGATATCCTTTCTTCTTTTTTTTTTTTTTTGTTGCTAGATATCACTTCCTTACAATAGCACAAAACCAAAAAATAATATACTATAGTGTTGAGAATCTGTTGTTATTTTCACGAATCTTCTAAATCATCAAATGGTCATGTATTAAAATCCTCCTTACTAATAAACTTGGAAGGGGAAAAAGATAGAAGCTAAAATACATTTCTCTAACCTATAAAGAATGTCATACTATGTAAAAATGTAAAATTCATCCACTTGTTCCTATCATTGATAATTATACTTCTAAATTTTTAATGGGTTGTGTGGTTATACAATGTGATTATCCAATACCAAAACATGTCATTCAATCATCAATACTAACATATCTAAATTTCATTTGGTTTAGCACTGGGCTTTTTAGCTAACTTTTTCCATGGATTTTTTTTTTGGGTTGGGGTTGGGGTGTTGGGTGAGGGTGGGGTGTGTGGGGTGGTTGTTGTGTTATAGGGATCGACTTATAGCATCTATCACAGAATCTTAACTTTAAGGAAGTCAAGCACTAATCCTAAAGATCGTTGCCAAATCTACCACTAAATAAGGAAAACTGTTGTGTTGATTCTCATGATCACACTGAAAACTTAGGCAAGACTATGATTCGGACTTATAAAGATGACGTATAAGACAAAGATCATCCAACTATGGAAGAAAAGGAGAAAAAACAAAGGAAAGGAGAAGATGTAGCATAAAATGCGTCACACCTCAAACCGGAATGCAATTGCGACCATGATCACGATCATGACCAATAACAAGGGTGTTTCTCCATAGACGAGACCTCGACTAAAACAACAGTTGTGACTCTTACTACGATCCAAAACCACAACCATGCTTTTGAGTGCGTTCTCCACTATTCTGGCACGCATTTCTTCTTTTGTTATATTATGTTATTTACTTATTTGCTCTTACTAGGGGTTTTATATAAATACTCCTCTAAAGTAAGAAAACCTAGCTAATGAACTCTATTATCATCTTTTAATTAATTTCTCTTGAGAAACAAACCTAAGTTCTTATCAATCTTGTATTGTGGTAAACAACCACTCAAACAATCATGTGCATAATATTAAGAGTGTGAGAATGTATTTTAGGTTGTTATTGGTGTGTCATCCATTAATAATGTCGTCCATATCTTTTATTTTCATTGTCATTCAAATATAAAACTTGATTTTCACTAAACTAGTTAGATTTTACCATTGTTGGCACGCATGGCGTATCATCTTAGTATCAGAGCTACAATTATGACGAGGGTCAAGTTGTTGTGTGAAGAAACATAGGTAACTTATGCTCATTGTTGAAATTCAGAGATTCGGTACTCTTAGAATCTCATATTTTCGTTGTTTTATCAATATAATTGGAGTATTTGTGGAGATGTGGTATTGTTTATAATGTATCACTACTGGATTGGAAGTGTGCATATATGGTGTTTGATCAAATTTCTGAACCAAATTTGTAGTTCGTTGTAATTCAATTGAGTTGTGATTGTGATTGCAACATGTTATTTATTTGTACAGTTGAAGCATTGTGGTTTTGTTGGGATTTGTGCTACTCGAATTTGCATCAGAAGTAAGGACAATATCACGTACGCTAGGTGTTTGACAAAATTCCTATGAAGAATATAATTAATGTTTACTCATGAGTTATGGCAAATTGATATTAACATGAGATTAAGCATAGAGCTATAATCTTAAAGGAGATAGAGATGAACATACCTAAATTTGATGGTTATGGATCTCCAGCAAAGTATTTGGATTGGGAATTTCAGGTAACTAGAGTTATTGACAAATTTTTGCACCCTAGTAGTAGACTCGGATGTGCAGTTCCTAAGAAACTTACGGGACTAACAGATTGTGGTGGTGAAGTGTTGTGCCATATTAGGCATTAGATGGGTATCAAGAGGATGTTTGATGGGATCATATGACGAAATTAATGAGAAGAGAATTTGTTCCACCTTCCTACAATGATGAGTAGTATGATCATTTATTGGTGATTAAACAAGAACACATGAAATTGGTAAATATGCAACAGAATATAAAGCCCTCATGAAGCGTTGTGAAGCAGATGAGTCTCATGCAAACACCATCGCCAAATTCGTGAGGGGACTAAATTATGACATTGTCGAGAAAATTGATTCTTGTAGATTCCTGATTTTAGAAGAAGCTATCCAAGTTGCATTGCAGGGGGAGATGTCTATTACTTTTTCTAATATGGTGGAGAATTTAAAACTAATGAAAGACTTAGTAGCAAAGGATGCTCGAGAGAGCCAAGTGTAGCAAACCGATGTGGTTGTGTGAGAAGAGATAAGATCCTTAATTAATGCAAAGAGGATGAATGCATAAAAGAGATGGGTGATCAAGATGGTGCAGTATGCTATGTAGAAGTTGAGCCACATTATTTGGTATTAAGAGAAGAAATAGGTAAGTTACGATTGAACCTTTAGGTATCTAACTTAGTGCCTCTTCTGTCACTCCTTAAGGGGTACCTTGAATGTGATAACCCATCGTACACAATACTAAAGCCTAGGAATGACTACCTTAGACATGCAAAGACTTTCATATCATACACAAGGCATACTTTCACAATAGAGGGAACACTAATGGAGTTGCGTAGTTTACAAGTATTCAAATGGCATGCAAGAGAAACTAAACCAGTAAATTTAAACAAGATAAGTTATAAGTCTTAGAGGCATTTTCTTGGCAAATCCACAGGGCTTCAAAAGTTATCACATTTATGATGTCTCCAAATAACATAAGTCTTTTTGTACATTTCCTCCAAAAGCTCCTAAAAAAAATCATCATCATTACCTGGGTTTCACCATCTTAGGGTAGAGCCATAGGTATTCCTGATATAACATAAATCTATATAGGTGTAAGTGACAACATGCTTAGTGAGTATATTCCTGCAAACTTATCACATAGAACAAGCAAGTTTGCTTATAGAAACATATGCTATGCATCAAACACAAGATGCAAACAAATATACATGGGTATCCGGAAACTGTGTTGATAAGTGTCAAGAGACCCTTTATTCTTTGTATTTATTTAGCCATATTTGTTGTAAAATTCTTGTGATTTGATGAATAAAAGGATACTTATTTGTGAAATATTCATTCTAGGGATTTAGGAGCATATTTAGAAGATTCTATGATGATTCAAGTGAAATCGAAGCAAATTTGATAAGTTTTGATCAAGAACTAAATTTTTGAACATGTATTATCTTGTGCATGGCCATGCTAGAGATAGGGAATAAGTTAGTAGGTTTTTAATTTTCAACCTCTCCTTCAGCACAAATAGGGCAGAATGGTAGGGATGAGGTCGGGAGTATTAGAGAAGGAAAAACATAGTGTTATGTCTTCAGCCCCTCCTTCAGCACAGCCAAGGCAGAATGGCGAGGAAGAAGTCAACAAGCATCAGAGGTGAAATTTAAAGATTTTGACTTCAGTCCTACCCCAAACACGGCCATGCAGACGCCAATGTTGACTTAAGTTCATTTGAAAACTATAAATAGTGCATTGTTTTCTTACTTTAAAGTTTTGGATCATATTTTCTAAGCCCTAAGAGAGAAATTACGAAGGAAAACACGAAGAACTTTAAGGAGAAATTTGCTTGAGCATCAATTGGAGATCACAAGACATCTATAAGGGTTTTATCTTTACGTCATGATTTCTTTTATCTCTTCTAGATCTATTATTCTTATTGTAAATCTTATGGAGAAGTAGATTCTTCATGCCCTGCATCTTGTGAAACCTTAAACCATGTAATTTGAATTGCTTTTTTATTAATGAAAATATTCATACCTTTGTATCTATCCATGTGATTCCATTGTCTTATGAATGATTTGTGAACAAATTCATTGCATGTATGATTCTTATTAAATAGGAAGAGGTTTCATCTAATGACATGGATCTTCATGACTAGAGAAATTGCTTATTTCATCTAGAGGTAGGGAAATTCTAGTTTTTTGCTACAAGGATTTAATTCTTGTTATAAGGATCATGTACTTTCATTCAATCTTATGTGATGTTAATGAGGGAAAGGTGTCCAATCTCATGTAGGGTTAGGAATTAATTAACTCAAGGGAGTAATTGATTTACTTGATGAGATCTTGCAATGCAAAGCATTAATAATTCATTAATCAATCCATTATCATAAGAATTTTAAGCTTTAGAATGGATCAAGGTGATGGGTATGTTTTGTGATTAAATTCATCTTTTGAAAGCACACATAAGTGATCTTAGGGTTGCTTAATTAGTTGCTTAGTAGTTGAATCATACATTTCACTTCAAGATTTAGGCTAAATAGTAAGGAACCGATAACACTATTACTTGTTTTCAAGATCCCTAAGGATGATACTCTCAAGTCTATGCTACATTGAATAGGTACACTTGCCTACTTAGATCGTAGATTTCATTAGGTTTATAAATTTTAAAATTTGATATGATCGGTAAGTGCTCATCACGTACATAGCACGGATTTATGCATTCCATGACAAGGGTTGGAAATGCTCTAATAGGTCTCCGTGACCTTTACTGCTAGTCCTCGAACACCTACCTATAACGATTGATCTAATGCGATTCCCACAAGAGGCTATATTTCTGAACGAAGTAGTTCCTTAGGAAGGAATAGGACCCACATTTCACATGTGGTTTGCAGTCCACCTGATCCCACACATGGTAGTAGCAGCCATCAAATATGACTTAATGGCATGCAATGCATGATCGGTTCTTAGTTTGCGCTAACCATGTTAAGTTTATTAAGGGTAATCAAGCAATTAATCACATACCTAATGTATACAAACACAATACCAACACATTTAAACAACCAATTAATATTTTGATATGCTCACCACCTGTTGATCATGCAGCATCAGCCACAAGCATAATTCCTATATCCTCCTATGACAAGTCCATTTTTTTTTCTTTTCCCTATCAACTAGTACACTAATTTACATACAAAGATTAGATAAGAAAGTCAGGAAATAAAACTCACTTGACCATTTGGAATCAATTAATCAAAATGATACTCTAGAAATGAGGAATTGACTTCTTCATTACCTAAACAAAGAAAATATCCAAAATGAGTACTTCCCATAGACTTTGCTTAAAATTCTAATTCTAAAACTTAATTCTTGGTATATTTTCCGGTTATTTAGTTTTGACCTTCAAACGATTATATATGAGTCATTTTAACTCTAATTTTTGTATATAAGTAGTCAATTTCTACCCTTTTCAGATGCTCCATCCATTTGTAAAGTTATTTCAAACATTAAAGGTCATTTAGGTCTCAGAATCTAAGGGGCCAGATTTAGCCTAGATTCATGTGTAAACCCATTTTGACATTTTTGCAAGTTTTACCTTAGGTAGACTTTCTAAGACAAGTTTTAATTTATCCCTATGCTCAAACACATTAAGATCTTAAAAGTAGTTCACAACACATGCATAATCCTAGTAATGTTACTTAGAGGAAAAGATTCTTTACTGAATAATCTATATGACAAATTGGAAAAGCTTAGGTTCACAAAACTAAACTTTGAAAATTTATAGCGAACTTTTATTTTTTAGTACTAACATATAGATGATTTGGACTTAAAACATAGTGTATACTTTATTTTAGCCCTTGTAAACTCTGCCCAAATTTTCATTAAAAACTCATTTGACAAATCTTTGGTTTTTATGTGTTTTCAAGAAAAAAATTTCAAGTTGTAAAATTTTCACAGTTTCACACTCATGGCTCGGCATTTTAGAAAAATTTAGGAGGTTGATTTTTTTTTTCACATTTCCCCTTTGTGCATAGGATTCCTTAGGCATTTAAAATAAATTTAAGAAGAATATTTTACACAATAAAGAATTACCAATATAGAAGGTTTAGGAATTTCTATTAGCATTGTAACAACATCACTACCAGCACTTCTATACATATAGACAAAATTAAACTCATAAATATTTTTTTTAAGCAAGGTGAACTCAAAATAAAAAGATGAAAAGGCTGAGAATATAAATATAAGCATAATCAAAATAAAAGTATGAGAGTCTTACCTTATGATCAAGGCTTTCCGGGACTTGAAATAATTCAATCACCATGTAAAATAACTAAAAATGGAACGAGATGTAATAAAATAAAATAAAATAATAGAAGTCTTGGATTTTTGTCAAGAGTTCTCAAGACTTGAAATGATCCAATCTTCTTCAGAGTTGAATATGGATAAGTCCAAGATTAGAAGTTGACTAGTCTTATATAAATTACATGAAATAAAAGTGCTTAAAATAAAAGAACATGAAATAAACGATAGTTAAATTAGTGGCAATATGCTCTAAAAATTAGTTATACATATACATATACATACTTATATATATATATAATATTTACACATAAAGGTTAGATTAAGAAACATAAAACAACATGTAAATAAACATGATTGTGACATGAATATAACATAAACATAACTTGAAACCAAGTATGTTGTTTTGTATTTTTCCATCCCTAGCATGGTGCGTTATGAGGATATTTTATGGAAACTTATTTGAAGACATATGTGCATATTTTACATCATAATATAAGAAGGTGCTTTAGTGTATTACCTGAATGATAATTTGAGATGTGTGTGTTAGAGGTAGAAAAGGGAGGAAGAGAATTTGGAAAGAGTTTTAGAATGAAAGAGAGGTTATGTAAGTATAGGAAAAAAAATGAAGGAGAGAAGGGGTATTTATAAAGGAAAAAGTAAGGAATTAATGTGTTATAAAAAATATGGAAAAGGAAATAAATTGGAAGGAAAAGGGGAGAGGGGATGCAGGAAGAGGGAGGGAAGAGAAAGGGAAGAGAGAGAGGAAAAGATTATGAAAAGTAAGATAAATTAGATGTGTATAAGATTAAGTCATATAAGTGTAAGAATAGGTGTGCAAATTATAAGAAAAAGTGATTGATATGAATAGTAGTGAATGGTAGATAAGACATATTAATTATCGATAGAGGTAAAAATACGCGTATAAGTGCTATAACTGATGTTTTTATGAACGAATAAAATTTTATTTGATATTATATGGATATCTTAATATTATTCTAATATTAATTGTTTGTCATAATATTTTGCCTAGATTTACGTGTTGGCGATCAAATACATAAACTGTTATAAAAAAACGGTCGAAATGATAAGGGTTTCAGATAAACTTACCGTTTTAAGGTATAAATCTTATATTAGTATTATTTTTAGGGTTTTCACTTTTTCCTACTTCATCTGATATCTTAGGGTTCTAGGATTATAATTGATCTAGTCTAGGGTTTCTTTAAGGTTTAAGGTTGGTTTAGTTTGACTTTAGGGTTTCGGTTTTGATATCGAATCTAAGGTTTTTACCATCAAAACTTGGGGTTTACATCTTGCACTTACATTAGGAATATAGATCATTCCATGTCTTATCGTATTCTTATTCACTACTTCCATTTGCACCACTTTGATCCATTATTGGGATTGAGATGCACTCATGGGTATTGTAGTTATCTTTTACCTATTGCGATGTTTGAGAAATTCATTGCCATTCATTGAAGTATTGTAGATGATTACGTACACTGGAAGAGTGTTGTGATATGGTATGGTAGTATTGTGAAAATGATAGTTGTGTACATGCGCCAAACTATTGAATTTCCTTTTGATAAGAGCTTTACAGATGTAACATTGTGGATTTATACCTTCCCACATACCCTTAACATCCAATTGACATGTTATGTGGAATTATTGAGATTGCCTATTGCCACTACATCTGTTATATGTAGCATAACTAGCTATTGGTTTGGTATTATTGCGGATTGATGCTACTTATTTATCAGACTAGTACCCCATATTGGGGATTTGTGTGATTTAGAAAAACCACTGAGTATAATGCCTAACAAGGTGAACCACCTTTTATCTCTCTTAACATTACATGGGAAACAATGTATTGGTGATAGCTGTCATCAGCATCATTTTGGGGAAGTTTCAAAGTGCCTTCTTACTGCTGTAGTTGAATAGATGTTGATAAGGGTGATGATTAGCATGTTAGACTGAGGATTAATGTCATGATTATGCTTGATTTTGAATTCGTTTTGAAGGGTATATCTAGAGTGTTTGAAGTCTTTAGGCACTCACCTACCTACTTTTCACCACTCTACATATTTTATATTTATCTATTTATGGGGTTGCAAATTGCAGAGCACATGTCGATATTGTGATAATGTATGTCCTGTGAAAACAAATGAGATGCATGTTGATGTTCATTAGAGTGTTATGGATACTTTTTTTTAGGACAGTGCTTTGTATGCAAATGATCCTATTGCAGAGGAAGACATGCTGTACAAAATACAAACCACTCAGTGGATCTTTGAATGCATTCATTTTGGCCGATCACTAAGGGATTGCACCATATCTCACACTTCCCATTCTAGAGTAGCGGATAGCTTGGTGGTGACAAATTCACCTATTCTTACTAACTATGTTTCCTCTGTTTTGAATTATTATTGTATTTGTACTGCATTAGATGAGTACTACATATTTGGTATATCTTTGTGTTGCATTGAAGGGGATTCATGTATGTGTTTATTGGAAGCTTATGAATATGATACATAATGGTGTGATGGGAAAACAGACCTTCAAGAACTAGCATCTAATTTACTAGTTAGGAGCTCCATTAAGTTTTTACAAGATCTACAGATTCTTATTACTATTGCAACCATGGTTCTCTTAGAGGGACATACCAAACTATATAGAGAGTTCTTCAGGTATGATCTTTATCTTGCCTTGGCAGTGAATCAGTTTTTAGAAGAGATCTTGGCTGATAACTTTTAGTCATCTGATAAGGAGATGAAATTTTTACTTGTTATACTTGATTGCAATTCTATTAATGACCATATGCTATGGGATGATATTGTTTATTTTGGTGGAAATGACTTGAGGAAGGAGCATGTGTGTGTGAATGATCCTTTAATTTCGTATGTAAACATGTGCCTAGTTAATGGAGGATTTTTGTGGTCTGATGTATAAAGAAAGTTTAGGCTACTTGAATTGGGTCTTCACTTTATGTTGAGGACACATGATTTTTCAATTGAATCCATTGTTAATGAATTATCTTTACTTGGTGAAAAAAATGTGCAAATTCCTATTACTATTGATGTCTTATAATATAAGGAAATATTGCGCATTTTGTGCTAGTATTGTCATGGCGACAAAACATGTGTTGGCGAACTATGATTACCACCTAAGCATTAATAGGATGGTATGTTGTGTTGTTGATAGTAGTAGCATAAAAGGTGTGAAGGGTTTTCAATTACATCTATATAAAGAGCATTGTTTGAATCCATATGAGCTTTTATATTCCTTTAACAAAGAATACACATTATCTTTAAGTATGATTAAGAATTTTTTGACTAAAGTTGTTGACTTTATTATGAGTTGGAAAGGGGTTGTGAAAATGAAAGTTGCTATCAATTTCGTGTGGAGGAGCTCTGATGTTTGTTATACCATTATTACTTTACCAAGGTTTAGAATCAATGTAGGAGATAAAAGGAAAGAATGAATGGATGAACATATTTCCAACCACAAATTAGGGTAGACAAGAACCTAATGCTTGTGTCGAACTTCATTAGTATAGAAAGAGAGAGGAAGTTATTCATGAGAGAAAGCATGGGGTATTGATAGTTAAACACTTCAAACATAAGTGTAAAAAGAACATTAGAGTGATGAGAGAGTTCAAACACACATGTGAGGAAAACACTTCTTTTTTATTAGAGCAACTATTTTTTGTGTGCAGGTACATTCACATTCCTTAGAGTCTGTTAAGTTGATTTTGAATGTTGGTTATGATGTGAAAGCCTTCTACCCACTAGATTCGAGGGAAAATCTTCAACATCCCTAAAGCGATGATAGGAATTGACTTCTAGCATCTATCACATAATCTCAACTCAAAGGAAGTCAAGAACTAATCCTAAAGATCCTTGTCAAATCTACTAATGAAAAGGAAAACTGTTGTGTTAATTCTCAAGATCACACAAAAAGCACATGCAAGATTATGATTCAGACTTTTAAAGATGATGTATTAGACAAGGATCATCCTATCAAGGAAGAAAAGGAGTAAAAATAAAAGAAAAGAGAAGGTGTGTGACAAAGCACACCTACAACTCAAACATAGAATGCAACCGCAACCATGATTACGATCGTGAATAATAATAAGGGGAAACTGCATTTCCCCATACCTAAGATCACGGCTATTGAAAATACCCTAAATTTCCATTTAATTTAGTTAGATATTACTAGACGATTAGTGTGAAAATACAAGTAATTTTAAACCTTAATTTAAATTTAGTTTATGATGGGAATCAAGCCATCTCAACTATAGGATCGATTACTCGTACTTGACCTAAAGATCTACAGAATCTCACTTTAAGATTGTTGAGTGGTCACATGGAATCAAATGAAGATCTAAGCATTCAAGCACGTATTCAATTTGATTTTGGGTTTAACTTGAAGAGTATTTGCATATTGATCAAGGAAGCATTGGAAGCTTTAGCAGATATCAGGCTGGAGACGAACATCGGTTCAATGACGCCAGTATATGATTCTATGCTGCCATGTTAATGTAAAAGCCGTTAGCGTATAGCTAACTTTGAACAACCACATATTCAAATTCTTTAAGGCTACCTTTAAGGCCACCAGTGTTCATCATACACACTACTAGCGTATCTCTTTTGGCCTTCTGCATACAGTTAGTATTCAATGTACCCAGGATTGAAGTTTTTAAGGCCAGCCACTACACCACCAGCCTACATCTTTCTAGTAGCCAGCGTTCTTTTTATAAAGTTTCTTGTTTTCATTTGTCTTTTGGTTTTCCCTTTTTATTTAGTTTATATAAAACTTTGTTCTTATGAAAGAGACGATTTTTGACATATTTGAAATTTGATATTTGAGAATTTTCTCAAGTTTTTCTCTTATAAATCATTATTGATTGTAGCGAGATTATTTTGCTTTTATCAATCCTTTGGATTATAGCGAACAAACCGTGATCCCTATTTCGTGCGTCATATTGAATTAAAGTTAGTGTAGTTCGGTTGATTATAGTGCGTAATATCCATTGTCAAGCCATTCATATCCTTTTATATCATCATAAATCTATATAATACAAAAATCCCAAAATACACAATCGTTCTAATTGGCTATCCAAGGCTCTATTGTTTTAGGCACATCATATTTTGGTATTAGAGCGAAGGTTCCATGTTTCTGCGTATTTGGGTTTGAAGATTCATATCAAAAGAATACAATTACGACAACGGGATGTTTAGTAAGTGCAACATTTGATCTTTTTGTGTTATTAGGGTTTATGTGGTGAATAAAGTTAGGATTTTTATCACTATTGTGCATGACTTGTGTGATTAAGGTTTGCTTGGTATGATTAGAAAAATAAAGATTCGTGTTGTGATTAGGTTTATATTGTGGATTGTTATTTCTGATTGGGAAAAATTTGGAATTCGGGAATTATGTTGCATGAAAGTGTGAATGCTACTGGTATGAATGATGAGAATAGTCGAATTGGTTAGGGTCATCGTATAGCATGTGGTAGAGGAACAATAGAGGAGAAATTGCAAGCTTTGACTAATCTTGATACTACCCTATCTACAAGAGTGGAACGGATGACATTAGGGCAACAGCCCGTAGTTATTCCATAGGCATCGCCTTCGATTGCAAATATTAATGTTTAATAGGAAGGAGTAGCAGGAGGTCATAGAAGAAGACAAAATTAAGGTGATGGCCATGCCTATCGTGAAGGGAAAGGTGACAATTATGAGAATGATTATTACTATGATGAGTTCTGATCACCAAGGGGTTTAGAGAATGTGAAGCTATAAATGCTTTCGTATGCAGGTGGTAATTTGACTAATGAGTATCTTGATTGGGGAGTATCTTGATTAGGAAGATAAGGTGGAAAGCTTATTTGAGTGCTATGACATTGAAGACCATGTGAGAGTTTGACTTGCTGTTGTTGAATTCATAGGTTATGTTGCTTTGTGGTGGAAGAATGTCCTTGCCACACGAAGAAGGGATGGAGAGACTGAGATTAGAACATGGAAAGATATGAAGTGAATTTTGAGGTAGAGATTTGTTCCTGATCATTATAAGCATGAGTTCTTCATGCGTATGTAGACATTGAAGCAAAGAGGAAAGATTGTGGATGAGTATACCCAAGAGTTTGAGACATTGACGATTAGATGCGAGGCTATTGAGCCTCTTGAGCAAACAATGGCAAGTTTGTTTCTGGCTTAAAGTATGAGATTGCCTATATTGTTGATTTGCAGCGATACAGTACACTTGAAGAGGTCATCCAGTTGGGTCTAAAGGTTGAGAGGCAGAGGCATTAAAATCCTTATAGAACATCTAACAAATGTTTGTAACACCCTAACATAAGGAAATTACAACCCGCCACGTGTCATTCTCTTTATAAGAACATGCCAAGGCTATCAATCTAATCCATAAGTATAAACAATTATAATAAACTCCAATACTCACATAAAAAGGTACATGTTTAAGTTATCTCATAAAAACAAACTCTTTTAAAATAAACATCTTAATGACATAAACTAAAGCCATCATAACTAAAAGTCTCAAAAATTTCAACAAAACTTACAATAAAAACAAAATTTTATAAGAGAAAATTTCAAAGCTTTATATAATCTTCCAAGTCTAGCTTTAGGAACCATAAAAATCTAGAAATCAGTAGCATAGTCCAATCCACTAGAGTCTTCCCTATCATCTACATAAATATCATAGCCTGACAGGTCAAACATCACTGGATCCTCACCTGCTCTTGAAAATGATAAAAGAATGAGCAAAAATGCCCAATACACCAAACCACATACAAAATGCATATGCCATACAACATATATATATATATATATATATTTTCATGCAATAAACATAGTTTATTATCTTTAATTAACTAGCAAACAACACAATTCAGAATTATAGTACTCTAGTTCCAAACTTGGAGTATCTCATGACTCCTGAAAAAAAAAACAATATATAAAATAAACAATATACATATATATAGTGTTGGAATTCTCCACGCACCGCGACCATATTGCTAATACCTAATCTACCGAAATCATTTCAATGCACGAGTCACTCAGGACAACCTTACACATAGATCATCAGGTTACTAGCGTTAGTATCACACTCTGCGTAGTCTTTACTAATTGCAACTAATCACAACTAGCAAAACAATTTAATATGTCATATAGAATTAGATTAATTTAATATTTTGACCTTATACACATATAACAAGCAAATCTAAACGTACAAGCACATACAACAAATAAGGTAAGGTTGTACATATATCAAATTCCAAGAACAGTACTCTAAATCACCTAAACCTGCTTTTATAATGCAACTCCTAATTCAACAAAACTCGATAATATGAACATATCAAATTAAAAAATACATCACATCGAATAAACCTAACTCCATTTACATCTAAAACCTAAATCTCAAAATAAATATAAATCTACACCTTTTCCCTTAATCGAAATACATAAACCCTTCAATCAACTCAATTTCCTCAACAAATTCTTCAAACCCTAAAACTTGATTCAACACTATATATACCAGAAATCAACAACTACCATTTTTTATGAAATCATAAAGATTAAAATTTTAAAATACTTACCTAAATTTGATTCTAAATCATTTTAACACTAAATTCAAATATACATATAATCAGGGTTTTCTCTAATCTCCCTTTAAACAACAAAAAATTCTAAGGAAATATAAAATTGTATATCTTAAAGGAAGAATGGTTATTCAATTACCTAATCTGATCCTCAATCTTCCTTAAACATCTAATCTTCAGATCTCCAAGAAAACTAGAACCGTTTCTCCAATTATCCTTCAAGACAATATAAAAACCCTAAGAACTTTGATAAATCTATGAAACTAGAACAAATTTGGTGATCCAATTACCTAATCTTGAATATTGACTTCTCTTGACGGTTAGGAACACTTCAAAGGATGTCTGCTAGGTTTAGGGTTGTGTTGGAGAAGAGAACAAGTGAGATAACATATAGGAAATATCATACATTTTCATCTCCTTTGGATTACATGCGCTGGCAATTTTTACAATGTACGACGGCTGTGTATATTGAAGGCTGACGGCGTAGAAGGTAAAGCTAGTTGCGTAACAGCTGTGTAGAGCTCTTGGGTAATTTTTCTTTCAACATATATCGGCAGCGTAAACCCCAAATTTGGTGACGTACACGATTCCAACCATTTTTCACAATTTAATACCGCCTCTATGCTAATGGAGCCACAACAACGTACACCAGCGATGCTCTTTCCTATGCCGGCGGCATTGAGCCAATGTTCGATATGAAACTTTTCATCTTCTATCATGTGTCTGTCATGTGATCAAAATATCACTATAATTAGATTTTTGTCCATATTAACCTTAAAATTTTATTGCATTGGACACTTTTATCTTTCTTTATATATTATTCATTTGTATATCACAGTGTTCTTCTAAAACATCTGAAGGTTATTCTAAACCTCTGGTATCTGATAGTAAGGAAGTAGGTCAGAATGTTGATAGTGATTATAAATCTGGGAAGGAAGTACCAATTGATAAGTGAGTAGAGAAATCTACTCGTGATTTTGGTAAAGCTGTAGTGACTACTAAGTTTAAGAAAGATGTTGCTGGTAGTTCTGAAAAGAAAAGTAGAGGTAAAGTGCTTCAAATGTCAAGGTCATGGGCATATTGTTTCTCAGTGCCCTAACAAACGAGTGATGACTATCACTATAAGGGACTGGTTAAAGAGGAAGAGGATGAAAGTGAGCAAGGTCCTGATGAGTTACAAGCTGTTATAAGTTCTTATTATGAGGATAAGGAGGTCCATACCTTTGAAACCCCAGGGAAGGAAAAGTTTATGAGTTTAGTGCTAAGATAGGATTCATCTTCTCTATCTTCAGTTGACCAAGAATAGAGGAAAAGTCTTTTATATACTGGCTATAGGATTTGAGAACAACTATGTGTGATCCTTATTGATAGTGGGAGTTATACCAATGTAGTAGTGACTTCTATGGTAGAAAAGTTGCAATTTCCTATAGTTCCACATCTTAGTCCTTATAAACTTCAGTGGCTAAATGATTAGGTTGCCTACTTGTTGATTCTCAAGTTAAGGTACCAATCTCTATTAGAGATAGGTATCAAGATGAAGTCTTTTGTGATGTTTTATCTATGACAGCTTCTCACATCATCTTTGGGAGGCCTTGACTCTTTGATAATCGAGTTCTTCATGATGGATATCTAAATAGCTATGCTTTTTAGAGAAATGGTAAGCGTATTATTTTACATCCTATGAAGCTTGGAGAGATTTGATCCGCTTAGGATCAAAGCATGGCCAACGACAGAAGAGAACTATGTTGATGAATAGGGAGATTATAGCACCAATTTTAAATTTGAGGGACAATCTTTCAGGCTAGAGGAGATGATGGGAATCAAGACATCTCAACTACAGGACCGATTACTCGTACTCGATCTAAAGATCTATAGAATCTCACTTTGAGAGTTTTGAGTGGTCACATGAAATCAAATGAAGATCCAAGCATTCTGATTTTGGGTTAATTTGAAGAGTATTTGCATATTGACAAAGGAAGCATTAGAAGCCTTAGCAGATCTCATGCTAGAGACGAACACCAGCTCAATGCTGCCAGTATATGTAACTATGCTGCTGGCATTGGTGGAAAAGCCGTCGGCATATGGTCGGATTTGAACAACCACAGATTTGAATTCTTTAAGGCCGCCTTCAAAGCCACCAGTGTTCATCATATATGCCGCCGACATATCTCTTTAGGCCGCTAGCGTACAACCAACGTTCAATGCGCCTAGGATTGAAGTTTTTAAGGCCGTCCACTACACTACCAGCCTATATCTTTCTAGTAGCCAGTGTTCTTTTTATGAAGTAGGTTTTTCCTTTTTTTTAAGTTTATATAAAACTTTTTTTCTTATGAAAGAGATGGTTTTTGACATATTCGAAATTTGATATTTGAGAATTTTCTCAAGTTTTTCTCATATCAATCATTGTTGTTTGTGGCGAGATTATTTTGTTCTTATTAATCCTTTGGATTGTAGCGAACAAATCGTGATCCCTATTTCGTGTGTCACATCAAACTAGGATTAGCGTAGTTTGATTGATTATGGTGTATAATATCCGTTGTCAAGCCGTTCATATCCTTTTATTTCATCGTATATCCATATAATACAAAAATCCTAAAATACACAATCGTTGTAATTGGCTATCTAAGGCATCTGTTGTTTTAGGCACATCATATTTTGGTATCAGAGCAAATCCTAATTTTGTGGCACATCAGTTTAGAGATTGATTTTAAATGATTTAGCTAATGAAGTTTTGCAAATTATAAAATATAATTATATAGTTTAACCTAATTGAATTATTAAACGAATTTAATTGAAAATAGAGATTTAAATACCTTAAATACCTGATTTAACCTATTAAACTACTTCAATCACCTACTTTAAAATGATTTGAATTTATTCAATACCTTCTAATTATTAAACTAAATTTCGTTTGTCAAGTTTAATTGCGTAAACCCCTAAATCATCGATTTAGCTATGTGAGCCTAAATTCTAGGTCCTTAAATCTTAGAATTTAAAACTAAATATTTTCTTTTAAATATCAATTTCTAAGCCCCTAAAATTCTAAATTTAAATGAGATATCAATTTTCCTTTAATTAGAAATCCTAAACCTAATTTCTAGTATCAATTAGTTAATTTTCTTTCTTTACTTCCTAAGTTCAATTCTTATGCCCAAAACTCATAATCTAAGAGGCTAATTCATGGAATGAAAAGGTGAAGCCCATTAACTTAGCTCAAGCCCAATTTTAGAAAAGCCTATCAGCATAAACCAAACCCATGACATTAAGCTCATGAGAGCATGCATTTATTATGCACTAACACACACCCTATAATTTCCTAAATTCTAGAGCATTCTAACCCTATGAAAAGACCAAAATGAGATTAGCCAACTCTAGAAGATTTCTATACCTAGGAAGACACCAAAATGCCGTCAATTAATCAAGCAAAAGTATCAAAATGCTCATAACCCTAATGGAAATTATAAAACATCAAATAATATAAATATGGAGTTTAGCAAAATCCTAATTTCCATTCCGTTTGCAGCAGCCCCCAAACTCTCCAAAATCATCTCAAATACTCTCTCTAAACATACTAAAAATCCTTCAAAAACACTACAATAACCTCTCATCAAGACAAGCTTCTAATGGGTAAGGAAATCCATTCTTTTTCCATCATTTAACCATTCAATTTCTTCCCTAAAATCTAATCTCTACTTTAATTGATTCTTAAGTGAAATTCAAAGACAAAACCAAGGATTAAATCAGGGATTAGAATTAGAAGCATCATCAACCTCTTGAAGTAGTAGTAGTAGAGATTTCCAGGGTTTATTTACTAAACAAAGTAAGTAATTGTAATTAACATGTTTGATTATGTTAATGATATATATTCATGCAAATTACTAAAAAAAACTTAGATTTAAGTATTTATCAATATATATATATGCATGAAAATCTAAATAAACATGTATACATGTATGTTATAGTAGTTGTTGGTTTAGTGGAATTGTTGCATGTTCATATATATGTGTGTGTGGAGATATGTATATTTGTATGATTATGTTAGATTGATATGTTTATTTAAAGTGAAATTATTAAACAAAACTCTTGGAGTAAATGCATGTATGTATGTGATGATAAGTGCTAGATATTTGATAAACTTATGTTAATGATGATAATTTGAGTCATGATTTGTGATTGATTTGTAAAATATAAATCTAAGTATAAACTAGATGAAACAACATAGAATAACAAAGTTTTAGATAATTAAAATAGGTTAGAAGTCGGATTAAACAAAGAAACTTTGAAAATTTTCAAAACAATGGCGGATCAACTCTAGCGTCTTTGCCATAACGTGAATGTTTGTGGCCGGACTGGTGACCAGATCACCACCGACAATGTCGGAACCTTATTGAAACAGTAGATATGGATGTCTACTTTATAAATCTGTTGTGAATCGGCCAAGAATCGATTGTCTTGATAATCATATCAGCCTGAACCAATCTATCATCATTGTCAGTGTCTTATTTCCAACTAGAATGAGTTTAATTTAAAATAAAACCCTAATTAGCTAATTAATTTAGGACAAATGAATTTATAAACATGCAAATATATGTGTTAGGAATTTTACATTAAAATTTGAGCTTAAGAACCCGTGTTGAAGATAAATTTGTTTATTAAAGTTTAGGTGCACATTAGTTTTTCCTTAGAAAATGAAATATTAGAATTCACGATAAATAGATTCTAATCAAATAATTATGAAATATCACCATCCATATCCTTTTATTTTCATTGCCGTTCACATATAAAACCTTGATTTTCATTAAACTAGTGGGTTTCACCATGGTTGGTGCATGGGGCGTATCATGGCAGGAAGGTGTGCTAGATCCGAACATAAATGAAAGTTTAGGGATGAATACACACATAGATGAAAGCTTGAGGGGATATTTTCAACTCTTTCCATTTTGTTTTAATAGAAAATGTTAAGTTTCTTTAATTGTGCAAAGTTTTGAAAGTTTAGGGGATTAAAAAGTTTGCTTTGAAAGTTTAGGAGATGAATCTATACCTAAGTAAAAATTTAGGCATATAATTTGCAATTTTCCCTTATTTATTATATATATATATATAATATTTATCATATATCATATGACTAATAAATATCTAATATAAAACACATCCTTAACATAAAGGATATTCATTAACTTTTCTATATTTGGATTTCATATACTTTTTACTCTCAAGAGTATAAGATTACATTATTTGTATAAAATGAATCAACATTTGGAAATAAATTTATTGAGGGAAGAATCAATGTTTCAAAAGGTTAAAAAGAGGTATCAACGTCTTATAAAGAGATTCAGATAAGATATTAATATTTGATCACTAATAAAAATTAAGGAAACTTAATTGAAAAATTAATCAAAACGTTGATACTTTAATGAACTTTTCATAATATTGATATTCCATTTTATTTACCTTGCAAAGTGTTGACTATTTCTTTAATCATTTGAAATTATAATACCTTAAATGAAATTACCCCAAATGTTGATACCTGGTTATGCAATTTACTCATTTAATATATAATATGTAATTATTTCCTTAATAATATAATACTATGTTATGATGACTACAAAAACACAACAATTGTTATTAAAGTAAATAACTTATAGCATTTTTGTAATTTATAACAAAACTAAAACTAGACTAGGTTTCGTAAATGATAAGAAGCGAGATAATATTGACCTTCAAGTAAGCACTGTCCATGCAAGGGAGATCAATACTTTATAATATTTTTGGAGCGGGATTTTAAAGTACGTAAATGCTGAAGTGTGTTGGTGTTTGTGGTTGTAAGTAGCATGCATGTGCACATGTTATGTCTGTGGTTGTATGTGCCATGTTTCTCTGGTAGCTAAGATACATCTTGTGTTGTCTTATTGTTTTTGCTTACTACACTGCAGTGATTATGAAATTATTTGATCATCTTTAATATAGACTAACTAGAACTTAAACTAAAACTTTAAAATGTTATGCATTGCATTTTAATATGGGCTTATTAGGTCTTATCATTCAAATACTTATCTTGAGGGAAATTGAAATGCCACTTTTTCCCATTCTTAAGGCTGGGCTAAATGATAAAGGAGGAAGTTGTGGTAACATCGTGCATATAACATTTGCTCGTTTGCATTCCATTTTAACAATTGCTTAACAGCCTTTCTTGTTATTGTGTTAAATATCTTTATGCCTTTACCCCTTAACAATCTCTAGTTATTCATCACCTTAAAAGTAATTTTGTAGATTCTAACTAAGTTGACTAAAAATGCCACCTCATACGGATTTTGGGCTGTATAGATGATAGGAATAAAGTGGCAGCTTAAGGGACCACCTACACTTTTGTTCCTATATTTATTTATATTATTATGTTGGTTTTGTATCTCATGGGTGACTTATATTGGTTATGAGTGAAATTAAATAAATTATGGGGTTAATTGTTAAAACATGACCTATGTTTTGGTCAATTTACAAATACATGATATGTGTTAATTTTTTTTTTTTTATATAGATGATTCGAGTTTCATACAAGAGTTTCATTATAATTAATCAATATTAGAAGAATATGTCTTAGAGTTTTATTGGTCTAAAAAAATTAATTAAATTTTTAAATATTACTAAATAAAATTGAATAAATAAAATATTAATTTTTTTTAAAATTAGAAAATTGTAAAAAATGTAAAATGAATTTTTATGACTAATAAAATATTAACATTTGACATTCTAGAATTATTAAATAATATTGACACTTTTGTATGAAACTCGGGTCACCTATTTATCATAAAAAAAAATAATAACAGAGGTCATGGTTTTGCAAATTGGTCAACGCACAAGTAATGTTTTTGTATATATATATATAATATAACTTAGGGTTAATTACAAAAACATTATCTATGTTTTTAGTCATTTGCAATAAGGTGACTTGAATTTTGTTTTTAACGATCATATGGCTTAGGTTTAATAATCTTGTACTAATTATAAAAGAGGGATAGGTGGTGCATTTCTATTAGCTAGTCTTATTATTAATTAATCAACTTAATAAAATAAAAAAAATAAAAAAATCTAAAAAATTAAGAAAAAGGGAAAAAATTAAAAAAAAATGAAAAAAGGCCACAAAATGAATATTACATTTGATATAATTAATCAGTGGCATAATTACAATGGTTCCAATATCATTGGTTTACAATCAATAGATGCGCAAAACGTAATTGACTCATAACTCATTTGTATCTTACAAGGCCGAATAAACAACACGGTAGCAAACAAAACACAAGCGAGATCCTGGAAAAAGTTTCTTCTTAGAGGAATGAATAGAAGATGTCCTACAATTGTCAAGCTCCTTATGCATTTATGTAAATACTAAAAATTGTCCCGATTTTACAATGAGTGAGTAGTATAGAGAAACTTTCTCAGAAGCTCTTCTCTCTCTAACACTCATCACTTTCACCATAAAGGTGCTGCCTTTAAGCTTCTACACAAATAACTACATTAGATTCATTGAAGTTTAGGATAAATTTTTCTTCTTCTTCTTCTTCAAATAGTCAACTTCTCTCTCTAAGCCTTCTCTCATTTTCTCTTTCTAAAATCCATAGGAAAACCTCTCTCTTCCCCTCTCTGACACTCATTACTTTCACTATAAAAACGATGATTCTTCAATTGACAATGCTTCATAGTAAATTAGTTGTACGCGTCTTATGTAAGTTAATATATTATAGGATGCTAGGAGCTAAGCTGTTTACTTTTATGTACACAACATAACTATTACGACTAGACTAAGTAGGGCTTGAAAAAATGTGCATGTTGAGAGGGAAACATTCAACCTTTTCCCATTCAATTCATTCCAATTCCACCCTTCATAAAACTAGCCAAACACATACTCCTCTTTTACATGTTTTGTTTGAAATCCACTAATTTCTACCTATTCAAACATAGCTCTGCCTATTTTTTAATATAATCAATTCCATGTGATCACTTCCATAGGTGTCGATTTTGGCATTTGTTGGATTTATCATCATAGTGTTGCACTTAAAATTGGCATGCTTTTGCTTGGGTTGTGATTTTATGATTAGGGTTGTTGATTGGATTTGTTGATTGATTACAATATGTCGAGCAATGACGATATTAAAAAAATTAAGCTAAGTGGCTTTACTTGGGGTTAAAAAAAAAAAAGCCAGTGGTAATAATGTTGTTTTTCTTGTGCATCTACTTACAAATACCAAAAAAGTAAATAGTTGAGTAAATTAATTACATGTGATTGTTTTAAAATATAATTTTTTTTATTTAAGAAAGAATGATATATGCATTTTTATTACACTCTAAATATCTTCCAATCAATACTCTTTCTCTTATGGAGGTGTTTAAATAATAATAACAAAAAAAAAAAAAACACTAAAACGCTTTATTGTAATATGTATACAATTTTCATTTTTAATTAAAATATATTATTTCCTTTCCAATAAATCAATAACTAAAAAACATGATTAAATAAATAGGAATGGTACAGAATCTGTTAAAACATGTATAAGTTCTAAGACCAAATGATATTAAGAGCTAAGCCTGCAAGGTAATTTTAAAGGGAGATTATTTCATATTTAATCATTATTTTAAAAAAATTACAAAAATATGACTTGGATAAAAATAATTATATAATTACCATCATTGTATTACATGTTAAGCAGGTGATACATTTTTTTTTTATATCACATATTAAATATGCAACATACATATAATTATTTAACGGGTATATCATGACCAACAAACAATGTATATTTAAATCTATATCTTATTTCTAATATGTGATATAACTATATTTATAAGTTTGACTCTGTATTGTTGTTATATCTTTTCTCTAACATGTGATACATATATAAACTTTTATATTTTCTTTCCAACATATGATATAGAGATGATAATTTGGTAATTTTTTTTTGTAATTTTGTTCAAAATAATAGTATATTTTACTCATGTTAGAATGTATTAGCGTACAATGCATCCGCATTGCTTGAAAAATAAAAGGAACAGTAAAAAAGGTTACATGTGAAAAAAAAAAAAAGAGAATAGGACCGATTAAAAAAAGAGTGGGAAACGAAAATGGTTTTTAATGCAGAGGTGGAGAGGAGAGAAAGAGAAAGAGAAAGAGAAAGTGTGGAGCATAGTTATAAAATAACCGGTAATAATTTAATTTTTTATTTTTTTACACCAAATAGCATCGCCTAATAATAATAGAAGATGATTAGGAGATAAACAAACAAACAAACTCACGTGAAACAGGTGCAACTGCCGACAGGAGTCATCCATCTGATAAAAACAATTAACAATCAACAAACCAGCCAGATTCCATTTATCATTAAAAAAGGATAAAAAAAGAAAGCAACATGTCATCATTCTCTCGCCACCCTCCCATGACCTTGCCTTGAAAAAATTTCTAGGGTTCGCTTTCTTTCTTTTCCCACATGGAACCCTAATATTCTCTATTTCCTCTCCTTTGTGTAGCAGCAATTCATCCTCCTCAACATTCAATTTTTCCCCAATTGGAGGTCTTCATTTCTTCTACGATTATACTGAGGTTCCATTTGATTTTTAATTCGATATCTGCTTGAAAGATTATATTTTTCGTAATCCTTTTAACTGGGTTTTGTTTATATTTAGCTCAATTTTTATGCTTGATGAGGATTTCGGTTTGTTACCTTTTTTTTTTTTCTGTCTCTGTTCCTATGCTTATCCTTTTAATGATGATAAAGGAGGAATCTTTACTAGTGCTAGGGGGAATTCTAATGCATGTATATTGTGCGAAAACCTTTAGATAGAGAGTGGAGAAGACAAATAGGGAAATAATTAAAAAGATAAATTTATTTATTTATTTTTTATATTGTTTATATAGTTAGACAATGCAAACTGGAATGGGATCCAGCCTATGGACCTTCTGATGCCTTAATGCCTCTTCTAATTTTCGGCAAAATTAGATAATGAGATGGCCTGATTGTATTGGTTTTGAGATGATGATCTTAGATATGGCCTCTTCTAAAAAGTTTACTTCTCATGCTATAATGTTCTCTTTCTGTCATATGTCAATGTCTTTGGCCTCTTCTAACATGGATATGCATATCAATATGTGACCAGTGTTTATGATCTGATGACGCAGGATTTTGTTGCTCTATAAGATCATTTTGGTCATCGTTATACAGTTTTCGACTGCTTTGCAATTTAATAGGATACGATTTTATATAATTTAGATGTTTACTTGACTTCAATGGTTTGTTTAGAGAAAGGGGTTCCTCTTGAATTCGTGCACTTGCAAGTTAACAGATGAATACTAGTATGAGATGAATATTTTACCTTTACTTGTTTCTAGGATTTTGTTGCTCTATAAGATCATTTTGGTCATCATTGTAGGGTTCTCATCTGCTTTGCAATTTAATAGGATACGATTTTATATAATTTAGCTGTTTACTTGACTTCAATGGTTTGTTTAGAGAAAGCGGTTCCTCTTGAATTCGTGCACTTGCAAGTTAACAGATGAATACTAGTATGAGATGAAAATTTTACCTTTACTTCTTTCTGCTACACACTTTGATATGTGGATTATGATTTGATTTGTAAGGTTATGGAGGCAGAGAAGGCCACAAACTCTGAGAGTCATATCACCTCGGTTGCTGCTTTTGTTGAAGGAGGCATACAAGATGCATGTGATGATGCTTGCAGCATATGCCTTGAAGAGTTTACTGAAAGTGACCCTTCAACGGTATTGTCTGCTTCTATCAATTTGTAAAAAAATTCCTGTCCATGGTATAGATGTGAAGTTTCAGATGGCAACTAGATTTCTTTTATTTTTAAATGCTTGCACACGTATTTTTAGAGTATTCTACTTTAAACCTGTGATAATTGATGTACTCAAGAATGGCAGGTAATAATTTGACCAAAATGCATGGCACAGATATAATTTTGTGTATCACATGTTTCTGTTTGTGTTGGTTCTAATTCTTATTCTGTTTGAATCAAGTGTTGGTTTACGTCTGAAGAAAGTATATGGTTCTGGTTCACATCTGAATATTCCTTGCTGATTGACTTATCCTTTCATGTTTCAGGTGACTTGTTGCAGGCATGAATATCACCTTCAATGTATCCTTGAATGGTATTTCTTTTTTGTTTTCTAAAATTTTCCCTATCCCTCTCATGCTGTCATGCGCAGGACTTGCATGCATGCGATGAGTAATCTTAACAAATGCTTGGCCTCTTAGAAACCTACTTCAGTAGTTTCACCTATGCAAGATGTTCTTCTTTCATACAAGTATCTTAGGACCTTGGATCATAGCATTTTGGATAAGTTGCAAAAAGTTTATATGAAAGACTGTGCAAGCACCAGACTGATAAAAGGCTTTGCCTTGGGCTACTTTAAAGGCAACAGCTTTTACATTATATTGAACAGAGACTACCATCTTCATCAATCTTTAGTCACGTTGATTGTTTAAGTTAATTTCATCGTTGTTGTGGGGTACACATTATTAACTTCAATTATGATTATAAACACTGAAAGAATCAGTAGATAGCAGCACAGGTTTTATTTGTTTATTGTAGTTTATATTACAACTACTTGCTCTGTTAATATTGAATATGCAGAACAGTAGATTTTAGCACAATTCCATTTTATGAATCATTTGTATATGAATTAAATCTATACTTTAGATGTGCATGTGCTTGTGTGTGAGAGAAATTTGCTTTGTCAAAAAGCTTTGTTTGCAGGAGCCTCTTTTAGCAATCTTTGCTGGCTGACTTGCTTTTGGATTTTTCTTAGATAGAGAGTGGCTTGTATATGAGAAATTTATGTTTTGATTGGTAGGTGTCAAAGAAGCTCCCAGTGTCCTATGTGTTGGCAGGCTATAACTCTGAAGGATCCAACCAGGTTTGCTTGTGGTTTCTTACTTAAAAGATGTGATATCTTTCTTATTTGGCCTTCTAATAATTTGATGTCCATGTTTGTGCCAGTCAAGAATTGCTTGATGCTGTAGAACGTGAAAGGAAAATCAGGGCTGCTCCGGCTAGAAATACTACAATATTTCACCACCCCACCCTTGGTGATTTTGAGTTGCAGCATGTCTGTTGCTTATCTATATGGTCTTCTTTTCATTGTTCTTCTACCAGCAAGATGAATGAAGCAATGTATTTTACTTTCTTTATTTATAGTTTAATGTTGATGCAGTTACCATTAGGTGTGAATGATGCTGACCTCGAAGAGCGCATCATCCAGCATTTAGCAGCAGCTGCTGCAATGGGTAGGGCACATCACCTGAGTAGGAGGGAAGGCCAGAGAGGTCGCTCATCTGCTCATGGTCGTCCCCACTTTTTGGTTTTCTCTGCTCATCCCAGCAATCCCCATTCTGAGACTCTCTCTACATCTTTGGGGCAGCTTGAGGATGAGACTGAACTTGGTATTTCAGCCACTGCTAATCAACATCTCCCTCTTACATCTGTGGGTGATGAGTCGTCACATGAGCTACCTAGTCAAACTGGTCAAGTTTCTTCTTCAGCTGGATCTTCAGTGGCTCCCAGACGAGTGGTTTATTTTGATAACAGGTATTAATTATTATCTTACTGCTAAAGACTTTCCTAAGAATAGTTTCTATGCAAAACGAGATCAGCCAGCAGGATTCCACCATATAGAGAGAGAGAGAGAAACAAAAATGTTGGAAAGAGTGTATGGTAAATTTACTTTTTACTTTATCATAGTTCATGACTTATTTGTAGGAGTCCTGGCACCCGTTCTTCATCAATTGAAGAGAGAGCTGGCCCTTCAGAGTTTCAATCATTTCTGAATCCCTAAAATCCAAGTGGAATGCAGTGTCATCAAGGTATGACCCATTGACAAGTGTCTGTTAGTGAGATGGTGCTTCTAGTTTTTAATTTTATAATTTTATTCACACTTTGTTGTAGATACAAAGAATCAATTTCAAAGAACACAAGAGGGTGGAAAGATAGGTTTTTCTCTCGCACCACTTCAGTGGCAGATTCCAATTCTGATGGGAGGAGAGAACCAACTGGCAGAATCGACCTATCTCGCATGATGGCACGCCTTGGGACCAATGAGAGTCACAGAGACAGCAGGGCTTCTGAATCATCAAATGCTTCTAATGCTGTTGTCCACATGCAAACTATCCAGGTGCAAGTAGAAAACGCGAGTGTGGATGAAGGCAATTCATCAGCTTCTGTTCATGCTGGTTCAGTTTCTGACTAATTGGCTGGAAAGCTTTGCAGAACTTGCATCTGTTGTTGGAATCTTGCATTAGAAGGTAAGCAACCACTGTATTGCTGAAGATGATACATCTCCTTAAAATGTGTCTTTTTGTAATTCTGTAGCTTGCAACTAAGTTATTTTGTAGGATGATGGAAGAAAGGATTCTCCGCTCCAAGAAAATATGCCTTTTCTTGGGATGAAGTTGGTTTTAACAATAAGAACTTTCTGTTTTCCTGTACATTATGATGGTAATATTGCTAAGAGGGTCGTATAGTGAACAACAATAAAGTGAGAAGTACGAAGACTAAAATAGAAAAAAATCTTGAAACTGCTGTTTTTGGGTAAGTCATTGTCAAATTGCTTTGTTCCTTATATTATTAGCTAGATCTACCGAAGATGTAAAAATAATTTATATTCTTAAACTGAGATACAGACCTTACCAATTTTTTTGCATTTTTAAAGCTTATATATTGGGATGCTGCTTGAGCATGTTAATCATGTCAGTGTTGTTTTAACCAAGTGGGATGCTGGTAGTTTTGTCTTTTGTCAGAAGTGCTTGATGTTGGCTCTTGGTATTAATGATGTCAAATACACTGGAGGATGAGTTAATGATGACATATTCTGTTTATATCCTTGCTTTCTAAGTGGAAGGTGGTTCTATCAATTGTTCCTTCCTCAAGGATGAACCATTCCAAGAGCCACGTGTGAGAATGGTGCGTAGACTGTTGCCTGATATGACATGTATAAATTGTTTCTCTAGACCCTTCCTTATGTTCTTCATTCAACCGAATTAAAAGGTTTTAAAAGGAATATATTGGGTAATATTGCAATCCACTGTTTTGATTTCTTAATTTAACTTGCTACTAATACACTGGTGTCCAACATGAGGACTTGGGAAAGTGACATAATGAAAAGAACTGAAATACAGAAGAGAAGCGGGGGGTTGGCAGTGGGAAGGAAGAGGTTTGAATAGGAGAATATGCTACCAAATGCTATACAAATCTAAATCCTATGCAGATGTTGTAGATGTGCTAAAAGTGTCCCTAAAAATCCGGACTCTCCCTGGTTCCAATATTTTGGTTTGCAGCGCTCCACTCGGTTTTGCAACATGGAGTCCTCTTGGAGCTAGTTGAATCAGCTTGAAAACCATTTGAACTTACTATTTGAGTTTTGACATAATTTAATCTGTGCTGTTGTTATCAACAAACTCTAGCTATGCTCAATCCCATTCTTTCTTCTTTTAGAGGGGCAGAGAGAGGGAAAAAACAAAAACCCCTTAGGTTAAGCTTATATTAGAGTCCCAGTTTGAGTCAAATACAATTGAGCTTGAATTAAAGATTAAATCAAGCTTCATTAAACCCACTAACCCATCCCCTCAGGTTAAATGCTCATAAGCAGCAACTTGTAGTGTCAGTTGAAGGAAGTGAAGCAGCAACTTATGGTGACAGCAAGAGTATCCAAATTCCTAATTTGTGGGCTGCAATTTTGGTGGTGCATTTTTGCAAGTGGTGGCTTCTTGATATTATCTCTGTTCCATGGTATTTAATGTTATGATTACATGAGGTAAAATCCTTCCATTTGGTCAAGTAAAGAATGCATTTGTAATTGAGGGATTGTGTGTTACTACAATATAAGAGGAAACGTTTCCCTCAATTTCTCTGGCCAATTTTGTTCCCCTGCATGAGCTGGATACAGCCACTGCTTGGATCTGATTAAGGTTCTAGCTACAGAAAGATGCTTTCCACTTACCAAAAATAGTTTTATGCTATTCAATTTTACAACATTGGTAGAGAAACTAATATTCACTTTCATAGTTAGATTTTCTCTGTTGGTTGATTATTTGATGGAAAAGCTATATTTGTGGCTTGGCCAGTCTGATAACATTTTGTAGAACTATATTGATAGACATGTCATGATTTGAGTTGGCGTGATCATTTAGATGGAATCTTTCATCTTGTTCTTGGGTTAAAGTTTTCTGCATTCATTTGGCCATGGTTCATGTCTACGTAGGTAGATATTTGGGTTGATATGTCTTAAGGAAAATATGTTCATACATATCTCAACCTTTGTTACAATTTAAGTTTTATAATTATTAAATATTTTTATAATTAATTCAGGAGGCTATAGTGACCAGTGACTTCTATGTAAGCGGTGGTGGTGATGGGAGACTGTTGCTAATGGCAGTAATGTTTTTTTTTTTTTTTTTTTTTTTTTTTTTTTTTTTTTTTTTTTACTTATCACTCCAACTGGCTGTTGTATCTACTGCCACCCCATCTCTTAATATCAGAACTCCTAATGACCATAAGTACTACAGATTACTAGAATTGCATCTGACAGTAGTAAAGATTAGATTAGGACAAATGTTTTTGGAAAATATGTTGATGTGAAACGTAAACTTAGCTGCCTAGCATGGGCTGTTAGGTGGTTTTTTGTGCAGCTTTGGGCTGGTGAGTGTGTTGGGGTTGAAGAGAGGAGAGTTTGGGGGGTTGTGGGGAAGGGGGGTGTGTGTGTGGTGTAGCCCAGGGGTTGTTTTTCTGTCTGACCTTTTCCTTGAGCACTATGCCCATGATCACTAAAGTTTTTGCAGCTTCACATATTTTATTTAGATCCTAAGCACTTGCCATCTTATTGGCATGCCTGAATTTTTATTGGAAATGGTTGTTTCCGCTAGATGTTTTTGTCATATATTATTTTCTTGCTGATTTCTGTTGGATTATTTACTATTCATTGTACTTTATGGAAGATGAGCTTAAAGAGTTTGATCTCAAGATGTTGATGTCTCGTCTAAAAATTAATTTTTCTTGTAGGTTGGTTTATCCATCGGTGGCCACAGGAGATTGCAGGTCAGAGATTGTTGGCATCTGCCTAGAAAACTCCATGACTGGTCTGTAAAAATTAAAAAAAAAAAAAAAAAGAGAGAGAGAGAGAGAAATGAAAGAGTTCCTACATGGACGGGCATATGTACTATTTATCTGTAAATATGTTAATACATACGACAAGGATATTACACAGATTACCATGTCTGCAGTATGGACATATGGATTATGGCACTGATATTTATTGTATAAATTTTTCTTGTTGGGAATGGTGAAAATGTCACCAAGTGATGCTTCGTCTAATATCCGCAGCTATTACTGATTGACCTGCATGCAGCAGGCAAGTGATGAGCCTGGTGATTCCTTGATATTCTGTCACTTGGCTTTTTCAATTATAGAGGAGCTATGCTGATTAGTGATTCAATTTTGCATTAGGATTTTGTGTGATTTATTGAAGTTGTGTTTTTCACGTGTATGGTTTACAGACAATGGGCCAAGAAAAAAATAGAAGAAAATGATCCCCCCCCCCCCCCCCCCCCAAAACAAGACAGTGCTTTTTTCATCATTGGCCGTTGTAAAAAACAATACAAGACGGATCAGCCAAAGACAAAACATCATGAGCTAGCAGCTTTACGAGGGGGAATCGGGTGGAAATCAACCAAACACGTCTTCCTTAAAAAAGAAGTTACTATTTGCATTCCTATTAATAAAAATAAAGGATACATGAACATCATTGAGATACTTCAAAGGCAATTGGGCTTCTTCAAAAAACAGGCTTGGAGGTCCGGTGAAGTTCACTTGAGTTACTATTAAAAGCTTGAACCATATGGAGACATTCAGGGAACATGGTGCCAACTCATGTACTGAGAGACTTCAAAGGCAATTGGGCTTCTTTGAAAAAAAAGAGGCTTCAAGGTCCAATGAAGTTAACTTGGGTTACTATTAAAAGCTTGAAGTATATGAAGACATTCAGATTCAATAGGAACATGATGCCAACTCATGTATTGAGAGACTTCAAAGGCAATTGGGCTTCTTAAAAAAAAAAAAAAAAGGCTTCAAGGTCCATTGAATATACTTGGGTTACTATTAAAAGCTTGAGCCATATGAAGACATTCAGATTCAACAGGAACATGATCCCAACCCTTCTCCTTGACTAACGGCAACCCGAGAAGACATGCTACTATCTCACATGCTTTCACTGTGGGAACAAATGCAACTTTGGATGCAAATCCTACCAAAAGGTCCCTAGAATTTCTTGCAATAGTAGGTAGGACCCCTTTCGAGAAAGGCCCGATCCAAGACTTGTTCATGGCGATTCTAACTAGGTCACTAATGTTCTTCTCGTTACCGACCAATTCCAAACTAACTTGAGGTGGCTCTTGATTCATGTCTTTGTCTTTCAAAGTCCCATCTTTGTCATACACAAAACACTCACAAGAAGTCCCATCTGTATTTATAGCTTCAGCAGTTTTAGCCCTACTCTCCTCTGAGCTATCACTATCCTCTCGATGCTTGATATCATCTTGCCTTTTACAATTACCAAAGCACACAAAAGTTGTAAGATCAAAGAGAGAATGGTTTTGAAGATTGGCTTTTTCTTGTAGCCAATTACATGCTCCAATAATGGTAGCCCTAGGTTTGGGGTTTCTATGATTATAAAGGGCTTCACATCTGTTTTTCCATATATCCCTCCATGCAATTTTTGCTAAGGTTGCTTCTCTCTCTCTCTATTTTGATTTGGGAGTCTTCCCCTTGGCCATCTGGTTCCACTACTCTTCAATGATCTTCACTTTATATTTGTCAAACATCACAACTATATAACCAAACCACACACATGATACCCAATCGCAACAAAAGATGGTGTGTTCTACTCTTTCACTTTCATGGCAAAAAAGGCATAGAGGTGAAGAAACCACCCTATGATGAAAAAGATTTTGCATCACTCGAAGCAACTAAAACAATCTTCTAGGTAACGTGATGTACTTTGGATGATGTTGCAAGAGCTAATTTTTGCCAGTACGAAGAGCTCCTATAAACATAGAAAAAGCAGTTAGAGGGAGTGCAGGGGCACTCGGTGCAGCTACTTTGATGTTTAAGTCAGTCTATGGATAAAAGATATATACTATGGTAAGGTAAAAATCACCCTTCTCTTTTTTAAGGTAAAAAGGTTATTTATAATGTTCAGGGTCATATTAGGATATGTTTCTTTCTAGCAGTTGGCTTGGTATCTGAGGTGGTGAGGATGCACAAGTTGACGAGCTGTGCTTCTCGAAGTGTGGCTGAGCTGATTGTGTCACCCCCGATCCTAGGATGTGACTGAAGCACTTATTTCAAGAAGAGGTTATGAGGGCATAAGATTGAGCTCGCTGGTTAGTCGAGCTGATGAGCTCATTGAGCCTTTCCAAGATAAGGATTCATGGACAGACCTTGCATGATATTCGTTGGTTGAGTAACCTGTTTGGGAAATCGGGATGTTGCTTATAATGGGCCATTCTTAGGCCCATCAGCATTATAGGGTTTCGAGACTCAAGAAACAGAGTGGATTGATGGCTATATTCTACAATCAATATTTGTCCTCCTACTCTTATTGTCAGAGAGCAAAGACAGTGTGTAGTCCACGAGATCGTTGGCTCGAGGTGGTTGTTACCCGTATTGGGTGAGCTATGTTTCACATTTGGGTTGCATCCCCCACGTTGTAAGTATTTTGTGGTGGGGACCATTTAACTTCACACCGGATCTCCTTGATATACCTTGCTTAACATGTTTCATTATGGCTAAAATCGTGTGGTATTTCCGAAAGGCCTTAGTGATTTAAAAGGTCTCAATAATAATTAATCTATGGGATTTGACGGTTGTGGTTGTTGGTCGTGATATCAAGGTCCTCAGGGTTTGCTCCCACATCTCGAGGGACTCAGGTTTTCACATCTCCCCTCACTCCTTTATAAAATTCCTATGCTTCATTGGGATTTTTCTACAACACTTTCGTACTTTACTAAGAGAATTCTCATCTTAGATCCTTAGCTCCTTTTCGGTACTTCTATCTGCTTAAGATTTTAGCGATGTAGAGCTTAGGTAACTCCAACACCTAATCCTTTTTCAGATGATTTTAATGGTAGGGTATAGCGGTTCGCATATGAGGTGAGGAGAGGCAAGAGAGAAGTTGTGTTGAGGTCAGGGGCCTCAGACTCAGGTAGCGGGAACAAGTCGGGGTGTGGTGGTTTAGCCTCTACAAGTAGCCATGACGAGAGGTCTAGCAAAGTCTTGGTGTCATTGGAAAGGAAGCGAGGCGTTTAGAACACGTGTTCTTATGCAGACCTAGCTGACCAGATCTATTAGTGTCCTGTAGATATGTACCCTTCTAATGGTCTGGAGAAGGGGGCTTTCATCCCTTTACATATAGAGGTGGCTTGAGGTGTGATGTGCTAAATTAGTATTGAATTTTCGAAGCATCTTATCCAGCAAGTGTACTAGGCTTTATCTTGTAATATGGCATGAGTCAAGTGTCGATCCCACAGAGATCTATTAACTACTAGACAGTTATCAACTAATACTAATATTTAGGCAATTGATCTTTTAGATTAGACTAAGATTAAACTAAATTATCTAATTAAGTATCTACTATGAATGCAGTGAGCTTTTGAAGAGAGTGATATGTTAGAAAAATGTGAGAAGGAGCAGAATCCACTTTAAACTATTGCCAATAAACTTGAATTCATGTTATAATGATAATTAGATTCATGGATATTCATAAGAAATTGTAAAGATTTAAAAACAGAGTTAAAAACCTTTTAAACCACAAAAATAATCTAATAGCTTCTGCTAAATAAATTATTTGTGGAATCAATATTACAATTATAAACCTTCTGATTCTATAATTGATTAATACTTTATATTAACATCCCCTAATTCCTTAGTGAGAAATCAATATAAAACATTGCATTAGTATTTATGGACAATTTCTAAATTAGATTAAACTCCACCGCTTCCGCAATTGTAATTTAATCTCAATTTATGAATTCATACGAACCCTAATTTCCCTTCTGAGTTATCAGAATTCTTATACACCAAAGATATGATGAATAATCAGAACTCAATATGAATATTCCATGATTCTAACTATCTTATAACATAGTTTCAAAGATCATTTTAGCATGTTTAAAGCTTTATCAGCTTCCCACAAAAAGGATTTAGCTACTCATGGATGATGATTCAAAAATCAGATAAGAAATTGCAAATGATTTCATTATAATCAGAATATTCAGATATATGAATTGCATAAAAGGAAAAGATCAGATATCGCCAATTCAAAATATCAAAGCTTCACTTGCAATTTCTTGGAAAACTTCAATATCTCTTCAAAATCTCTATGAAATGCTAATTCTAATCTATGTATTGTAGTGTATTTCAGAGCTGCTTGGTTGATCCTGAAAGTGAGGAGAAGACCCCCTATTTATAGGAAAAATTTTGTAACAAATCATTAAAGAAAAATGGCAGTTTCATCTAAAGCCGGTAGTTATGGATCCTACGCCGGCGGCTTACAAGCGGCGTATCTTCAATTTCTCCTTTGCGTAGGCAGTGCACAGGCAGCTTTCAACGTCAGTTACACATGTAGGCCGCTTATACGCGGCGCTTAGATGTAGATCTAGCTTGCGTATGTGATCAGAAATGAAAGGTTGGGCCAATTTATAACGAAAGCCGTCCAAAAGCCGGCGGCTTTAACACCGGCATAGACACTCCAACAGATTTGTCTCTTCAATTTCTTCCAAACCTTTGTTATCTTCATGTCTCTTCATATCTTTGACCTACACTGCCCTAACGCCGGCGGCTTAGGAGCCAGCGTATCTTGTAATTCCTTCAAAGCTGGTGATGTTTCAATTCTGGGCTGCCGGCCTTCTATGTATGCTAGCCTGTTGAACTTCTACGCCGGTGGCTTTGAGGCGGCGTAAAGTTGCTTGAGTTAAAGGCTGGCAAAGCTGGCAGTGTTGGTAGCGGCCTTGGGTGTAAGCCGTCTGAACGCCGGCGGCTTTGAAGTATGAATTGCCACCGTATACTTCAATTTTTCCCATTTTCTCTTCAAAGTTTCTTGTTTTGATTTCTTAGTCCAAATTAGTCCTGAAACATGAATTTTAATCAAAACAAATATCCATTCTAGCTCTTATGAATATCAATAAGTTGTATAAAATATGATCTTATCAATTCCCCCACACTTGAACTTTTGCTTGTCCTCAAGCAAAATGAAGAATAAAATGAAATCTCTTATAGATAGTACAATTTTCCCAATTTAATCACAATTTCTTTAACTTGTTTTTCTTGTATCTATTGCTCTAACCATACCAATTTCTTGTAATTAGAGTACTATAATCAAAATTTAGGAGTTAATCCAAACAAAACAAGTTTTAATCTCAACTTTTAACAAAAGAACATTCTATTCAAAAGCAAATACTCAATCCACTAAGGAAAAATACTCATTTAAACTTCATTGGATTTCTAGTTTTTGTATATATATTCTAAGTAACACAAAATGAAAGCATGTGGTATCTACTTTTTCCTTAGAATTTTTCTTCTTATTATAAGTCTCCTTTGTTTGCATATTCGCATTCATTTTTCTTTTTCTTTTTCAAGCATTTATTTTCTTTTTGGGAGGTTTTTGCCTCCATCTTTTTGCTTTTCAAAGCTCATGAATTGAACTTTTGCCATTCTTCCCTTCTCGTTACAATGAGTTCATTGAGTCGGTACATCCCAGGCTCATCACCTAAGTGACCAGGTTTCAAAATACCTCTAAGAACTCTTCCTCACTTTAACATTCAAGTTTTGATACTCATAACTCAAAATTTCAAGTCAGAGGAGTAGTGGCTATGCTTGTTTCTTTCTTTTTGAATGCAATAACAATATCAAAGACTTATTTTTATGAAGGATCACTAAGTTTAAAAATTTCTTCTACCTCTTTCACTAAGTGTTCAAATTCAAAGAATATATACAAACTAAAATTTTATAGAAGTAGACCTGTTTATTTTTCACAAAAGGACTCGATCAGCTCTTAAATTTCCAATTCCAAAGTTAAAAATAAAGTAAACTTGTTTCTTAAGGATTTTACAACTTAATTTTAACTTAGTAAACCAATCACAACAGCAGGTGAGTAAGACACTTTTACAAGTCAATTTCATTACTTTCAGTCTTTACTTTTGTACTATCTCTAATTTCAAGAGATTTTTGAAAAAATTTTGGCAGAATTTCCTCATAATTTACTTTCAAACAAAAAAATACAATGTGGGTATTTTCAAATATAAATAACAGCAGACAACAGATCATATTTATCACTTCAATTCAACACTTCATTCAATTTTATCCCTTCCCCCACACTTCAACCAAACAGTGTCCTCACTATTTTGCAACAAATTAAATCATAGGAAAGGAATAAGAAAAATAATTTGATACTTCCCTGAAGTCATCAGTTGTTTCATAATCATTAAAATTTGCTTTGCAAGAGAATTTGCTTTGCTGCTTTCCTGTAATCACTACAAAAGAAAAACAAAAACAAAAATAAAAGAAAAAAATAAAAGCAGAAAAATAAAGGAGTCCACCCACAGGAACTTGGGTGCTCGATAAATATATACAGGCCAAGATAAAAATAGAAACAATAAAAATCAAATGAGGGCTAGCAGGGTCTCTAGCTCTCTGGCCCTGGACTGGGTCTGCTGCTATCCTCAGGAGTATGTCTTTGTGTGTCTCCTGGGCTGGCTGTCCGTGCATACTCCGAACTGAGCCTATCTGAGTGATGTGAGCTGTGCCTAGACTCAAATGAAGTCTCGTATGTCATGCCAGCCCCTATCTCTAGGTTGATGCAGTAGATGGTCGTCCTCAACGCCTCAAAGATAGACTTCCGAAACTTCTTGTTTTTCTTTCTTTCCTTCTCTTGTCTATTCCTGAGCTCCTGGTTTTGGCTGTTCAGCTCCTCAATATCTAGCCTAAGCTGGTCCATACCATATGCTTCTGAAGTGCCTGCAGGTGGAGGAGGAGCAGATGTGGATGGAATCTCAAATGGAGCATCTCTAGGAAAGATATCCTGGAGCTCGACCTCCTCCAAAACCGGTGGCTTTGCTCCTCTGGGGTTTTTCAGCAATCCCCAGCCTCGGAATGGTGTAGATGTTATCTTCTTACACTCAAATACCTTATCATCCTGTGGAGGCTCAAAAATGTCCATCCCCTTCAGTAATCGAGTGATGCAGCCACTACAACACAGGACTCGAGTCCTGGTATCATTTGCCTGCTGGTAGATAAAGTTTGCTATCTCCCCCTAAATCAATCCTGTAGCCTCTAATAAGGCTAAACAAGTAGAACATGCCAAAACTAGTCACCTTGCTGTGACTAGTCTTCTTGCAACTCAAGGTGTGTGCAAGAATATGGTGGAGCAGCTTGTGCTCAACAGCACGAAAAGATGTGGCCAAAGACTTGGAGGGGACGAAGGGCTCATTTGCTCTCTTAGGAGCAACCAGCTGAAACCAATATGCCTCCTGGGTCATGTGATCTGGCCAACTGTTTGGCATATTCCTATTTTCTTCCTCATTATCATATAGTCCCAATAGGTGGCCTACCTGCTTTAATTTGACCTCCCTGATCTGCCCAAATGCTTGAAATTGAAAAGTGGACTCCTCTTGGTCTGGGATTGTAAGCCCTGAAAAATTTCAGTAAATAATTCTAAAGATGAACCTTGGAAATAAAACCCTGAAAGTCACTCCGAATTAAAACCGAACTTCAACAAGTCTCAAATTTCGAACGAATCTGGAAATTTACGAATCGTGAGAAAAATAAGGAACCTCAGAAATAAAATAGCAACCTAATATACTTCCATTCTAAAAACTCTACGTACGACAAATTTTATATTTATCTCCAACTTATAAATTCGGATATAATAGGGTCCTAAAACAAATTGTTAAGAAGTGAATAGTGATTAACCTTCGGGAATACAACTCAATCCAAAAGAATTTCGAGAACGTTGTGAGTTATTAAATACTTATAAAAATCGACCTTAAATTAAATCTCACCAATCAGACAAGTCACATAAGTACAAAATATCAGTTTTTATATTGGCAATGGTGTAAACCGGAAAGTCAACCGGGGAATCTGAGTCCCCAGAACTCCCAAGAAACTCTGTGACCTAGATCCGGCAATCTCGTATTCCTAAACCAAGGAGTTAGAATAAGAGGAAAAGGTGTAATCGGTTCGTATTAAGTCTAGGATACTCTAGAAAGATGAGATCAACGAATTTCCCACCTATTCCAATCCGATCAACTGCCGGTTTAGAAAAGCGCGCCCTGGGATTCGAAATGTTAAGAATATGTTATTAATGCCGTTAGACTCATGTTTCTATAATATCTCTAAGTTATTAGCTTTACAAATTTTCAAATAGCTAGAATTATCTGATTTTGCAAGTCTATTTGTATTTCGTTACTACCGGTAATTAGTGAGTCTTCCAGTACGATTTAATATTATTAGTTACCTAAATTGTTATTATTATTATTATTATTATTCTTATAATGTATACCCTAGTTTCCCTAGTGACCGGACAAAGTTCGGAAACCAAAAGACGAAACCCTATATTGATCTGGTTCAAGCTTGGTGAGAGGAGCTTAGAAAACCCTAGATCCGGTTTTCTTTCGATTTTATAACGAAAGAAGTTTTATAAAGAAAATGAATATGCGTTATCATTCTAAAGTATATTTTAGACTTTTGAAAGTTTCAAATTCGGGAATTTTTCAATTCCGAGTCTTCCCGAGCTCAATTACGGAAAAGCGTACCCCGGGACTACGAACTCAGAAAAATGTTCCGGAATATTCTTTAGAACCGTAATTTTATAAGGATTCCAAAAATATCAATTTTATAATTTTCCGGGTTATAAAAATTACAGTTATAGTATTTTCCCGTGTTTTCGTTACAACCGGTAAAGTAGATGTCTTGTATACTATTCACAAGTACAATCTACACTACACACTACCCATACCCTATTCTTACATCCTTACAACTACTCAATTATATTTTCTTTTCCAAGAAAATTTCATCTCCTATTAAATTATCACTTTTATTACATTTTATTACACAATTTCAAATTTATCGAATTTTAACACACACACACAACCCCATGGCCGGCGCATTCCCCTCCCCATTTCCCCCAATTTGTTTTATTTACTCAATTTTATTCATCTAAAACCCTAATGCATGTAATATATAAACTAAATGTTCATTCTCTCTCTTCATTTTCACTTGTCTAAATTTTTTTCAAAAGAGAAAAACCTCTCTTTCTCTCCCCCTTAGATGCCGTGAGCCCCCCCTCTCTCACTCACACACACACAAGCTCAAATCCTCCTCTTTTCTACTCCAAAACTCCATTGGTATGTTGATTTTAGGCTTTGTTCTTCCTAAATCTTGTAATGGCAAAGCTATATCTTGTGTGTTTTCTCATTTAATCCCAATGAGCATATGCTAGGGACATGAAAACACTTGAACAAGAATATCAAGCCATCACAAGACATGAATCTATTATTTAGATGAGTTTATGTTAAGATAATCTCTTGTTCATGCATGTAAAGTAAAGATCTTGCATATATATTGATGTTCATGCCATGAAGTTTATGATTCATGCATTATATTTAGTAGATCTAATGTTTAGACATCCACATATTCATCTACATGCATGTTTATATAGTTATTTTGATTTCCATGCATTTATGATCATAAAAATGTATCCTTGCATATGTATAGATGTGTTAGATAGTAGATCTCCATGTATAGAAGGCAAGAAGATTGAAAAAAAAAAGGTTTTGTTAAAAATGATTTGTTGGAAATTCGGATGGAATTAGAACCCTACCTTAAAGACCCCCAAAACCACTTTAAAACTCATAGATGCCCTTAAGGAATGATTTTCATAAGCTTAGATGAGTTTAGGCATGATAAGAATGTAAAACAAGTAGTGGAGTTAGAATGAAAAATATTGATATGTGGATTAATAGTCAAATTCGTAATTTAGGTCCATGCCTACATGAACACCTAGTATCTAAGTCTAAATTGGATGTTTTATGAGTTAAATGAAGTCTTTAGATAATGGATACATTGGAGCTTCAAATTTTAATACATTAAACAAGTTTTCTCATAAGGAAAATGCAAGAAAATGAAATTTCAAAAATTCGGATTTTTACAAGAAGCTTGTTTAAAAACATGTCTACCAAATGAAAAATGTGGATTTTTATGCATGAATGAAGGCCATGATTAATATAGACTTTCAAAACTCATTTTTATTTAGATAACAAGTGAATTTCAAGAATAAAATCGAAGAAACCCTAGGGAATGTAATGTTGGGAAGAAGAGCTTTTTAGAAATAACCTTTATGGAATTTTATAATAATTAGGAGTTCAAAAGAGTTCATCATCAAAAATCATCAAGACCATGCATATATTGAGTTCATTACATAATATTCATATTAGTAATTCATTCATATAACATCTATACATGAATCATCAACTAAGAACATTTTTATCAAATGCGAAACAATTTTTCGGAATTAGAAAAGTTACAGAACAGAACTGATCGCACTGTTCCGTGACCTTAATATTTTCAAAACTTGAAAATAATACTAGAAATAGATAGATCTTTCGAAGTAGATAGAGATCGATATAAAATTTGAGAAATTCCGAGTTAAAATGACCAAGATATGGCCGTTTTAAGTTGCAACTTCCGCAAATAGCGAGAATTCCGATTTTGTGTAGTTTAGATACATAGTTTGAATTAGTTTAGTGATGAGATTCTTATTAGGCTATTCTTATTTGGTAGGTGAACCCGAGCACGACGATACCGTCTCACTCGACCGCCATTATTAAGAGACCGGCATACCATGGCCGAGTGAGTTTCTCTTCCGATTTCAATTATTGCTTGTGATTGTAATGATAGCCGCACTAGTTGCTAGGTAAAGATAAAAAGAATGATTATGTATGATGGGGTTAGTTGGGAATTATGATTGTCTGTTGTTGATATGCGAAATTGAACTTAAGGAATATCGGAACCGGGTGATAAGTTATTGGTTGTGTAGAGATGAGTAGAATTGATTGTCTGCGGGCATTGCTTGGCCACCTAAAGAAACTGGATTAATCTACTATTGGGCCTCAATTATAATTGAACTCATTCATATCACGATGGGGATGGAGCATTAGCATTTGTTGGTTTTTCGTGATCCATAAAACGAATATATGTTGGTTAATCATGATCCATAAAACGAATATATGTTGGTTAATTGTGATCCATAAAACGAAATGTTGTTCAGTTGACCGTGAGCTTAAACGGCATCGTACCGCAGGATTCGTAAATCTGCTAACCCGGGATGGAGGGCGTAAGTCCATCCACATATGATTTCCGGCTGGTCATATGTTTGTTGAACTCACTCGTTTGATGCATTTCACTTGGTTGATTAATTACTTGCTTGAATGATTGTATTAATTGTGATTCGAAAGTTTTCACTCACTAAGCTAATGTAGCTTATACCCCGATAGTTTCCCATTGCAGTATGAATACCTTTGATTATCTCCGAGGACTCGGGGACATCAGGTACAACTCTTAGAGGTTGAGGAGCTTTTGTTAAGGCTGGGACCTAAAAATAGAAATGGATTTCTAATCTAGTTTCCCAGAACCAGTGTCCGAAGGATAATATAAGGAACTTTGTGAGCTTGAAAATTCTTAGTATTGTATCGGGGGTATGCCCCCTAGTTCATGTAATAGAATAATTCTCTGCAAGATGTTCATGATTTACTTTCTTGCTGCTATGTATGTCTCCTTAGGCTACTACGAAGCAAAGTATGGTCTATGAATGTTGAGAGCAAGCCTTACACCCGATGTTCAAACTCATGGAAAGACTAAGGTTGTCTTACTTGAGTTTAAATGTTGAGTGTGGCAGACTGTTACGTGTAGGGCATACTTTGGGGCGTGACAGGGATGTTCTTTAAAGTGGACAAGAACTCAATCGTCAAGTTCTTGTATGCTGGCTCCCGAAAATCAAATAGCCGGATCTAAGCTGGATCTTGGACAATCTCTCTGATCTTATCAATGATCCCAAACTCATCCAGTAGGCACCAGTCTAGATACTGTGTATTTAAGAAGTCCATTTTCACGAGCCTCTTTTTTCTATCCTTGGCGTATTGCTGACTGGACAGCAGATCTCTGGTCTGTGAACCAAATGTAGAGGCATCTGTCGTCCTTGGTCGTTTTTGCCTTGGAGCCATTTCTGCAAATAAATTGATCTTAATTAGAAACGAGGAATGCATAATTTCAATGAAATTCTTAATGACTAGAATTCTAATTTATGCCTAAAACATGATTTTGAACAATTTTTGAGATCAAAGGCATATAACTAGTAAAGTTAAAAATCATGGCATTGAATGGAGCATTTACACTTGCACAATACAGTCAAAGCTGGCAGCTTAGGTCGGCCAGCTTAGAATTGAACATTGGAATTTCAAAATTTTCAAATAAAAACGATTTAAAAAAATTTTTCATTAAAAGTCCCAAAAACATTTTCATACTGAAATTTTCATCAAAATTGAGCACAATTCCAAATTCCAAGTTCAATTCGTGCAAAATTGATCACAATTCTTGACTTGGAGCTACTAAGTAGTATATAAAGCATCAAATTGCAGTTCAATCATCAAAGCCCCAATTTTCGAAATTTCAACTTCCTATAAGCCTAAGAACCCTAATTTTTAAATTAAGCACATTTCATGGATCAAGCCAGCTCAAGGATCATATATGCACAGATAGGAATAAAGCATGTATGGAACGAAATGTAGCTTGAACAGAACATCAACACATCAATCAATTCTATCAAAATCTGAAGTTCATATCCCATTTACGAAAAACAATCAATCTCAGTTTAATCTATGAGCGAATTGACAGATCAAAGCAATGTAATAGATTAAATCAGAGAACTAAGAATAGAGATCATTGGAACTTACTTGTTCAAGCTGGATTAAACGAAATGGATGTGGGATGGTTGAGTGAGAGCAAGAGACTGAGTGTGAGAGAGTGATTATGAGAGAATGAGAAAGAGAGAGAAGGATCGTACCTATTAAAAGCAATCTGCAGATTGTACGTCGGCATTTCTGTCGTGTAAGCCGGCGGCTTACAGCTAGTGTAACTGAAAAAAATTCATACCGAGAGCATCAGGCTGGCAGCTTACCCATTTACACTGCCGACTTAGACGTATACACCGGCTAAAAGCTAGTAGCTTACATCCCCAGGTGCCGGATTTGGTCGGGAATTTTCAAAAACCCCCAAAATCTTGAACATACGCTGGTTCTAAGCCGGCGGTCTTCACCTTCCCTTTGCCTGTGTAAATGATGTTTCAAACGCTAGCATGTAAGCCGACGGCCTTTACTTTCCCATTGCCGGCTTCTTCTGCGGTGCTCACCTACTCCTGTACTGACATTTACGCTGGCCTAAAGCTGGCAGCTTTGAACCGGCTTTCCTTGTTTTTTCAAAGCTTGCTCAAGGCTGGCAGCCTTGAGCCGGCCTTTAGTGTTTTCAAATTTTTTTTTTCAAAATATCACCTAACCTGTCCACATTAAAAACAAAGTTAGTAAAAACAAAACAAATAAAACTATTCTAAAATTAGACATGGGTTGCCTCTCAAGAAGCGCTTAGTTTAAAGTCGCTTAGCCCGACTTTCCTGATCTGATTATGGTTTTTTGAGATTCATGATAGTAGTAGTACTGTCAAGACCTCAAAATAATGTTTGAGCAGTTGCCCATTCACTTTAAAAGTCCGATCATCCTCAGTTTTTAATTCCACCTTGCCATATGGAAAAACTTTGCAATCTCAAACGGTCCCGACCATCTTGACCGTAATTTTCCAGGAAACAACTTCAAACGAGAATTGTAAAGTAAAATTTTTGTCCAGGCAAAAATTCTCGTTTGATGATGTTTCTATCATGCCATTTCTTTGCTCGTTCCTTATAGATACGAGCACTTTCAAATGCCTCATTCCTCCATTCTTCCAGCTGATTCAATTGAAGCAATCTGTTTTTACCTGCAGCTTTTTCATCAAAGTTAAGAAATTTTATGGCCCAATATGCCTTGTGCTCAAGTTCTACAGGAAGATGACATGATTTACCAAAAACAAGCATATATGGGGACATTCCAATAGGGGTTTTAAAAGCAGTCCTGTAAGCCCATAATGCATCATCTAATTTTGAAGACCAATCTTTTCTTGATGCATTAACAGTTTTTTCCAAAATCCTTTTTATCTCCCTATTGGAAACTTCAACTTGCCCACTAGTTTGTGGATGATAGGGGGTAGCCACTTTATGTGTAACACCATATTTTGCTAAAAGTTTTTCAAATTGCTTGTTACAAAAATGAGACCCCCCATCACTAATTATAGCTCTGGGCACCCAAATCTGGTAAAAATATTCTTTTTCAAAAATTTTAAAACTACTCGGGCATCGTTTGTTTGAAAAGCAACAGCTTCAACCCATTTTGAAACGTAATCAACTGCCACAAGTTATATTTATTTGAAAAAGATGAGGGAAAAGGACCCATAAAGTCAATCCCCCAAACATCAAAAAGCTCAATTACCAGAATATTGTTTTGTGGTAATTCATGCCGTTTAGAAATGTTACCTGTCTTTTGACATTGAGCACATGACATAATGAAGTTCCTGCAGTCACGAAACAAGTTAGGCCAATAAAATCCAGATGATAACACTTTAGCTGCAGTCCTTTGAACACCAAAGTGTCCCCCTGCTTCTCTTGAATGACAGTGTTCTAAGATGCTCAGCTGATCAGATTCAGGTACACATCTTCTAATTATTTGGTCAGCACATTTTCTGAACAGATATGGTTCATCCCAAAAATATTGTTTTACATCATGCAAAAACTTTTTCTTTTGAGGATAAGACAAACCATATGGGATAATCTTACTCACCAAATAATTCACATAATCAGCATACCATGGCAAATCTAGGATTTCTACTGCATGCAATTGTTCATCAGGGAACTTTTCATTAATGGGAATGTCTAAACTATCAGATTCAAGTCTAGACAAATGATCAGCAATTACATTCTCAGTTCCCTTTTTATCTTTAATTTCAAGATCAAATTCTTGCAGTAGTAATACCCATCTAATCAACCTAGGTTTTGCATCAGCTTTAGCAAACAAGTACTTGAGAGCTGCATGGTCAGTATACTACCACTTTAGAACCTATCAGATAAGGCCTAAATTTATCACATGCAAAGATAACAGCTAAAAGCTCTTTCTCAGTAGTGGCATAATTTCTTTGGGCCTCATTTAGTGTTCTACTTGCATAGTATATAACATGAAATATCTTACCTCGTCTCTGACCAAGTACCGCTCCGACCGCAAAGTCGCTGGCATCACACATGAGTTCAAAAGGAAGCTCCCAGTCTGGCGCAATGATTACTGGTGTAGAGATGAGCTTTTCCTTTAATGAATTGAATGCCTGCAAACATTTGTCATCAAAATTGAACACCGCATCTTTTTCCAGAAGGTTGCAAAGAGGTTTGGAAATCTTGGAGAAGTCCTTGATAAATCGTCTATAGAAGCCAGCATGTCCAAGAAAACTTCTGACTCCTTTAACAGTCGTGGGTGGTGGTAACTTCTCAATGATCTCCACTTTGGCTTTATCCACTTCAATTCCTCTCAGAGATTTTGTGACCTAATACTATCCCTTCTCTTACCATGAAGTGGCATTTTTCCCAATTCAAGATCAGATTGGTATCTTTGCATCTTTGTAAAACCGAGGCTAAATTCTCCAGACAAAGATCAAATGACTTTCCAAAGACTGAAAAATCATCCATAAAGATTTCAATGAAATTCTCAAGCATATCAGAGAATATAGCCATCATACACCTCTGAAACGTAGCAGGTGCATTGCAAAGTCCAAAGGGCATCCTCCTAAAGGCAAAAGTGCCATAGGGACAAGTGAATGTTGTTTTCTCTTGATCATCGGGTGCAATGGAAATTTGATTGTATCCAGAATATCCATCAAGAAAACAATAATAGTCATGCCCTGCAAGTTTCTCCAACATTTGATCAATGAAGGGAAGGGGAAAGTGATCCTTTCGGGTGGCATCATTCAATTTCCTGTAATCAATACAAACTCTCCACCCAGTCACAGTACGAGTAGGAATCAATTCATTTTGCTCATTTTTTACTACAGTCATACCACCTTTCTTTGGTACTACCTGAACTGGACTAACCCATTTACTATCAGAGATAGGATAGATAATACCTGCGTCAAGTAGCTTCAGAACTTCTTTCTTGACAACTCTTTAAGTGTTGGGTTAAGTCTCCTTTGTGGTTGAACTGTAGGTTTACACTCAGCTTCCATAAGAATTTTGTGAGTGCAAATCATAGGGCTAATACCCTTAATGTCTGCAATGGTCCATCCGATTGCTTCTTTGTGCTTTTTCAACACTTCAATCAACTTGTTCTTGTTCATTTGTCAATGCAGATGAAATGATGATTGGCAAAGTATCGCCAATTCCGAGAAAAGCATACTTCAGATGGTCAGGAAGGGGTTTAAGTTCCAAGGTCGGTGGTTGCGTCAAAGATGGAACTTGCTTCTGCTCATTTGTACCCAATGATTCATAATATCTGGTTTTGATCATTGGTACATCTTCCAGTATTTCTTCATCCTCTTCATCACTCCAATTGTCCAAGTCTCTCAAGACGGATTCCATAGTCTCCACACCAGTTTGTTCCTCAAGCGACTCAGAAACCAGCTCATCAATGGTATTGATGGTGTAACAGCATCAGTATCATCAAATTTCTTCATTGCCTCATAGACATTGAAAGTAACCTGTTCATCCATCACCCGTAATGTAAGCTGCCCTTGTTCCACATCAATTAGTGCTTTACCTGTTGCAAGGAACGGTCTGCCCAAGATCATGGGAACTTCCCTATCTTCATCCATGTCTAAGACTACAAAATCCACAGGGAAAAAGAATTTGTCAACTTTAACTAGGACATTTTCCACAATACCCCTAGGGTATTTTACACTTCTATCAGCAAGTTGCAAGGTTACATGTGTATCCTTGCAATCTCCAAGTCCTAGTTTTTGAAATACCGATAAAGGCATTAAGTTGATACTTGCACCAGAATCAATTAAAACTTTATCAAAATGACAATCACCAATGGTGCAAGGAACAGTAAAACTTCCCTGATCTCGAGTTTAGTGGGCAGATTGGGTGTATGTTTCTGTAGGATCATGGAACATTCTCCAGTGAGTACCACATTTCCATCAATCTTCCTCTTGTTGGATAGCAACTCTTTGATGAATTTGCATAGGAAGGCATTCCTTGAATCACTTCTAAGAATGGAATGTTGATGTGCAGCTTCTTGAAAACATCCAGGAATTTTGAAAATTGCTCATCAAGTCTTTGTTGCTTTAATCTTCCTGGAAAAGGGACGGGAGGAACATATGATTTCACCTCTGGTGGTTTTTGAATAGTGTCCTCCACCTTTCGTTTCCCTTTGTTGTTTTGTGGTGGAATTTCCTCTTGATCCTTGATAGTTTCCTCAACTGGAGCAATCTCCTTACCACTTCTCAGGGTGATTGCATTTACAGACTTGGGATTCTCCTCCGTGTTGCTTGGTAAAGACCCAGATGGTCTACTACTCACTTGCTGTGCAAGTTGATGGAGTTTCCCTTGCAAATCTTGAATGATTGCATTCTGATTACTGAGTGAGTTTGTTGTAGTGACAATGAAATCCCTTAGTAATGTCAGTGGGGATTGAATTTGCTGTTGAGGTGGGGCATTTCTTGCATATCCTTGTCCTTGGAAACCAGGTGGTGCTTTAGAACATTGGCATCATTCCGATATGACAAATTGGGATGATTCCGCATATTCGGATGATATGTGTTTCCAAAATTACCCTTTTGGAAATTTCCCACATAGTTGAGCTGCTCATCATTTGATGATGATCCATGCGGACACTCAGAGAGAGTGTGGACCTGAGCAAATCTCACAACAAAACACTTGTTTTTTATTGGAAGAATTTGTAGTTGTGAGTTTACTTACTTGAGTGATGAGGGTTGCCATTTGAGCCTTGAGTTGTGATATATCTTCTTTGTCTTCCAAAGATGCTACTTTAGATCTTGTTCTTTCACAACTCCAATTATGAGCGCAGAAGCTAATTCTTCAATAATCTCACTAGCTTCCTCATATGTTTTTCCCATCAGTGATCCTCCCGATGTAGCATCTACTAAGGACCTCAAAGCTTCATCAAGACTGAGGTAGAAATTTTCTTAGTAGATTATCGGGTAAACCGTGGTGTGGACATTTTCTGACCGCCTCTTTGAATCTTTCCCAAGCATCATATAATGATTCACCAGGGAATTTGGTGAAGTTGGAGATCTCATTTCTTAATCTGGCGGTCCTTGCTGGAGGGAAGAATCTCTTCAGAAACTTCTTTGTCAGATCACCATGTAGTGATCGAGTCTGGAGGTTGGGAATTGTACCATGCCAAGGCTTTATCCCTAAGAGAAAAAGGGAAAAGCTGTAGTCGGATGACTTCGTTTCTTACACCATTAAGTTTGACAGTGTTGGTGTACTGGAGAAATTTGGCAAGGTGTTCATCTGGCGTCTCATTCGGATATCCTCCAAATTGATGTGACTCAACCATTTGAATCAGGGACGGTTTAAGCTCAAAGTTGTTAGCCTCCACAGTGGGCATTCTTATGGCGGGATCTTGAACAGTAGGTACTGTATAGTCTCGAATTGCCCTTGGAGGGGAGAGCTGCTTGCAACTGGTTGTTGTTATCATTGTTTTCCTTGATTTTGTGCCATTGCTCCTCTTCTTTGGTTCTCTCTTCTCTGTTGATGCAAGGTTCTTTCAATCTCAGGGTCTAAAGGTAGAAGTTCAGAACTTCTACTTCTTCGCATAAAACCTGCAAAGAGAAAAGGAAAAATCAAAACTAATCTTAAACCTAAACTACTAGCAAATCTGAAGGTAGTCTAATATAATAAGATCCCCGGCAACGGCGCCAGAACACTTGATGTGCTAAATTAGAATTGAATTTTCAAAGCATCTTATCCAACAAGCGTACTGGGCCATATCTTGTAATATAGCATGAGTCAAGTGTCGATCCCACAGAGATCTATTAACTACTAGACAGTTATCAACTAATACTAATATCTACGCAATTGATCTTTTAGATTAGACTAAGATTAAACTAAATTACCTAATAAAGTATCTACTATGAATGCAGTGAGCTTTTGAAGAGAGTGATATGTTAGAAAAATGTGGGAAGGAGCAGAATCCACTTTAAACTATTGCCAATCAACTTGAAGTCATGTTATAATGATAATTAGATTCATGGATATTCATAAGAAATTGTAAAGATTTAAAAACAGAGTTAAAAACCTTTTAAACCACAAAAATAATCCAATAGCTTCCGCTAAATAAATTATTGTGGAATCAAAATTACAATTATAAACCTTCCGATTCTATAATTGACTAATACTTTATATTAACATCCCCTAATTCCTTAGTGAGAAATCAATATAAAACATTGCATTAGTATTCATGGACAATTTCTAAATTAGATTAAACCGCCGCTTCCGCAATTGTAATTTAATCTCAATTTATGAATTCATATGAACCCTAATTTCCCTTCGAGTTATCAGAATTCTTATACACCAAAGATATGATGAATAATCAGAACTCAATATGAATATTCCATGATTCTAACTATCTTATAACATGGTTTCAAAGATCATTTTAGCATGTTTAAAGCTTCATCAACTTCCCACAAAAAGGATTTAGCTACTCATGGATGATGATTCAAAAATCAGATAAGAAATTGCAAATGATTTCATTATGATCAGAATATTCAGATATATGAATTGCATAAAAGGAAAAGATCAGATATCACCAATTCAAAATATCAAAGCTTCACTTGCAATTTCTTGAAAACTTCAATATCTCTTCAAAATCTCTATGAAATGCTAATTCTAATCTATGTATTGTAGTGTATTTTAGAGCTGCTTGGATGATTCTAAAGTGAGGAGAAGACCCCTATTTATAGGAAAAATTTCGTAAAATCATTAAAGAAAAATGGCAGTTTCATTCAAAGCCGGTAGTTATGGATCCTACGTGGCGGCTTACAGGCGGCGTATCTTCAATTTCTCCTTTGCGCAGGCAGTGCACAGGCAGCTTTCAACATCAGTTACACATGTAGGCCGCTTATACACCGGCGGCTTAGATGTAGATCTAGCAGGCATATGTGATCAGAAATGAAAGGTTGGGCTAATTTATAACGAAAGCCATCTAAAAAGTCAGCGGCTTTGACACCGGCGTAGACACTCCAACAAATTTGTCTCTTCAATTTCTTCCAAGCCTTTGTTATCTTCATGTCTCTTCATATCTTTGACCTACACTGCCCCTACGCCGACGGCTTAGGAGCCGGCGTATCTTGTAATATCTTCAAAGCTGGTGATGTTTCAATTCTGGGCTGCCGGCCTTCCATATACGCTGGCCTGTTGAACTTCTACGCCGATGGCTTTGAGGCGGCGTAAAGTTGCTTGAGTTAAAGGCTGGCAAAGCTGGCAGTGTTGGTAGCGGCTATGGGTGTAAGCCATCTGAACGCCGGCGGCTTTGAAGTATGAATTACCGGCGTATACTTCAATTTTTCCCATTTTCTCTTCAAAGTTTCTTGTTTTGATTTCTTAGTCCAAATTAGTCCTGAAACATGAATTTTAATCAAAACAAATATCCATTCTAGCTCTTATGAATATCAACAAGTTGTATAAAATATGATCTTATCAAGGTGGTAGTCCTGATGGGATCTGTTGCAAGCTCTTCGAGAAGGCCCTCAGGGCCATATGCCGGAAGAAGATGTAAGGTGCTCCTTAGGAGTGGGAGGTCATTATGCCTATGAAGTCAGATCGAGTCTGTCTCGTCAGTGGTCAGCAATTTACCTTATATAAGAAGGCTTTTGAGTTTGGCTTAAGGATGCCTTTCTCCCCTTTTTAGAAAGAGTTCTTCGAATACCATCAACTATACCTAGCAGATACTGGTAGCCTTTGAAGCCGTTTACCTTAGTATCACGGTGCGACCTACCTTGATCTTGTTCCAGTAGTTCTTCTTGTACAAAAGATTGAAGGAGGAGTGGTGATATCTTGCTAAGCAGCTTAATAGCCTCTAGCTCCTCACCAATCTCACTATATCAAATTGATTTAACTAGAAGAGTGAGTTCTGGATAGTCAGGTTGAAGGAAAGTGCATGATGGGGTTTCAAGTTTTAGATGGATTGGTGTAAGCCCATCTAAAGTGAGAAGCTACGGAAGTTGATGCCGTATGATGCCAAGAGGCTAAGGGAGTTGGAGGAAGCTTTAGAGGCACGAGATAGAAAGCCTTATATGCCATACTCGTAGTGAAGATTTTCTTGAGTGGGAAGCCAATCACTGATGGAGATGTGGCTTGATTCTTCATATGATCATGACCTCTCTCTCTCTCTCCCCCCTCTCCCCCCACCCCCCTGCCCCGCCAAATCGAGCTCTACAGAGAGGACATTATAAGGGTTTCAAGATTTATAAGTTGTTGAACTCGACCGGGAGGGGATGGGTTGGGGGGGTGGTGGGGTAGGGGTAGGGGTGTTGGTGGTGTTTTGTTCTTTATTATTGGCTTCTTCTTCTTTTTTGTTATCTCTTTTTAGAGCCTGAGATGCTGGTGATAGATGCGGGTACCATTCTTGCTGGTCTGTCAAAGAAGCGGAAGAGGGCTTCGATCAAGAAGAGGGCAATTAGTGAGCAACGCCCTATTGAGGTCGAACCACGAGTTGCTGAGGTCAGTGAGCTAATCTTCGATTTGGATATGAAAAACTCAAGGGGTGTCATTGCTAAAGTTGGAGGTACCACTGTTGGTGTCAGGGGTATTGATGCCAGGGGTATTTGTGCTAGTCTTGAGATCCTTTTGTTGCGGCCTCCTTGTCGTGCTTGGTCTCTTGAGGAGTAGAGTTCGGCTCAACACTCCCTTGTACCTATTCGAGCTCGTAGAGTGCTATCCCCTATGGTAGAGGCTTTCGGTAGTGCCTCGGGTGATCAGGCATTAGTCAGGGGTAGTGGGAGTCAGCCTAGGAGAGGAGTTCCTGTCTGGCTTATTAACTTTATGGAAGGGAAAGCTCTAAAGTGGAGTGACGTATTTATGGAATGACTTGCCTTTAAGGAGATAGCCCGTTTGGAGGACAAGAAGAGGTTAGGGACCTTTTGTGGTAGACTGTCATTAGTGGACTTGGCAGTGGACTTTTCAGCGAGAAAGATGTACGGGGTAAGGTTACTACTATGCTTGCAGAGTTTGTTTGCATTACTGGTTTTTCTTGGCTATTTAAGCTCTCTCCCTGTTTGTTTTCAGGCTTTAGCAATGACTGCTGAAACTTTTAGAATATTAAGGGGAACAATGGAGTGGTAAGCTCTGTGTCTTCTTCTTATTTTTTTTTAATCGAACCTTTTGTTATTGTTGCTTGAGCGATGTTTCTTTTTTTTTTTTTTAAGGTTTAGAGAATCTCGAGGTACTAAAGGTGAGCTTGGAGAAGGAGCTTGTCGAGGTTAGGCAGAGCAAGATGAGGTACAAGAGCAAGCCGCTTGCAATGATAAATGAGAACGAGTGGCTCCACAAAGAGACGGACGACAAGGTGTTGCAGTGTCAAGCTGACGTGCTCGAGGCAAAGAATCAGCTAGTGCATGTTGAAGCAGTGACCATAGAGTATGAGGATAAGTGGAAGAGTGTAAGGCAAGAGCAGGACACCTTGTCATGATAGTTAAGTGATGCTCGGCAGGGGCATGCGAGGTAGAAGCAGGAACTCAAGCTCGCCACTTCGCAGATCAATAAGCTGCAGAAGAGTGTCTAATCATCTAACTGGAGTGGGAGAAGTTGAAGGTGGGGTTATTTGAATTCATAATCATGCACTTAATCTTTGTTATTGAAGTTTTGTTCTCATTGTTTCCTTATTGCTATTGTAAGCCCAGGTGAAGGATTTGGAGAGTGGTCGACTCATTCTAGGGGTGACCAAGAAGTGGGTTTTGAGGGAGCTCTTTAAGAGCGAAGAGTGGAAGGGGGTCCAAGTCAAGCTCGTTTCCAATACAACCAAGCTAATAAGGAATGAGTTGCTAGAAAGGTATCTAAACTTGGACCTTGGTTTTCTCGTTATGCATTTGGGTAAGTCTTTCGCATACGCTTCTGAGGATGATGTAAGGGATGATGGAGAGGGAGATGAGTAGGGTGCAATTGAGGTCAGTGCTGTGCCTAGGGTAAACCAAGCTAAGGTTGCCGCCATTATTGGGGCTCAGGGTGCTGGACGGGGTGAAGCCATCGCTATGGTTGTGACTTAGGAATTTGATCGATAGACCTTAGGATTGGTGGCTGCTGGTAATGCAGCCATGGTCGAGCCTCATGCTAAGGGTGAAGTCGAAACGATCTATGTTGCTTCTTAGCCAATGACAAGTGAAGAGATTTTTGGCGACTACGAGGCTAACTGATCTTGGCTTTCAAAGAACCCTTAGTTCTTCTCTAAATTTTTCTCTTTTTTTTTTTGCGGGCTTTGTTGCCAGCTCGTTTCATCTATTGACCTATTGGCGGCCTTTTGTAATTTAATTTTTCTTAAGTGGATGTACTTTCTTCAATTAGTATATGGGTAGTTTCTTTCAATCTCTGACTATGCTCATTTTTTACACTTTTATTGCATTTTTAGTATGGGCTTGGTGAGGTCGACCATGTTGATCTCCATTTTCTTCGCCTATTCTTCTCTTCCTCATGTTAGATTTGTCATGCAACTCCAAAGTTAGTAGTAGGTCATTGCTATAACTTGTCATAGCATATGACGTTGCTCTACAAAGGAGGGAAGAGTGAAATAGACATAATTTTAATACATATTAATGCATGCTAAATTTGATAATTATATGTGTGTATGTGTTTGAGTGGATTAGTATATTTGTAATGTTGAGTGTGTTATAATGTATGTGATTAGATAATAAGCTATGGTAATATATTTAGGATGATAGTTTACTTATGTTATCAATTATTATGTTAATGCAAATGGTTATTATGGTGATTAATGTTTGATGAATTAAGTGTGTTTTGAGCTAAATTTATAAGCCCTCAACTTAGCAGATTTTTTGGCGCTCTTAAGCCCCAAATTTAAGCCCAATTAAAGCCCAAAGCCGTCACAAATCTGCCCCAAAAGTCAATATAGATTAGGATAAACATTAAAGCCTAATTACATACTTTAGACAATCCAAAACAGAGCAAAGAGATGAAATTCGTAACTCCTCTAAGACCTTAATTTCCAACATCCAAGCTAAGCTTTCTTGGACTCAACACACCAAAAATCCTTTCCTAAGCCTTATATGTACAATAAGGTAAGTTTATTTGATGTTTAAAGTGCTTTATTTCCTTCTTAATCCATGAAATATGCATGTGTGGTATAACATAAGTAGTTGATATGCTAAATTCTTGTTGAGATGTTGTAGAGTTGTTACGAAAGCTTTAGAATGCTTGAGATGTTGTAGATAGGTTGCAATAGGCTCTCATGTGGTTTGGAATGAGTAGGAAGAGTTAAAATGTAAAAAATTTTGTGTTTGGAAAACAGAGGAAATTTGCAATACGAATTGCAGTGTACGTCGCCTCGTACGTTGCCGGCGTTAGGATTTTTATTTCTAATATTTTGAAAATTATCTTAAATACCCCGGCGTTGAAGTTGGAATTTGTCGGTGTTAGAATTTTTATTTTTGATCTTTTAAAATTTTTCTTAAACACCATTGGCGTTGAGGTTGAAATTGCTGGCGTAATGACTTAAAGGTTTTGTACATTATGCATACTTCTTAACGCTGCCTTATACGCCGCCGACGTATAATCCTATACTGCCGGCGTTAAGGTATGTATTGCCGGCGCTAATGGCCGGTGTGGACTTTGTAAATTTCAAATTTTTCTAACTTCTTCCAACATTTCCAATACATGACATAAGACTTTTTGATCAAAGATTTACTATATATATATATATATATGTTATGTGATGACTTTGGATTGTTTTTGCATAAGTTTCAATAATTTTCCTAAAGTTCTAACCTAGTGAATATAAGATTGACTTAGGATAGTAATGTGATATAGTTGATTTATGTGGAATAGAGCTAGATACTTAGTTAGGGATTCCTGTCGATTCTCAATCCGATTCAGGTACACAATACTTTGATTGATTGTTGCTTAGGATAGGCATATACCAATTTGACCTTAATCAAAGAATAATGAAAGATATTAAAATTGGTTGTGCTTTACGTCATTGAATCCAAATCCGGGGAGCGACAACCTTGTTATGGTGCAATGGCACGGTAGTTTAGGCACTTGGCCCAATCCTTCGTCATGATGTAATGTCTTAAATCCATGATGCAATGGTGGTTTCTTTTATTGGCTAAGTGGATAGCTAATAGGGTTAACTGTATCGGTATATTCTCTACTTAGGCTCGAAAGGAAATAATATGTTTTAGTTCATGGGTATGGAACCGTTGAACTAATTGATGTTATAGACTGGGATAAGTGGAGTGTATAAAGGAGTGTGAACCTTAGATGATGCTATTAATTTCTTTATTGGTTAGATATAGGAGATATAGATATCCAGTCTATCTATATCAACCTCCTAAACAGCTGCTATTACTTAGGACCCCTAGAATTCCCAAGCTTAAATCAAAGTTTGAATACTCCAGCGTTGTTCTACTCACTTAACTAAAGATAATGAAGTTGTGGTGATTTATTACATTGCATTTAGTTAAGTGTGCATGGCATAAGTATTTCCTTACATTATTATGTACTAGGCCTTTGGCTCATGTTGCTATATTGTAGGTGACTTTGATGACGAGCTCTATGACGATATGGGCTATGGGACTGACTGGGAGGACTCTATGGATGACTAGGAGAGAGAGACCTAGTATTTGCTTAGGATTCCTTTTGATGTATTTTATGAAGTTATAGGTTTGTTTGTTAAGCCTTAGAATGTATTTTTTATTTGAATTGTATTTGTAATGTAGCTGGTTTGTAAGTAAGATTTCTATGTTTATGTAATCCCTAATAAAGTTGTAACGTATATATATATGATGTATATCTTGTATATAGGTGATGACCCACTACTTATGTAGTGGTAATGTTTCTTAATTCAAATCATGTGAATGTTAAATTTGTTTTAAACAGGCAGCCATTACAAACACCTCTTTTTAAGACGACCTTACGTATAATATTTAAATATTGCTCCTAATAATTGGGTATTATGCGTGGTCGGGAGATTTGGCACACTTAATATATGAGTTAAGTGGGCTCGGTCTTTACATTGTGTGTGCTTGAAAACTTTCCTTTCCAATGTGCATAGATTCCTCAGTCGTGATCGAACGGCTTGGGTGAGCTACACTTAGGATTCTCAAGATTTTGTGGCATTGAATGCGGTATCCGGTAGAGTCCATTCTTGCCTATAAGTAGGCCTTTTGAATGTCGTGCTTTTTCATACTTAGTTGTCGCTAATCACTTTTAGATCTGTGCTGTAATAAGATATTCGCTTTCTTTAGAAATTTTTGAGATGATGAGGTGTTTGTTCCTGTTTAAGCCCTTTTGGTTAGAGAGGTTGAGTCCTTAGGAACCTTTGTCAAGGAGGCACTTTTAATGCTCTATGGTCTCCATTTAAGCGAGTTGGAAGCTCCGTGGCCCTTGTTTACATAGATCTACCATTGAGGTCATGTAGTGGGGTTGGGTGTGTTGCTCGAGGCCCATATCCCACATCGACTTCGATCACTTGATCTAGGGTTGTCTTTCTCTTCAAAAGTCCTCGTATCGAGGTCGCCAAGGCCTATTACTTAGTAAAGAGGCCGTGGTAATCAGTGTGCTTCAAGTGAGAAAGGGTTCATCCTCTACCAATAATCTGAGCCTTTGAGGTGCTGCTCGAGGTTGAGATTGTCGTAGAGGAGCCATCCGACTCTTTCTCTTGCTACCCTCCTCCCTTCTCTTAGCCATTTTCATGGCTAGTGGAGGTTGTTAGGGATATAGGGGCATGTTCTCTCCTTTGATCTTGGTCTCCTGGTGACTTATTGAGCGTTGGCTCATTAGGGGGATTGGCTTCAATCCCCATCCTCCTGGTTGTTCTGAGTTCTCATCCAGTTGAGATTCATTATCGTTTTGAAGTTGATGGACAAGCTTAGTCTCATGCTTAGGAGGTTAGGGATGTGAAGTTGTGCTCAACATAAATCCATATTTTCGAGTTGTAGTCGGCTGGATATGGGAGAAATCCTCTAATTTCAGGTTCAAATCTTTTTCAGAGTCTTCTAGCTTAAAGTTATGTTCAACTTGAAGAAGTTTGTACCCTTGAAAAATTTTATGTTGTATTTCTTGACTTGAATTCTAGTCAAAACCATTGTAATGATCTCTTTTAAATTAATAAAAGTTGTTTCCTTGTGCATAACATATTCTCTTGATGCCTGTTGTTAACGTTGCTATATATATATACATACATATTTTGCATGATCTGGTTGCTTAGATGAGAGTTGTCTTTGAGAGGAAGTTATCTGAGCTCATGGGGGGTTTTACCCTTGAGAGGGAGTTACCAGAGCTCATGAGGGGAGTTAACCTTGAGAAGGAGTTACCCGAGCTCATGAGGCGAGTTACCCTTGAAAGGTATTTACTTGAGCTGATTCAACACGAGGGGCAGAGTTTTTTAAACTCCCGTCAAATATCTTTTGTTGTGTTGTTGTTAGATACATAAGAGGAAGATCATTGAGACATATTCTTAATGTAGAATCCTCTTTTCATTTGTGATTGTTTTCTTCTCATATTCGCATTTTACACAAAAGCAAGTTATAGCTATTCAAAGAACTTTCTCAGGTTGTTTGTGTTCTAAGTCTTGGGAATGAGCTCACCATCCAGTTTTTTCAGCTTATACGCTCCATTTCCCAAAACTTCTTTCCCAATTCAGGGTAAGTTTTCCTTAGGCTTCTTCTGACCCCATTGCCTCTAACTTTCTGCAAATAAGATCCCCTAAGAGAAAGACCTTATGCTTGATTTTCTTGTTATAGTATTGGGTTACTCTTTGCTAGCAAGTTACAACCCTTTTGCTCACTATATCTCGTGTTTCTTCTATGACATCGAGCTCTGATCGGGTCCAACCTCATTGATCAGATCTTTGTAGGATTGCATTTGGATGTTTAGTAGTTCGAGCTATATAGGCAGGATAACTTCCATCTGAAGGCTAGATAAATGAGGTTTTGTCTATTGGGGTTATGTTGAGTAGTACGATATCCCCATAGGATGCTAGGAGCTCATAGGCCCATTTGTACTCTAACGGTCCACCCCGGCCTTTAATCTTTGCATGATGGTCTTGTTGATTGCTTCGACCTAGCCATTAGCTCAGGGTATGTCACTAAGTATAGTGCACAGTGATATGGTATTCAACATAGAAGTCTATTGATTTCTTGGTGTTTGAATTGCCTCTCGTTGTCCATCACTATGGTATATGGGACTTCGAACCTAACTATGATGTTTGTGTAGATGAAGTACTGGACGTTTTTGTCCATAACCTTTGCCACTTCTATGGCTTCTACCCATTTTATGAAATAATCACATCCGACTATTATTAACTTCCTCTGGCTTATCGAGGGAGGGAATGGGCCTAAGATATCCAATCCCCATCGGTGAATGGCCATGGCCTGATGAGACAAAATAGATTGGTACTTGGGGCAAGATTGATGGAGGTGATCTTCTAATAGTGCTCACATTGCTGGATGAACTCCTTTGCATCGACTTTCATTGTGGGCTAAAAGTAGCCAGCTCGCACGACTCGGGTGTGCAACGATTGGGCTTTGACATGGTTGCTTCACTCTCTAGCATGGAGGTCTTTAAAGGCATGATGTCCTTCTTCTCAGTGCAAACAATAGAGGAGGGGGAAACTGAAGCCCCTTTTGTACATAAGCCCATTGATCGTGGTGTAGTTAGTTGCTTTATACGTCAAACTTTTTTGCTTCCATTCTATTTGAAGGTAGGGTACCATCTTTGATGTACTTCTTATGGGAGTCATTCAACTTAATGGTAGGGTTGTCTGTTGTAAGTCTAGTACCTAGTGAACTATTGTAATGGTGGATTTTTCAAGGAGAAATTCGATGAAGTTTTTCTCTTTGACCTTTCTTAGGTGAGAGACTACCACATGAGTCTAGGGAGCATACTGGCTTCTGAATTATTAGCTTCAGGTATCTTAATGATATCCCATGAGGATAGTTCCTTAATGAGAGACCAGACTACTTTTAAATATCCGATCATTTCTTCATTCTCCACCTCGTACCTATCATTGACCTACTACATCATAAGCTGGAAATCAGAAAAGATCTCAAGCTCAGCTAATAGGGCCTTGAATTCCATTTCGTTATTGCTTGTAGAAAAACCAAAATTTAAAGCATAGTTGATCTTTACACTATAGGGTCCCTCTAGGACTAGGCCAACTCAACTTCTCCGTTGCATGGAGGATCTACCTACATAAAGGGTCTAGGTAGTCTTTTGCTTATCGTCGAACTTCGGTGTTTCAGTATATTCAACCACAAAGTTTGCTAAAACTTGTGCCTTTATGGCATCCCGAGGTTGGTATTGTAGCGTGTTTCATCATTCTTCTCAAGACGTCCGGCTTTTAGAGGATCATCTTTATTGGTACATCAATGAGGACGGCGACTTAGTGTGCCTGAAAATACGAATTTAACCAATGTGTTATTATAATTGCCAGGGCAATCTTTTCTAATTTGTTATATCTTTGTTCTAGCCCTTGGAGGGCATGGATGATGTAATATACCAGTCTACGTTGTTTCCATTCAGTTCATGTTAACACAAATGAGAGAGCCTGGTCACTCACTGCTAGGTAAAGATATAAGACCTCACCTTGGAGCAGGGTCGTTAACAATGGAGGTTTTGTTAGAAATTGCTTGAGCTTATTAAAGGCCTGTTGTGACTTATATGTGCATTCAAAATTATTAGTTTCTTGAGGATTTTGAAGAATTCCGAACTCCCATGGAGGAATCTACTAATGCGGTTATTCTGCCGGTGAGCTATTGTACTTCTTTGATCGATATGGGCAGCATCATTGTCAAGATCACTTCAATCTTGTCGGGTTAGCTTCAATTCCTCTTTAGGATACTACATAACCCAAGAATTTTCTTGACGAGGTACCAAACATGCTCTTCTATGGATTGAGCTTTAAATTGTAGAAGTAAAGTTGATCAAAGGTTTCTTAGAGGTTGGAAAGGTAAGTGTCTACTTGTTTACTTTTCACGATCACATTGTCGACATAGACTTCCATGTTTTCAACTATTTGAGGTTTACACACCTTGGTAACCAGACGCTGGAAAGTGGTGCTAGCATTTTTAAGTCCGAATGGCATCATTATATTGTAGTATGTGCCAAGGGACGTGGCAAAGGAAGTGTAGACATCATCAGTTTCTTTCATTTGATCTGGTTATATCTCAAGAAGGCATCCATGAAACTCAATAAATTATGACCCAAGATGTTGTCAACAAGCTAGTCAATCTGTGGTAGCAGGAAGCAATCCTTTGGACATGCTTTGTTCAGGTCAGTGTAATCAACGCACATCCGCTATTTTCCATTGGGTTTCTTGACTAAGAATACATTGGCTAGTCAAGTAGGGTATTTCTCTTCCTTGATGAATCCTTCTTAGAGCAATTTTTAGACCTCCTCCTCAATCATGGCTTGTCTCTCAAGGGTGAAGTATTTGATTTTTTGTCAGACTAGCTTTTGAGTTTTGTTGGTGTTCAATTAATGTGTGATCACACTCAAGCTAATGCCTGTCATGTTAGAGGGCGACCATGCAAATACATCTTTGTATGCCTGCAAGAACATGACCAGACTCTTCCTTATGTTGGAAGGAATTGATTTCCCACCTTTGTAGTGTGTTTGGGATTATCATCCAAGGTGACCTCTTTGGTAAGCTTGGTAGCTTCACCCCATCATTCATATTTATCTTTTGGCTCTATGTTGACTATAGATATGTGGCTCCTTTTAGGTCCCTGATTTATAGTTTTTGAGATTGTTCCTAATCTTCTAGACATATCCTTATCCTAGTCGGTGTTGGAAACTTTGCTTTGAGGTAGGGTTAGGAAACGATCATATCTAAAATTGACTGCATGGCCTTACCTAGTATGACATTGTGGGGGGATCAACAGTCCACCACAAGGAAATCTATATGATGCATGAAGTTACATGACTCTTTGCCAAGCTTGAGGGGTAAAGTGATGATCCCACAAGCTCGCATAGGCCGGTTATTGAAACCATATAGCTCGTGATCATAAGGTCTCAATTTTGTTTTCAACTCATGCTTCATTTCCTTATATGCCTGATTGAAGAGGATGTTAGCACTGCTTCTTGTGTTGATCAACACTCTTTTGACATTCCAAATCGAAATGCAGGCAAAGATCACAAGTGTCACGGGACGAGACTTCTCTTAAATAGTTTCTGTATGGCACTTGATCATCCCTCATATCATTATTTGCTACTAATATGGATAATGAACTAGCCTTATCTTCTTTAATTTCTCAGGTCTGTTCCGAGCCTCACATTCTCATATATAACCTCATCAGGAGAGCGGTATCAACTCCCAACCAGTTTATTCACGGAAGGTTAGACCTCTCTTTAGATATAATCCATACCCCGAACAAACCTTTTATTGATGCCACTCACAATGCTATATGCCCAACTTGATCATCTCTATTAGGCTCTCAACTCTTGGACCATAACACTCTTCCCCACTTAAATTCATGATGTCATTGTCATGAAGCAAATCTACTGCTGCCACCACCCACTCCGAAGCTCTCAATCCTTTCTCCACACCCGTTGTCAATATACCCAAGATCATCTCACGAGGAATTTTAGCTTCCATAGGCTTCCTCTCGCCCTTACCTATTCATCCATTCTCCGGATCGCCTCTTATTAAGCTGCGCAATGATAGGATTTGAGCAAATAAAATCTTGCTTCAACCTTAACTCATGACACAACCACCCTCAAGCAATGATGTCCTCACTTTGGTGGCTGCTCCGCTTGAGCTTCATCCACACCAGTTGAATTGACAATAAGATTAGGGAAAATTCTTGTCTTCATGACTTGCGGCACAGCTATCCTCTAGCAACGATGTCCTCTCTCTGGTGGCCGCTTTGCTTGAACTTCACCCATACAAACCACATCGACAACAAGAACTACCCACTCGTTGAGCACTCTAGGTAGCATTTAGGCGATCCGATGGAGTTGAGAACTTCTGCTCTAATACTAATTATCACAGGACAGGAGTTTCACCTCTCAAAGAGTTTCCATACGGTGCTCGACCATCTCTCATATCATCGTTTGCTGTTAATATGAATGGCGAGCGAAACTAATATTCCTTGATTTCCCAGGTCTGTTCCAAGCTCCACATTCTCATAAGGAGCACCCTCTTGACTTTGCCACGATCCTCCATATGTTTAGGAGGTTTAACTATATCAATTAGTTTTGACCTACCTTGGCCTCATCAGGAGAACGATATCAACTCTTAACCAGTTTGTTCACGGGAGGCTAGACCCGCCTTCAGATATAACCCACACCTCGAACAAACCCTCTGCTGATGCCACTCACAACGCTATATGCTCAAGTTAAACCCCCATAAGTCCCTCAACTCTTGGACCATGACAACCAGGGTGTCGTGGTGAGGGGTACGGACCCCTTCATAATCTTCATCTAAAAAGGAAATGGTAATGTCAACCTTAGTTTTTTTAGGTTCCATGTTCATCACTTATCAGGACGAGCTTGGGCCAGGCGATAGCCCTATTCTTATCGAGGTCAAGGGCTCACTGATGATAGTACTTATTTCGCCATGGCATTGGTGGTGGGGTTGAGGCTGATTAGAGTGTTCACAATTGTCAGTGGCTCTTTCCTATTCATCAATCTTACATTTCTATGCAGGTGGCTCTGTTTTTAGGTCATCATCGATATACTACTTCAGCCAGCCATGTTGTATGGCGTCCTTGATGGCACTCTTAAGTTGCCAACAATTTTTTGTGTCATGCTCACAGTCGCAGTGATACTTGCAATAGTCCTTTGAGTCTTTTCTCCTCAAAGTGAGCCTCATTGGAGCTGGTGGTGGGAGGAGGCCCTATTTCTTATTTCGAGGAACACGTCGTGGATCGGTAACTTTAAGGGCATGAACTCATCATACGTCAGGAAGAGTTTTTGTTTATCATCGTGTCTACAACTTTGATGGGCATTAGCTCGGTTAAAGTTTCCATGGTCTTTTTGTCGTCCTTTTTCTCACAATGGATTATTTTTAGTTCAAAGTGGCTCGATCTTGGCTTTAGCTTCTTTCCTGGTGTTTCGAGTGTCTTCTTGGCAAATACATTTTTGCACCTTTTCTCTCACTTATTCAAGTGTAGTGAGACTTTGAAATGGAATCAACGAACAGACTGTCTATAAGGACTCTTTGTTTGATGGCCTCTAAAGCTACTCTTTGGTTGAGATTTGGAACCTTGCTAAGTAATCCCTCAAGGGCTCACCTCGCCTTTGTCGTACTATATAAAGATACAACGCATTTTTCTCTAGCGGTTTACTTACCATGAAGTGCACCATGAAAAGGTCGATGAATTGGGCGAACGAATCTATTGTGTTTGACTTAAGTTTGTTGAACCACATCTGGGCTTCTCCTCAAAAGGTGGTAGGGAAGGTTTTACACCATACTCCATCCGAGAAACTGTGTATTTCCATGGTGCACTAGAACTAGGCGATGTGGTCCTCAGATTAATTGACCATTATAGGATTCTAGGGTGGGCAACTGACCTCCGGTCGAGAGTACTTCGGATTGGGCTTCAACGAAAAAGGGCGTCTTTCTTGGGAGTATTTTGGCGGGGGGTTCATCATCGAAACCTTCTCTAATTATTGATAACCTTATCATCATGTCTTTGATTTCTTCGAGCACACATTCCTTGTTGGAAATCGAGCTAGGTATCCTTGGTAATGAGGGTATGCGCATTATCCCCATGAGATTAGGTTGAGCCGAGACTTGTAACCTCTACCTTGGCATGTTGCTTGTCTTCTATTTGGTACCTCGAGGTAACTCGAGCTAAACATTGGGATGTTGTGCGTCCCCATGAGATACTTTGAGTAGCTCCTATGGGGCTTTTGGGGGCCTTAGGTTTTTGATATTCACTCAAATGCAGGTTTGAATTGTAGAATTGCTCCCTAGTAGAGGTGCTAGCCCTGGTCATGTTATGGCACATGTACGATCCCTTTCAACTGGTTCCTCTTTGGTCCTAGATGGTGGTTAGGCTGGGGAGTCACTTTCAACACGTGCTAGATGTGAACCCTGGTTTTCCTAGTAACCGAGTAAACTTAAAAAATCGGAAACTAAAACCCTAAACCAGATTAGCTTAAGCTTGAAAGAGACACTTAGGAACTCTGGATCCGGCTTTCCTTCGATTTCAAACTAAAAGAACTTTTGTAAAATAAATTAATGTGGAATATTGTTCTAAAATATATTTCAAACCTGAAAAGATCTAATTTCGAAAAATTTTCTATTCCGGGTCTTCCCGAGATCCATTACAGAAAAGCGAGCCCCGGGAACTCGAAATTCGAAAAATATTCCAGAATACTCTTTAGAACAGAAATTTAATGAGGATTTCAAAAATATAATTTTTATAATTTTTTAGTTTATGAAAAATACAGATCTAGCATTTTTCTCATGTTTTCTTTACTACTGTTAAAGTAATTATCTTGTTTACTATTCATTACTATTCACAAGTATCACCTACTACACTCACAAGCCACTCCGTACTCTTACATATTTACAAACACTCAATTACATTTTCTTTTCCAAGAAAAATTTGTCTCTTAAAAAATTATTACCAATTTAGACTTTTATTACATAAATTACAAAACAAAATAAATTTAAACACTCCCTCTCTCTCCCTCTCATTGAATCGTTCACCCCGCCATTTTTTGCCCTAAATTTTTTTTCTTCTTTATTCTAATTAAAACGAACCCTAATTTACTTACTATATATATTCTTTTACATTTCTCTCTCTTTCATTCATTTTCATTTGTTTCAAAAATCACAAACCTCTCCATTCTCCTCTCTTTGCTATGACCAACATCTCCAAACAAAACCACCACCCAACCCCCCCCCTCCCCCCCCCCCCCCCCCCCCCCCCCCCCCCCCCCCCCCCCCCCCCCCCCCCCCCCCCCCCCCCCCCCCCCCAACACACACACACACACACACGCACTCACACTCACATAAGTTTATTTTTTCCACTGCATTCTCCTTTTATTCCAAGCTTTAGGTGATGGATCTTAAACTTTTCTACACTAAACCTTGTAATGGCAAGACCATTCATGAGTGTTTTCACATTTAAGTCCTCACAAGTACTTGCTGGGGACAAGAAAATGCTACTACATGAATATTAAGCCATCACAAGAGTAGATCTTGTGTTTCAATGTGTTTTGTTGGATTATCTTCATGTTCATGCATATAATAGTAGAGTAAAGTAGAGATCTTGGATAAAAATCCATGTTTATGTTTTCAAACTCCATTTCATGTATGATAAGTAGTAGATCTAGCAGCTAAATGCTCATATCATACTTGACATTCATGATCTCATTGAAATTTTGTGTTTTAGTGCATTAATGATCATAAAAGCCCTTGTCTTGCTTATATCAATGTTGTAGTTAGTAGATCTTTAAGTAGATGAGACAAGAAACTTAAAAAGGAAAACTTTTTGTTTGAAATGTTCAAATGAAAATTCGGATGACTTCAAGACCATGCATTAAAAACCCTTTTATCAACTCTAAAATTTGTGTTTTATATGAAAAATGAAGAGTATAGATAATAAATATCATTAAGTAATGATTTTTATAAGTTGAAATGAGATCTATTAAGAAAAATATGCAAAACAAAGAGTAGAAATAACATAGGAAATTTTGAGTTGCTAGTCAACTTAAGAAATTCGTAATTTTGGAGTAATGTCATGAAAACACCTATTTTCCAATGAAAGTTTTATCTAAGAAATGAAGTCCTTAAGGGATAAGTATAATAGAGCCTTAAATTTTAATGTATTAAACGAGTTTTTCTCAAAGAAATCACTTAAAAACTAATTTTTCCAAAATTCGGATTTGGGAATAACCCCTATTTGAAAACATGCTTACAAAGCATAAAATGAGAATTTTCATGTAGAAATGAAGGTCTTAAGTAATAGATAAAATGAAGACTCAATTCTAGCAAAGATAGCTAGATTTTCCTAAGAAATAACTCCAAAACAAAAGAGATTTAGCAAAGTCATGAAACTAGTTTTCTTAAGAATATGTATTCTTGGAGTCTTGCAAAATAAAGAGTTCTAAAATTTTCTTTTAGTAAACATCATCAAGATCATGCATACATAAAGCTCATAACATGCCACTCATGATAGGAAATCATCAATATTTCATGTATTGTTGATCTATATAGTAGAAACATTACAAACATTCACAAATTATTTTCGGAATTGGGAATTGCTACTGATAAGAACTGATCAGAATGTTTCGTGAATCAAACATTTTCAAACCTGAAAATAATATTATAATTAGATAGATCTTTTGAAGTAGATAGAAATCGATATATAATTTGCAAAATTCTGAGTTAAAATGACTAAGTTATGGCCGCTTTAAGTTGGGACTTCCGCAAATAATGAGAATTACTAATTTACTAGTTTTGTTAAATAGTTTGAGTTATTTAAGTGATGAAATACTTATTAGGGTATTTCTTCATTTTTAGGTGACCCCGAAATCGACGATTCCCTACCACTAGATTACTATTACTAAAAGACTGGTGATCCAATGGCCGAGTGAGTATTACTTCCAATTCCATTTATTGTATGTGATTGTAATGATAGTTGCATTAGATATTTGGTAAAGATAAAATGGATATGCATGATAGGGATGGATGGGAATTATGTATGGTTGTTGCTGATATGAGAAATTGAAAATAAGAAAATCGAAGCTGGGTGATTAACTATTGTGTGTATAGATGAATTAGGATTGATTGTCTGCAACTACTGATTGATCACTTAAGGAATTGGTATAATTGACTATCCGGAATTGAAAATAAATATGGACTCATTCATATCATAAATGGGGATGGAGCATTAGCATTGGTTGGTTTCTCGTGATCCAAAACGATATAAAAGTTGGTTAATTGTGATCTACGAACGAATTTATAAGTTGGTTGACCGTGATCCTAAATGGCATATTTTAGTAGTAACGCAGTATTTGTTAATCTGCTAACCCGGGATGGAGGGCAAAAGTCTATTCATATATGATTTCCGGCTAGTCATATGTTTATTGATTACATATGTTTGATGCATATCACTTGTCTGGCTAATCACTTGCTTGTATGATATGTTATGAATGTGATCTTGGAAGTTCTCACTCACTAAGCTAGTATAGCTTATGTCCCTACAGTTTTTATTTATTGCAGCACCGGTTCATATGGCTTAGACAGAGGCAACCTATAGCTCAGGTACAGGAGTTAGGCGTTTCCTTTAAAAGTTGTATTCAATTTTGTTTAGACTTTCATAGGAAACCAAGAGACTTTGGATGACTGTAAAAGACCTCTAAACAATATTCTTTTGTGGGGGAATGCCCCTTAGATTTTGTAACTAATTATATATGTGTTTTGATTTATTTTCTAATGCTATTTAATGCCAAATTAAACTCTTTAACTCCATCAGTTTAAGTATTCTATTATTGTAAAGGGATGCCTTACATCTATACAAGACTCCCGAAGGACTAAGATAGTAATTCGTGAGTCTATATGGCATGTGGTGGACTGTTGCATTTAGGGTACCCTTGGGGCGTGACACTAGACGCATCTTCTTTCAAATGCAAGTCCTTTAGGCCCTTGGCTCTATGATCCTAGCTTAGAGGAGGGCATCAAAATGCTTGTTTTCGGTATTCTTGTGCATAAGTTGTTTGTATAAGTTTTTTAACTCTAAGATGCATCTTGGGTCTAAAGAGCTATCATCTGCAACTGCCAATTGGTCAACACACAATGGTTCAGGGGCTTTACCATCACCTATCGAAGTGGTTCCATGTTACGTGGAGCAGGATCAATTTAACTATTGCTCCATTGTGGCCTTGGCATTATATGGAAAGATAGAATGTATTCTTGCAACAATGGTTTATAGGTTTTAGAAGGGCTTTGGAGGTGAAAGCAACAAGAGAAAAAGAGGGGTTTTAGAAAGGATTTCAGACAATAATATCTTCACACAGATGGTTCCAAATATTGCATGAACTAATTTTTACTGGTAGAGAGAGCTCCTGCAAGCATAGAAAAAGCGGTTAGATGGCTCATTGAGGGGTTACCCGATGCGGCTACTTTGATGCTTAAGTCAGTCAATGGGTAAGAGTAATATGTCTGTGGTAAGGTAAAAATCGTCCTCCCTTACCTTTAAGGCAAATAGGGTATTTATAGTGTTTAGGGTCATACCAAGATAGATGTTTTCCCAACAGTTGACTTAGTATCCAAGATAGTGAGGATACCCAAGTTAAGGAGTTGTGCTTCTCATAATGTAGCCGAGTTGATTGTGTCCCCCTTGGTTATGGGGTGTGACTAAAGCCCTTATTTTGACTAGAGGTTATGAGGCCATAAGGCTGAGCTTGTTGGTTAGTCGAGTTGATGAGCTTAACGAGCCTCTGAGGTGAGGATTCATGGGGAGACCTTGCTTGATATTCCTTGGTTGAGCCCTAGGTCTCGTTACCTGTCTGGGAAATTGAGACGTCATAAGTAATGGACCCTTCCTGAGCCCATCGACGTTATAGGGTTTCGAGACCTAAGAGATCGAGTGGATTGATGGCTATATTCTACTATCAACATATAAGATTTAAATATTCAAGAGTTTCCTCCATTCTGATTTTGGAATCTTATAAGGGGAAGATGACTTGATATGATATGTTCTTTGTTTATGTAGGAGATAGTACATAGATTTGACCGAGCACTTACCCTTATAATCATGGGGTGATACGAGCCTATCCTCGTGGCTGATCTTATTATATGTATGCTTCTTATTAGGGGTCGGTGCAATTGTTTTGGTCAGTTTTTGCGTTTTACTAAAACTAAGCTAAATTATAATTTGTAGTTTGTTTTATTCTTTTTTTCCCTTCCTAGATTAGAATTTTTTGAAATCGCTAAATAAAGATTTGGTTTAGTTCGGATTATAAATTAAATGAAAATTCTAATAAAAATTAGTTCTAATTTTTTATATTTGTGTGAATATTCAAATATTAAAATCACTCTATAAAGTTCATATTGTAAATCTTAACAAAATATTTTATAATTCATTACATTCATAGTCCATAATTCCTCATAAAAACATTTAATTTAGTCACTAACACAGTACACTCACCAACTAATACATAATAAAATATAATCTATAGTCCTTTAAACAATCATTTAGTCAATCATTTACTAACAAATTTGGCAAAAAAAAAAAAATCATCTTCTAATAAAAGTTATTTATGAATAAAAGTGATACGCTAACAAAATATTCAATAAAAAATAAATACATAATAAGATATATAACTAAATAACATAATCCATACTCTACAGTATTCAAATGATTAATAAAAAAACATGGCCCTGTTGTTTAAATGAAAAATGTTTTTCAAGAAAATGTCTTTTTCTTTTTTTTTTTTCGTGTTTATCTAAGAAAAAAATATGACAATTAGTGGAAAACATCTTTCTTTGTTTTGGAAAACATAGATCTTTCATGGCTTATTTTTTGGAAAACGATTTACGAAATATAAATGTATAAGTCATTTTTCTATGGATTACGAGTCCATCTACCAGTCATTATTATCCAAAAATATTAATTATTAATTTTTCAAATATTTTTCTTTAAGTAGATTTATTTCTCATTATAATTTATGTAATTTTTTTCATTTTTATACTTAAAATATATGAGTTGCCTCAAAATTGTAAAAAAGGAAAAGTATTTTCATAAAATCAGCTAAATATTTGAAAATATGTTACTTTTCTGGAAAAATTTTTCAAGAAAAAACTATTTTCATTAACAGATACTTTTCCTCAAAACAAATGGAGTCTAAGTTACCAAGGAAGAAATTTATCTTGAACACAAAAAAAAAAAAAAGAAAATTAAAAAGGGAACAAATTATTATTAACCAATATTTATCATATAATAGATATGATAATAGAATCATAAGAGCAAATATGACCTTTAATCAACATTATAACAAAATTTATCATTACAAGTAAAATATTTTTATGTTTTTCCAAAATAGTTTGATTTAGTTTTATGGATTGATTCGGTTTACCTCTTTAAACCGTCCAAAAATTTACGAATTGGTTCGGATTGAGAATTTTTAAAACTAAATTGTTAAAAAAAAGCCATATTTTTCAATTTGGTTTGGTTCAATTATGGATTGCTTCTTTATCGTTAGTTTTTTTGCCCACCCCTACTTCAAATTGCTTTCACTTCACGTTCGAAGAGTAAATGATGAAAATTACCCAACTTCCTCTCTAGAGTGTCCAAATCCATGATATCACAAGCCCTCAAATTTGGGTCAAAACATCTTCGTCGCTCTAAACATTTATGCTGTAGAAGAGGAATCCACTTATTTGTGGCTACCTTTACCTTATCTCATCTTCCCACCTTCCAAGCAACATTACTTATATCTATTCCTTCCAGTAAGCTACTCTAACCTCAGAAAGCTCTATTACCTCTCCCTACCTCGCTTAAAGTGCTATATAGTTAGTATATTACTTGAGAGTATGAACCTAAAGTGCATTTAGATTCTAGTGTGTTCTCCAAGCAAATTTGCTTATCATACTCAAGTTACGCAAATGTAGGTCTCTGTAACCCATACGCTATCTTCTTTCGCCTTAGTCATCTGCTCTTAGTTAATCCAATGAATTCAACTTCTCCTCACATTGACCCCACCAAGTATCTACAATCTAAGCATTAACCTAGTCACAACATTTCAAAGGGAACTTAAAAATGCCCATTGAATAGGTTGGAACAACAAAAGTAACAGCTTTAATTAGTGTTTCTTTACTAGCCTCATTCAACCATTTTTGTTTCTAACCTTAGATCTTCCTTAACATTTTCTCCTTTAAAAAATGCAAAGCATCACGTTTAAATCTTCCTCAAATGGTGGAAAGGCCTAAATAATAACCATGATCTTGTGGATATGAGATTTCCAAGACTCTTGATGCTTCATTTTTTCCAATTTTTGGGTATTTCGATTGAAAAGACCATAGATTTACTAAAATTGACTTCTTGACCAAAGGCCATACAATAATCCAATAGGATATTCTTCTTAGTTTGTCACACTTCAATTAAAAAAGAGTCATCTACAAATAAAAGGTAAGTTCATACTAAAATGATTTAACTCTTATCCCCTGAATGTGGCTTAAGTTAGTTGATTTGAGTAATCATTTAAATAGAACATTAGCTATAAGAGTAAAAGGATATAGGGAAATAAAGGATAACCTAGTTTGATTCCTCTAGATGGTTTTACAAATCCAACCGATATTCCATTAACCATTGTGTTAAAAGAGACCCTAAACACACATTCCATAATCTAACCTACCCATTGTTTTGCCATATCTATCCTATACATTATAGCTTTCAGGAAACCCCACTCTGCCTTATTATATGCTTTTGTTATGTCCATCTTGATTGCACAAAAGTGTTTTTTCTCCTATGTTTTGTGTTTTAGAGAATGGAAAACCTCATGTGCAATGATAATGTTATCTTGATTTATGTGTCCTGATACAAAAGCACTTTGATTCTCAATATGATCTCATTGAGTAATAATTTCGGTCTATTAGCCAATATTTTCACAACTATTTTGTGCAAGTTGTTACATAGGCTAATAGGTCAGTATTCAAATCTGTATGGTTAATAAATGGAAAGTTTACCTGATTTGAAAAATTCTTGAATTGCTACAATCATTGAAGGACCAATAAAACACTAATGAGTTTGATTAAAAAAAAAAAAAAACTCCTGGAAACCATATAGACCCAATGCTTTTAGAGCCTTAATTGGAAAATAGCTTCATTGACCTCTTCCCATGTCACTAGTGGGGAAACACATAAATTCATATAATCTGTAATAACCTGCTCAATCCAATCTAAACATCCTCCACAAGAATGATTTACTCAAACTTTAAATAAGTTATGGAAGTATGCCGAGAACTCTTTTCTAGTCACACTTTAATCCTCTAGGTAGATCCCATAGCTTATCTTATCTCAAAATTTTTATTTCTTTACCTTCTACTTAAAGTGGAATTGTGGAAGAAACTTGTATTGCTATCACCATACAACAGCCAACTGATCTAGGATCTTTAGTGCTAATAAATCCCTTGATGACCAAAAATACATTAATTTAACCTTGAATCAATAATTTTTCCTCTCAATTTGTTTCTTCTAATGAATTTTGTAAAGAAATCAATTTCATCTTCAACTTTTCTAATAATTAGTGATTATTGGTAAAACATTCTCTTCTCCTCTTTGTCAATATTTTACTACACTTAAGTATTTCATCATAGTTTGTAAACATCTAGTTTTATTGTTTTCCTCCCAAAAATCTTGCGCTATTTGACAACATTCTTCAGACTATCCATAGATTTTCAAATATGAAGTTTTTCTTCCCTTTCACATCTAAACAAATTGAACTACTATAATAATTGCATGATCCTAACCTACAGATGGTTCATGAATGACTTAAGTTTTTGGATATTTCTTTACCCAAGCCACTGAAGCTAAACCTTTATAAATTCTTTCCTTAACTAAGACACCTTTTTGTCTATCATTTGACCATTTATACATTAGTCTTATAAAGGCTAAGCCATAAAGGTTTGCTTTTGATATCACGTTGTAAAGGCTATCATTTGTTTTCTCCTTAAGCTTGCCTTTAGACTTCTCATGGTTAGTAGATATCTCACTAAAATTGCCAACGCACAACCATGGTCCATCCACTAGCTTTGACAACTCAATGACCTGACTCTACAATTTCATCCTCATATTGAGAGATGGTGGCAAAGTAAAGTATGTAGCTAAAGAGTTGTTGTTCCAATGAATTCATTATGAATAAACCAACAACCATCTAGAATTTTAAATCTTACATCTCCATTCCACCACAGTGAGAGACCACCACTAGCACTGTTAAGAGGAACATAAAAGCTCCCTAGGTAATGTAGTCTATTTCTAACACATTCTAGTTTACTACATTTATTCTTAGTTTCATGAGGTATACTACACACAGATTGATCTTCTTGATCAGGTCATATAGTTGATGAATTGTTAAGGAAGATCCAAATCGTTAACAATTCTAAGATAAGTAGATCATGACTCCCATATGGCTATTAAAGGCCAATTTCCACTGCCACATTTATTAGCTTTAAGCACCAATACTTCAAACACTTTCCACTTTCTCTTCTATTTTCTTTTTTCTACAACTTACTATTTTTTGCACCACTCTACTGTGAATAATATTTCAGGCTGTTTTAGTTATAATCCCTTTTTGTTCCTTAATTGTGGGTTTGAATTTTTCACCCTTACTACTAAGTCATCTTCATATTTTCTTTCTAGGCCCAAATTGTGCAGAGTAGATACCAGTGCTAAGGAGGCATTAGAGGAGTCATCTCCTTGGTATGTTTTTGCATCACCAACATTAGATTTCAATTCATCATCCACTGAGAGGCTCACTAGATACAATTGTTTCTCAAATGATTTTCTAGACATTGTAATATCCTTCTCACACAAATCTACCCCTTTCCCTTTCACAGCTATCATGGAAGGTTCAGGGTAGATCACTAAAAGACCATTTAGTGACCTAGCTTATGGGATAGAAACTGGATAAGTGCTATCTATGGACACATCATGGCTCAACACAGGAATATCATCAATGTAAGTGCTACTATGTGTTTGGTTACGTATGATATTTTTGGTACTTGGGTTTTTTGGGTAGTAAAACTTTATGGCTATTGAAATATGATTGTTAGGAGTATTTGATTTTAATGTAGGTTGATGGTTTTGGTTGTTTTTTGCCTAATGAAGGGGAATGGGGTAGGTAATGGTGTGAACCCCTAGATTTTATGATAGTCCTATGAATAAACCCTAAAGTCAAAAGTCAAACCAGAACCCTAAAGTCAACATTGGTCAACAATAAGTAGTAGTAGATTTAGGTCTGGAAAGACTGCGTTAGAAACCCTAAAATAATAAAAATGAGACCACCCTAGATTTATAAGCTGGAAAAATGTGAAGTAACCTAAAAAGATCATATTTGCCAAAAATTCATTTATTTTAAACTCTAACGGGATTAGTTTTCGAAGTCAAGGCACCAACACGCAAAATGAGAAAATATTTCAACAATCAATCTAGACTCTTAATGTAGTAAGAAATCATAAAAATATCAGATACAATTTTTGCAGCTTCTAAAAAGTCAGATATAACCCATTTACGCGTATTTTTATTACTAGTAGTAAATAATTTATCTTGTTTACTATTCAATTACCATTCACTACTATTTATTGCTATTCATCTATCTTTATGTTTTCTTACTAAATATTCTTGCATCTCTTACACATCTATTCTTACATTTTCCTTTCCAATACTACTTTATACATAACTTGTCTTATACATTACTTACTTTTCTTTATTAAAATCAATTTTTAATCACTCTCTCTCTCCCCTCCCTATTATGGTCGCCATCACCTATCTCTTATCTCCCTCCATTTTTTTTTTCATTTATTTTAATTCCTTCTAATTTTCATCTCAAAAGTCTATAAATACCCCATCCTCCCTTCATTCTTTACATATTCATTTCTACACATTATCAAACTCCTGCAAAATTAAAACTGAAACACTCTCTTTTCTCCTTCCGTCTCTCTTTCACACCATCTATACACACACACCATTCATTTGTTGTTTCAACTTTCTTTCTTCATCCATCTTCCATCTTAGGTTAAACACTAAACTCCATCTTTAGATTATTTTAGCTTAACATTGAAAATGTGTATGTTATGCTTCTAAAATCCCTATGATGCATATGCTAGGGAAGGAAACATAGCAATAACATATTGTTCATGTCTTTCCAACCCCATGTTCATGTTTACATTATATTGAAATATTATTTTGAACTCTAAGTTTGTATATAATGCTAAGTATATGTAGTATCTATATTTATGAAGCTTAAATGCTCACTAATCTAACTTTTATATAATGCTTTTATTTTATGCTTTCATTATCTATTTCATGCTAATAAATTAAGACTTGTCATAATTCTAGTCTTAGACTTCGGGGACTTGTCCATAATCTAAGTCCTCGGAAGCCTTGAAATTAATCTAGGGCTTCCATGTTTTCTTATTTGCTCACTTTGCTTTATTCATAAGACTGGAGATATTCAAGTCTCGAGGAGCCTTGATAAAGTCTAGGACTCCCATAATTATTTTCTTGCTATTCTTATTTTATCTATGAGATGGTATTATACCAAGTATCAAGAAGCCTTGAAAATTATTCTAAGACTTTCATGATTTATTTCTTTATGTTTTTCTTATTTTTTTTATGGTGACTGGAGATTATTCAAGTCCTGGGGAAGTTTTGAAAATAAGCTAAGATTCCCATAATTTTATTTTGATATTTTTCTTACTTCGATTTTCTATCTTCTAATTATTTTTTATGAAGTTGTGTTAATGATTTTTGTTGTTAGCATAATTACTACCTTTACTCATATTCATACATGGTCATAAGAGATATTATCATGATAAAATTTGCAAAAACAAGTACATTAATAATTCCTTATTTTATAAAATTAGCCTTCCAAGAACCCTATTGTCTAACACTTAGGAAAATTTATTTTTAGTAGTTCTTTTAGGTGTCAAAACTAAAAACAATTGTTAGAAGAATCGAACATAAGATAAATTCAAGTGAAAATACAAGATTTCATGTTTTGAACCATGGGTAGATAAAAAGGAATTTACTATGAACATAAAATCTCCATAAAGACAATTGAATGTAAAAATAGGGATTCTCTTAACTATATATGACACTAACAACAAACCAAGAGTCATGAGTTTTCCATGAACTTAACTTTTTAAGCTTTAATAAGGGATTGTTATATGATAAATCATTTTTTAAGAACATCACTAGGATCATACATATAATATGAGTTAGTTACAATATTAAATGTTTTTCAAAGGTAATAATATTTTATGCTTGTTATAAAGTGTTTAAGTGAAGTAAAACGTTCAAAAATAAGAAAATCAAGGGCTAGAACATGTATGATGCAATCTATACGGTCTAGTACGACCCTAAAAATTAAAAGTAATCTTAGAAATAGATAGATCTTTTCAAGTAGGTAGAAAATGACTACTAATATGCGAAATTTTGAGTTAAAATGGTAAGTTATGGCCGTTTTAAGTTAGAAATTCCTCAACTGGAAAAAGTGACACGAATAGTGAAATAGAATAGAAAATTCTGATAGAATATTTACGAAATATTTATTTCGGGTATTTTTTTATCTAGGCGACGAGGAGTTAGAGGATTTTTATCTAGAGGACTATTACGGCTGAAGCATATCTTGCAAGAAATGGCCAAGTGAATTTATCCCCAAATTTTATGTACTAATGCTTGTGTTTGTAGCTAGAAGCACTAGAGATAAGAAAAGAAAAAATAGAATATGCATGAGGATGTGTGGTGCTCTTTGAAATTATACTATGTGTATCATAACTTGAATTATTGATAAATTAATTTTTGTCTTATATCATATTGTGGTGTTGCGAATATGTCTATTATCGTCCTTAAGATATTTTATTTCCATATTAAAGAACAAATTAACAAATTGATCATGCATATCATGAAGTAGGTTGCATTAATTCGTTATTATACCCTTTGTGGGATAAGAGTATAGTAGTGGTGGTTGATAGTAGCCTGAAAATCTATAAATGGTGTATAATAGCTTGTAAGATTTATAAGTTTTAGTGGCGAGTAATAGTCTGAAAAATCTACAAAACTTATTTGAGAACTATGGTCATATAGGCTTGAAACACTTAACACCAAATGGAGGGAGTAAATTCATTCAAATATATGATTTGTAGTTGATCATATGTATTGCTTGCTCATGTGGTTGATGCATTCCATATACTTGTTTAATAACTTATTTGATTTCCTTATATAGGATGTTATCACGAAAATACTCTCACTAAGCTTGTTGTCATGCCCTAAAGGGTACTCTAAACGTGTCAGTTCACCACAGTCAATATTAAAGTTTAAGTATGACATCCTTAGTCATCCTAAAAGCTTCAATACCAGGTGTAAGGTATACCTTCACAATCATGGAGGGGCAACTTTGAAATAATTTGTTTAAGACATTCATATAGCAATTAAGAATGGAAATCATAACTTAACATCTTAAACAAAATATAGGAGTCCAACAAAACATAAAAGGGGCATTCCCTATCAAGATATAAGGTCTATTAAAGTCTATTTAAAGTAAATACATTCGAGATTTAATTAGAAGTCTAAGTTTACAGCTAGTTTTTGACTTCTTCCAAAAACTCCTTAATTCAAAAAGGTAGTACTTTAGAGAAATATCCCTGGGTGTCAACCATAGATAAGGGTGCTGCAAAAGATATCTATAAGGGGGTAAGCTTCTTGCTAGTGAGAATTAATTCTACAAATAAAGTACTCAAACAATCAATATTTAAACAAATTATTTAACAAACATATGAGATGCAATCAAATACGTGAGCAAACAATACATACGATTTTCTGGGAATCATATGTTTGAATGGATTTACTCCTCCAATCGGTGGTGAGGTATTCTAGGCAACAAGGCCATAGTTCGCAAATAAAGTTTTTGTGGTTTTTATACGAGCCACTACTAACTACTAAATTGTAGTTATTTCGGGGGTCCACCCATCGTTTTGTTATGGGCGATCAAAGCCATATAGTAGATTTTTGGGTTCTACGGGCCTCATTACTATACCCTTATCCCACCAAGGGTATAGTAATGAATGCAATGTGACTCACTACGTGTCATGCATGAATCATTTTATTTAAGCAATCATGGCATAATATTAGATATTTTAAAAGTGATTTTGGAGTTCGCAGACAATCATTCATATACTAAATCATACAATGATTGATTAACAATTCCCGCCTCGATATACTTAACATAATTTCAAGCATATAAGTAAGGCACATGTGTTATCATATTTTTATCTTTTCCTAAAGTCTAGTGCTGCTAAATTATAAGCAAAAACATAAGTAAAAAGAAAATGTAAGAATTTAAACTCACTCGGCCATGGTAACAAAAGCTTCTTGTCAAAATAATCCTAGGTAGGGAAGCTTGGACTCCACGTCATCTAAACAAGAGAAATACTCAAAATGAGTATTTTTTGGAAGTTCTACTTAAACTTGAAATTCTATTTCACTAAGTTCGTCAAAATTCATGTAGAGTGAACTTCGATTTATAATGGACATAACTTGCTCATTTTAACTCAAAATTTCACGTATTATATTTTTTTCTACCTACTCGAAAAGATCAATCTACTTCTAAGGTTATTTCCTTCATAAAAGGTTATTTGTTTTTCTAAAAGATACGGTACATAATCAAAACGAAAATTCCAATCTTTAAAACATGATTTTTTCTAATATTGTATTAACCAAAAATCCTATCGAAATCATATACATACATATATATATAGTTGAAAAATTTTTATGCGTATCCAACTCATAATATATATATGATTTTGATAATGTTATCTTAACAAAAGATTTTTATAAAACAATCTTATCTCGGTAGTTGAAAAACTGAAGTTTGGCAAAACTATATTAAGTTTTTTGGAAATAAAACTAAGGATTTTTAAGTTATAAATATGTGATATATTTTATTTTCCTAAATTCTTAAAAGACAATTTTTGATTCAAAAACTTTAGTCTTTCTAAGTTATTCTCACATTTTATCTTCTAAGTGTATTATACTTGGTGAGTTGATTTCTTAACTTATTTTGGAAAGCTTGTGTTGGTCTTTTACTAAAAATACTAGTAAAAATTTCATAATCAAGTCTTTAGGAAAATTTCTTATATAAAAGTATGATCAATCTTAGGGTCTTTTAATGGTAATTTGAAAAGAAAATAAAGAGTTCCTTAATTATTTTTGTAAATGCTTTGTATGTTAACAACACTAGAATATATGGTGATTTTTATAAAAAAAAATTCTTTGAAAGTATTTGGTTGAAATGAAATTTTAAGTTTTAATGAAACTTTTTCCTAATTGATAAAATTATATTTTTAAAATAAGTTGAGCTTGTTTTATTTTAAGAAAGAACATTTTATTTTTATTAAGACAACCGTCAATATGATCATGTATGAACAATGATTATATAGCTAGTAATACAACAAGAATAATAATAATAAGAAAAATGGAAAATATAAGAATGAGTAAGAAATAAATATCAAGTACTGGAAGTCTTAGCTTGATTTCAAGGCTTTCGGATTTATTCATGGGTAAGTCCAAAAAGAAAAACAAAAGAAATAAGAAAATCTTTTTTACTTGATAAGGACAAGTCTAAGATTAGAAAAACTAGTCTTAATATTAAAGCATGTAAATAATAAATAAATAAATTGCAAGCATAAATAAATAAATAATAGTTATGTTATTGAGCTTATATGCTCTAAGAAATATGCATAGATACATAAATATAGATATTATAATATAGGAGTTAGGTTAGAACAATAATAATAAAACATGTACATAAATAAATAAAACAACATAATAATAAAACAATAGAAAAATGTAATTTATTCATGAACAAGAACAAAACATGAACTTAGTGTTGCTTTTATAACATTTAAATGATTAAGAAACATACACTATGTTCATGTTAAGTTATATGATATAGTAAGAAAGTATAGGTAAGAAATTTACCTAAGATAGAAATTTGGATGATAGTTTAAGAGAGGTTTTGGTAGTATGGGTGTAGAAGAAATGTGGGAAAATATGGAAAAGTGAAAGAGATTTTTGGGGAGAGGATTTGATGAATGATTTTGAGAGAGTTTTAGTGAGGTAAATGTAACACACAGAAAAAAAAAAGATAAAATGAAGATAAATGGGTCGTGGTATATGTATAGGTTTATATCAAAGCTACAAAGTAAGTTAAGTTTGGTAAATTTTGTTTTAGGAAAGAATTATGAATGTTGAAATTTCTGTAATTTTCTGCAAATCCAACGCCGCCTTTTGGAGGGAGTACTCCGTCGGCATATAGATGGGCGTAGGATGTCTATGGTGATAAATTTTCTTACACTAGAGTCGAACGCCAGAAAGAGAGTGTGTGTGTTTGTCAACGTTGAATTGGATAAGAAGCATTATTGTCTAACACCGGAGTCGAACGCTGCCAGCATTGCCTTAACTTTTGCTGGCGTATGACGTTTTGAACGACGCGAAGGATTTTTATTGCACGACTAACGCCGCTTTCTAGGATTCTACGCCATGGTATAGATATCAAATTTGCCGGCGTAAGAATGAAATTCTATAAATACACAGCACGAACAACGGTTTTTGGCAGACATTCCTCCTTCGCTTTATTTCTTCCTTTGAGCATGTAGGGTCTGTTCTTGATATCCAAGTCTTAAGGCTCCATCTTAAGGCGAGTTTGATCAAAGGTGAGTGATCCTAATCCACCTACAATATGTTTTTCTTGGATTTATGTAAGATCTTTAGGGTTTTGTTGTGTTCTTGAAGGAAAATGTAGGAAGGATCTTAATCTCAGGTTTAGTCTATTTCGGTTGGATAAGGAGTGAGTTTTGTGGTCTAAACAAGTAAGTATAATGTTCTCATACAAGTTTTATGCGAATTTCATGCAAGTTCTTAGGACTTTGTGGTTGTTTGCATGAAGGAAACCCTAGCATTGGGTGAGATCCGAATTTGGTAGACATAGGTTGGGTTCTTAATGATCTAAATCGGTGAGTTGTATCTCCTCTATGATGGTTTTAATCAATGTATGATTAGATGATCTTTATACGTCCTTTATGTTATGCAAATTAGGGTTTTGGTGAAATATTCGGTAACTGTAGAGTTTTATGCAATTCATTATTGTTCTTGAGGACTTTGTGGAGTTTGATCGGAGTAGACGGTACAGATATCGGGGATTTCTTATCAGGTTATGGTTTTTGGAGAATTCAATTCTATTGAGATATATTTGATAACATGTTTATATCTATTGATGTATGTATATATGTTGTAACAAGATATTTGGAGTTGTAGAATTGTAGTTGGTGTTGATATAGGAGTTTATGGAGTTCGGGTTATTTTTGTTGTTGTTGATATTGGATTTGAGGATTTTAATTGTATTCCTGAAATTAAGAAAGGTATGACCAATCCTTGCTTGTTGTTTTTGCTTGTAAATTTAGTATTGCTTGATTGGTTGTAGGAACAGAACTTCATAATAAACTTAATTCTATTTGGCTTAATAATTGTCTGCTTGGTTATGTTTGGCTTTAACCAGTAAAGACCTGGCAGACAATGATACTAGTGGGTACCCTGATGATTTATGTATGAGGTTGTCCTGAGTGGACTTGCACATAGAGATGATTCCGATAGAATTAAGGGGAAATGGAGATATTTGGGGAGTACCCACTCATCCATTTATGTATATAATTACCTTATTTTCAAAGAGTTGGTTATTTTTCAAGAGGATTCTGAGTTACTTCAAGTTCAAGATTAGAGTATATATAATTCTGAACTGTGTTGATTTGCTGACTATAAAAAGATAATAAACAATTGCTTGCATTAGACTAAGTGCATTTGATATATATACCTGTTGCATGTGCATTTGCATTTGCTTTTAAGGTTGGAGTTATCGTACTGGGCTTCGTAGCTCATTTGTTTTATTTAAATTTTAGGAACAAATGATGAAGACATTATATATGATCTTTGGGTTATGATCTGATCTTTGATCATAAGGATGGTGATAGTGGACCTGACTACCCAACTGAGAGTTAGACTTTTGATTATAGGATTTTAAGAGAAAAGAAGTGCCTAGATATGTTGAAGACTTGATTTTGCTGTATTTTTCTTATTATTATGTTTTATGAAAAGTTATTAGATCATTTGTCGTTGGAAGACTAAGTTGTAAATGAACGTTTTCTCTTGTAGATAATTTCAGTTGTTATGTTGGATAGTTGGCTTGCGGATATGCTAACTATGATGTTTGTTTGTTAAACAGGAATGTTATAAAGTTTTCTTGTGTTTCCAAATCATACAAGTTGTGTTGAGTATTCTATGAGATACCCTATGTGTGTGTTTACATGTGATATTTGTATATTTGTGGATATTAGAGCCTTAGTGTGTTCTATTTCAAGAGAGGACACGTGGCGGGTTGTAATACCTTCTTTTTAGGGCGTTACAGCTTAATTGGTATCAAAGCTATCGGTTTTCAATCAAATATATCTAAGTTTTGACTCGTTAGGACTGTGAGATTTAATGAGAGGGGTAGAATAGCTTTGTTGTTTAGTTAAGTTGTTGTTATCTGATAGATTTTAAGATTTGATCTTGAGTTAGATGCCTTGTCTAATCTTGTGGTGTTTTGTATGTTTTAGAATGCCTCCAAGAAGAAGGAATCCTGAAGAGAATGAGAATGAGTAGCAGGCTCAAAATGAGAATTCACCACCATTACCACCTATAGGATAGTAGGTTCCAGTTGATGCCGCACAGCTTATGCAAGCTGTGAATGCTTTGTTGGGAGTGGTTGGTCAACAGCAATAGGATATGAGGAGGGACATGCAAATAGTCCAAGCGAATGCTGAAGCTTGGAGATAGGAGACACAAAGGTTGAATGGGAATGGAGGTAATGGAGCTAGATATGCAGAATTTCTTCGCCTGAACAAATTTGTGGACCTGGTGCCTAAGTTCGAGCTAGTACTAGGAAAACCTTTAGAGGCACAGTTATGGATGGAGGAAGTCGAGAAAACTTTTTCTGCTCTGGACATTCTAGAGAACAAGAGGGTTAAGTATGCCTCTTATCTATTGACTGGAAGAGCCAATAACTGGTGGTTGAGCACGAAAAGACACATTATACGAGTGGTGACATGGCAGGATTTTCAACAGGCTTTCTTTAGAGAGTTCTTTCTAGATAGTGTCAAACAAAGAATGCTCCAGAAATATTATACTCTATAGCAAGGGAAAATGTCAATAAAGGAATATGAGGCTAAATTGCATAGACTGATGAGGTTTATACCTTGTTGATTCTTTATTAACTAAAGTTTTGATGATAACAAAATACTCAAGAAGCTAATAATTTTATTTAATGTGCATAATTTTCATATATATATATATATATATATTAAGGCAGAACCTATCGCAAAACTTTAAAGAATCTTGATGGGCTCAAGATAAGCGGTTAAATGAGTTATATTTATATGAGTAACATACTTTGTTTATCATAAACAGAGTATACACAAATTTTGAGATAAGCTATAATGTTCTCAAAGGATTTTCAAAGGAATAAATGATATAAAATGTTTTCCAAAAGGTTACCTTAAGGTTAAAGCATTTTTCCAGAAAAACAAAACTTTTCCTAGAACCTTTTCTGGAATTTTTTTTTTTTCTAACAACAAGAGTTACTGTTCATCTTCTTCAACAAAGTCTACTTCTGTTCAAATGGTTTCATAGAAGTATAATGAAGACCTAGTTCCGAGATTATAAGTATATTTGGGTAATATACTTATTTGTTCCATTAAAGTCGGATTATATGCAAAGGGTATTTAAACGATTTTTACTTTCTCTCTCTACAAGGGAACAATTATTCAAGGACAAGACTAGATACAATTTTCGCAAGATTCAGGTCAAGACAAATGGATTATCAATATTAATTTATGACAAAAGCAAGATTATCTCTTTTCTTATTTCATGAATTTTGTTAAGGAAATTAAAAGAAGATAAACGTTACCTTCAAAATAAGATAATGATGAAGACCAAGATATCAGCAATAGATAATCTCCATACAGAAAAATGTTATGGGAGAATTTCAAAGTGGATAACATCATATTTGGATGAATCATGACAATGAAGCAGACCTTATCTTCATTTCAACGCCTCCAGTCATTCAAATTCGAATAAGATAGAATTACAAAAGACTAGAAGAATGTGTTCTGTTCATTAAAGCTATTAGCAGAATTTCAAATTCAAAATAAGGATAAGAAACTACAGATCTTTAGCAAAGAAAAGTGGGATATGATCTTATCTTTACGCAGTTTTGAACGTTTGATGAAGAAGAAGGATACATGCGCAGAAAACCAGGAAAAAAAAAAAAAACAAGAACCTATTACTACTGCTATTCATGTTGCAAACAAAAAGGCTCTCTCTTTAACCAAAAAGATATACAGAAGCAAATATAGAACAAATTATAGAAGTTTGCCTTCATCGAGATTTTTCATAATTACTCTACATTTGCAATAGCGAGCTGATATTTTAGCATTCATTCTTTAGCTATTTGATTTAAGGATCTTATTTTGTAAAGAAGGAATGTGTTGTTGCCTTCTTAGTTGATAGTTTAGTTACAAGTTTAGACTATGTAGATCGGTTGTAGCTAGAAGATAACTGTGAGAATTGAGTAGAGAGGATTGCACAAACTTGTAATTTAAACTTATTGGATATAGTGGAACAAAACCTGTAGGATAACAGGGTCCTTGGCTCGGAGCTGGAAGAGTAGAATGACGCATAAGGCGGAACCACTATAAATTGATGCCTGATCTTCTTTTTTCTATTCTTTTACTCTTATGCATTTTAATTTTATATTTGTTTAATTGGTATATGATCTGAATGGGATGTGTATATAAATAATTTCAGATACTACCAGCAAGTGTACTGGGTCTTGATCAAGTAATATAGAATGAGTAGAGTATTGTTCCCACAGAGACTAAATTAACTACTAGATTGGTATTAGCTTATACTAATATTTAGGCAATCAAAGTATCAGTTAACTATAACTAATTAATTATATCTACTTATGAATGCAAATGAGAATGAGAGAAGTTTATATAAGATGAATGTGGGAAGGAACAGAATCCATCCTAATCTTTACTAATCATGCTGAATTCATATTATATGAACAATTAGGATTGTGGATATTTGTAAGAAATTGTAAAGACCTAAAACAAAGTTTTAGTTAACCACAAAATAATCTATTAGTTTCCGCTATACAAATTATCAATGGAATCTAATTTATAAGCATAAATCTTCCAATTCTATGATTATCTAATATCCTAGATTAAGTTCTCCTAATTCCTTAGTGAGAAATTAAAATAAAATATTGCATGAAGTACATGGAACAATTTCTAAATTAAAATCAAACTTGATTGTTTCCACAAATGTTGTTTAATTTCAATTCATGAATTCCTATGAATCTCAATTCTTTTTCCAAATCATCAAAATTCTTATCAATTCAATTTCAGTTAGAAATAAAATTGATAATTAGGATTCAATACAAATATTCCATAATTCTAACAATCCTATAACATAAATTCAATAATTATTTTAGGCAAAATTAGGACTTCATCACTTCCCACAAAGAAACGTTTAGCTACTCATGGGTGTTGATTCAAAAATCAAATAAGAATATGTAATTGATAACCTCATGAACAAATAATTCAGATAAATGAATTGCATAAGAAAGAGAATAGATATCACCAATTCAAGTATCACAATCTTCAATTACAATTCTTGAAAGCTCACAAATTTCTCTCACAAATCTCTATGAAAATGCTAGATTAATTCTATATGAAGTGTACTATTTTGCTATTGCTTGTTGATGAATGTTGGAGGGGAGAGAACCCCTATTTATAGGAAAAATTTCTTGCAAGGCATTCAATGAAAATTGCTGTTTCACTTCGTACGCCGGCAGTTATGGATCCTACGCCGGCGGCTTACAGACGGCGTATCATCAATTTCTTCATTGCGCAGGCAGTGCACTGGCAGCTTTCAACTTTGGTTACACAGGTAGGCCGCTTCTACGTCGGCGGCTTAGATGTAGATCTAGCCGGTGTATGTGATGAGAAATGAAAGGTTTGGCCAATTTATAACGAAAACTGCCCCAAAGCCGGCGGCTTTAACACCGGCCTAGACATTCCAATAGATTTGTCTCTTCAATTTCCTTCAAGCAAGTGTTGTATTCATGTCGCTTCAGATCTGTGGTCTACACTGCCTCAACGCCGGCGGCTTAGGAGTCGGCATATGTTGTAACTTCATTTTGCGCTGGTGACTTTTCCATTATGAGCTGCCGGCCTTCCATGTACACTAGCCTGTTCAACTTCTACGCCGGCGACTTTGAGGCTGCGTAAAGTTAGTTGAGTTAAAGGCTGGCAAAGCTAGCAGTGTTCGCAGCGGCCTTGAGAGTAAGCCGTCTGAAAGCCGACGGCTTTGAAGTATGAAATGTTGGCTTATCTTTCAATTTTTCCAATTTTGACTTCAAAGTTTCTTGTTTTTGATTTGTTTGTCCAAATTAGTCCTGAAACATGAATTTTAATCAAAACAAATATCCATTCTAGCTCTTTTAAACATCAACAAGTTGTATAAAATATGATCTTATTAGAATATTGTTCTCATTTTTCAAATCCGAAAGGAGATTATTTTTAAAGACAAAAAATTGTAATAATCAATCCAATCCCCTTCTTGATTATTATTTGGGACCAACAATTGGTATCAAAGCTGGGCTCTTTTATTGGTTTGAGTGATCCAAAAAATATATTTGAGAACAATGTTGCAATTAATCGTGCTCTTTTTTTTTTATGGTTCAAATTTTTCTTATTGGAAAATGCGAATGAAAACTTATATAAAAGCTAACGATTATGATTGTTGGCAGGTTATTTTCATTGGGGATAATGTGATTACAATGAATGGAAATTCAGTCCTGACAGATGCTAAGAAGAAGATCATTGAAAAGAATAACAAAGCTAAAATTTGTTGTTGACCACAATTGCTGCTTTAGAATTTTATCTAATATCTTCATGTGGAACAACAAAAGAAATATGGGATAGATTGAGTGAAACTTATGAAGGAACAAATACAATTAAAGAAACTAAAATTAATGCTTTACTTCAGCAATATGAGTTATTTAAGTTTAAAACTGATGAGCCTGTCAAAGATGCTTTTAATAGGTTCACTACAATGACAAATGAGCTAGCATCACTTGGCAAAGTGATTGGTGATTCTGATCTTGTGAGAAAGATGCTAAGAATCTTACCACCATCTTGGGATGCAAAGAAAACTGCCATAGAAAAAGTATAGGATCTCAACAAACTTTTTCTTAGCCAACTAAGAGAAAAGCTAATGGCTTATGAATCTCGCAAGAAAACTACACAAGGAGAGGAAAGTGGTACTAAAGGAATTGCATTCAAAGTTAAGGAAGTTATTCAGGATGGATCTAATAATAGTGAAGATGAAGATGAATAAGACATAACACTTCTAGCCAAAAAGCTCAACCAATTCTTCAAGAAACAAAGAGGTAAGAAATTTAGTGCATTTAAGAAAGCTACTAAATATAAGAAAAATGATGCAGGAAAAGAATACAAGGAATAAAAGAAGAAAAAGGAGAAGAAAGAGATTTAATGTTATGAGTACAAAAAGCCAGGACATATCAAATATGGGTGTCCTACTTTGATAAAGAAAATGGAGAAATTCAAAAAGAGGAGTCAAGCAATATTAGCAACATGGAGTGATTTAGATGACACAGAAAATAGTCTAAAAGATTCTGATGAAGAAGAGGAAGAAGCAAATCTTTGTCTCATGGCTACTTCTGAGGTATACTCTGAATCTGATAATGAAATAACTGAAGATGATATGCTTCTTGAAATGAAAAAATTATTAAAAGCACTTAGAAAGGCTGACTTAAAGATAACTAAGTATGATAATGAAGTAAAATTGCTTAATAATGAAAATGAGGCTTTAAAACAAACAAATTCTTTACTTGTTGATGAAAATGACATATTAAAGCATGATCTTGAAAAGTTGCATGTAGATAATGAAAAACTAGGAAAAGATAATAGGTTGTTAAAGGAAGAAATCGGAGTGTTGAAAGTGAAAATAGACGAGTTATCTACTTCAATAAAGAATACATTTAATAAATTTAATGAAAGTGATAAGAAATTAATAATGTTGATCTCATCACAAAGATTGTCTTTTGAAAGACATGGTTTAGGATATGAGCATGGATCTAGTTCGAATACATTTAAGAAAAACGTGTTTGTAAAAGCTAAACCAAACACACATAATGAATCAAGTGAAAGAAAGCAAGATTTAATATCAAATCACTTGAAAAGAAGTTATACAAACAACACCAGAAAGTATTCTAGAAGTTATCCTTCTTATAAAAACAATACCAAAAGGTATTATAAAAGTTATCCGACATATGAAAACAATGCCAGAAGTATTCAAGAAGGTATTCTATATATAAAAACAATACCAAAAGGTATTTCAGAAGTTACCCAATACAACATAACATGAAATAGGTAAACAACAGGTATGGTCATAACATTTCATATGCATGCTTCTTTTGTAAAAAACCTGGTCATATTGAGAAATATTGTTATTATAAAAAAAAAAAAAAAAAGCTTAGTAATGAACAAGTTAAACAAAGAAACCAAACGAGCTTATCTTATAAAGGACCCAAACTTGTTTGGGTTCCTAAAAAGGTCTAATCCTTTTGAATTTTGTAGGAACATGAAGCTAAAATTAGAGAAACATGGTACCTAGACAGTGGATGTTCCAGATATATGACTGGAAATGCTTCATTTTTCACTAACATAACATGGGAAGAAAAAGGATATGTGAAATTTGAAAATGACAGTAGAGGTAAAAATTATTGCAATTGGAAGTATTGATATGTCTCCTTACATCATAGAAAATGTTTATTCAATTAAAGGCTTAAAACATAATCTTTTGAGCATTAGTCAATTATGTGACAAAGGTTACAAAATGATTTTTGAAAAAGACAAATGTTTTGCTTTTGATCAAAATGTTACAAGATTATTTGAAGGTTCTAGAAAGAAAAACATATATTTGATAAAACTAAATGAAATTGAAGATGTCTGTTGTTTGCTATCAATGAATGATACTATTTTTACTTGGCATAAACGTTTAGGTCATGTAAATTTTAATCAATTAGAAAAATTATCTAAAAAGAATATAATAAGAGATTTGTCTAAAATAAATATTAAAGATGTAAAATGTGATACTTGTTTGAAAAATAAAATGGTTTCTGTATCTCACAAAAATAAAAATGAGATTTCAACAAAACGACCTCTTGAGTTGTTACATCTTAATTTGTTTGAACCTCTAAGAGTTTTGAGCATAGATGGAAGTAAATATGAATTTGTGATTGTTGATGATTATTCAAGATATACTTGGGTTATATTCTTGCAACATGAGATACTTTTGATTCTTTTCAAAAATTTGCAAAACAAATTCAAAATGAAAAATAAATTTCCATAATTAGTCTTCGAACTGATCATAAACCGAATTTCACAATTTAAAGTTTATAAATTTTTGTGAAGAGCAAGATATATCTCATAATTTCTCTGCTCCATATACATCTCAACAAAATAGAGTTACAGAACGCAAAAATAAAACTACAAGAAATGACAAGATCTATATTAAATGAAAGTGGTATTGCTGAGTAATTTTTGGACAAAAGCAATTTCTACAGCTTACTATATCATTAATCAAGTTTATATTTGACTCATGACATCCAAGACAACATATGAACTCTTTAAAAGGTAAGAAGCCTAACGTGTCTCACTTCATATTTTTTTTTAATACTTCTAGGATAAACAACGGAACACAAGACATTTCAGCATTCAGAAGTTTCTAAAATCGTTCTTTACAGAGAATATAAGGATAATTTCGACTCTTATTCGAATGAGGCAACCCTACAAATTTCCTCATCAGAAATTTGATTGTATAACATAGAGGTTGATTTTAATCCAAAGCCCTCGCCAAGTGCAATGACCCCAAAACTTCGGAGCCAAAGTCATGTTCCATCATTAGTTTGGCCAGAAGCTTAAACAATTTACGGCTGTAATTCTAGCCAATTGCTCTACAGTGTGTAAATGATGTATGCCACATGTGGTAGGTATTCCTTGAATAAGGCCAGTGTGGTTTTGCCATCAAATGTCTTCATCGTCCAACTTTTGAGCAGCCCCATTGAAGCAACATAACCTATATGTTCTCTGCTTTCTTGGTCCTCCCTTGCCTTGATGGCTGTCTCTTTGTGCTCACCAGTAGCTAACTCCTGCTTCGAGGTCTCTAGTGTTGGTCCATCAGAAAAACATGATGCAATCTGATCATTTTGATTAGAAGTAACAGCCATTTCATCTGGTGCTGTTGATGTTGGCACTATTCTGTTATTATGTACTTCCCCTGAGAGAATACTTGATTTTACAAGCCTGCAAGAAAAGTTATCTGTAATTATAAAGGAGGTGGAAAAATAACTTGCAAAGATTACTCAAGTAAAGAATTTAGTTGACGAAAACCAGTGAATTGAATGTTGCATTGAGGCATGGTGCACTAATAAAATTTTAAATGGTTGGAGTCTCAGTTATTCTAGAATTTTGGAAATTTATCCTGCAAATGCATAGACATTGTAGAATGATGAATAAAATACAATACAAGAAATATGAAAAGTGTCAAAACATGATCTAAATTTAAACAGGGAACCGTACCAATACATTTAGATCCACAGCAATCAAATCTAAAAAAGTTAGCACTGTAGATCGGCTTGGGCTTTCACGTTTAAGGTTTAACTTATAATACCTCTATTATCTGAGACTAGACTTTGGATTAAAAGGATACCAAGTCAATCAGCTTAAGAATATAGAGATGAATGAGAGTAAAACGATTTGAACTCAGCATTTCCTACTTTGGCGCTGTAATGAAGTTTAGATTCATAAGTAATAGATTGAAAAACCTAAGCTTGTAGATTAGTGTGGATTTTCATATGCTATACTTTACATTAACCATAAGAAAGGGAAAATGTACTAATGATTGAACCTTAAAAATCTTAATTGTTAAAGTAAGTCAGATTTGCTCTGGCCACTAATACACTCTGAATTAATATGATTTTAGCATGTTGTCCACAAGATTGAAGTTTAAAACTAGCATCTATAAAGCAAGAAACCACAAAGATAATATACAAAATTCACTGCCTAATACCATGATTATTTGAAATAGATGCACCACTTTAAAAGAAAATTAAATTTGGAAAGACATCAACCTATAAATACCTGTGGCTATGACTGCTAATGCTGTGCCTGGGTTCTACCAGAAATTTTTCTGAAGGCTTCTCGGTCAGTAATGTGACAGGATCCTCAGTATCTGGGCCAACTCCACCTATATCAGTTGATTCCACTTTTCCATCACCCTGAAGATCTACAGGTTCACTGATAGTTGAATCAGAAGAGGAAATACTCTCTGTATTTGCTCTATAATGTTGAATAATAGATATTACTTTGTCCAACGTTCCTAGAGCTTCTTTAACCTCAGGCCGAACATAAATTTTTCGTTTGTTAATTTCATTGCTACTGCTCATGTTTATATTTGAGTTGTTTAGAATGCACTCGTCAACTTCCTCTTGGCTATCATCCTTCACCTCCTCAATCTCACAAATGGCCTCTCTACCTTGACATTGAGTATCATCTAACAGACCTTCCTTTGAATCTAGACCATTTTGGACCTCCAGCACTGCATTCTTGATGGCTTGCTCTCTCTGATCTGAAACTTCCATTTCACCTGAATGATGATCAACCTTGTTTTCCAAGGACTTATCAAGTTCCTTGGAGGAATATAAAGATTCACGAATTCGACCATAGGGGGTCCATCAATGCCTTGCTAAAATCTTCATCTGCCTGAAGAACAGATGTAACTGTCTGCAGCAGCATAAAATGGCAGCTGTCAGACTATAGAAAGAATGACACAAGCGCAAATATGTAAGCAATTACTATTTGCACATATTCTTTTCTTCTTTGGGATTCTTTGGTTTTTGCAACATCATTTCTATCTTTTTACATTTTTCCATGACTTACATGGTCTATATCTCTTCTCTTTCTCCAATTTTTTTTTTTTTTTTAAATGAACCTTGAATACATATATTGATAAAAAAAATGCTATATATTATGTTACAAAATTCTCCCTTAAAATGGTTGTTCCTAGTATGTGTCAATGTTGGAGCTGTTGCAGAAGGAATAGGGGCTCTTTACTGAACAATATCTACAATAATTCCTGGTGTAATCCTTGAAAACATCAAAATGAATCAATCAAGAAAGAGTGAAATAGCTGAAAATTTCCTAGTGTGAGAGGTTCAAGTAATAAGGATTAATTAAGAAAGGGCATAAGTGTGAAAGAACCTTCTGATAAAGCCTAAACCCACTGCCAATCAGCTGCCTTGAGATGAAGTTTATAAGGAATGGTGGAACAAGTTCCAACTTCAAATCCATGTTTGCTAATGTCCTACAAAGATTGAATAACACATTAATGCTCTGAAAACGGTGAACATTATTTCCTAAACAAGAGAACATGCAAGGTTGAGGCAATTAGAAGGTTCTACGCCTATATGTACACCCAAAAGAAAAGCTTCCCCCATTCTCCATACATAGAGCACGGGCATATATGCTTTGTTCAAGATAGCCTCAATTGGACAACTAACAGTAACTACTAAGCTTCACTAGGTCAAACTATTGTGCATAAACTTGAAGCTAGTCTCCTATTCCAATACATCACCATCACTAGCAGCATCTACAGTATTCCTTCGCCACCCCAACCAAACTCACTATCCAAGTATTCCATTTAACTTTATTTCTGTCGAGTTCTTACTATGCTCATCATATCTCCTACTGGATAAGGTTATGGAAAATCAATCAATCTTCGCTGAAGACTCCTTAAAAGCAAGGATTTGTTGTTTATGCTTACCGAAAATAACTTCTTGATGAAGTCACCTTTTGCAGTGCAAAGCCTCCTTCCACCCCTATTCGTACTGCATCTTTTGCCTCAGGAATTATCTCTCTGCTGTATCCATGAGTTCTTTCATCAATGCTTTCTGAATCAGATACCTGACATGCAACTGCACCTGACTTAGATCCTGCCTATGTAGAAAATCTTTAACTGAAGGAACACATTTTTGGCTAGGCTATGAAATGACTACCGTGTTCAATAGACCAACAATCAGATCCTCTTTGGCGTACTCAAATTCAAAGTAGTGCACAACAACTTCCCTCATAGAAAGTGGCCACGGAACCTTCAGCCTTTCTTCATAAAGAGTTGAGGAAATTATCATCTCATTTCCAGAGAAAAACTTCATAACAAAACTTCAAAAACACACAATACGAACCATACAATACAAACCTTACTATGCTTATTTGTTCCCCCACTCGGACCTTCTGCAGACATTTGCATGAAATAATTTTGAAGGGTGGAAAAGTAAACTGAGGAAACCTGAGGAAACAGGTGCCAAAATCGGATTTACTTCCATTACAACCTTATTGCCTCCACACCATATTAATCATGTGTTATCTCTAACACAATAACCACAATTCATCATGTGGATCTAATTAAATGGAAAGTTAAAAAGAAGGTGCAAGAACTCAATACTAGGACTCTTTGCTCTAATGAAGAATGAGTTTGTTATGGTTCAAACCAAAATTTCAAACAGTAAGGGACCTCAGTCATGAACATCTGTGACAGAAGAGATGCAGTTACTTGACAGCCAAGTCATGTTATTGCAGAAGTATGCAACAGCATCAAAGTTGATGATTTTTACCATTTCTTATAGAGGGAAGACTCCCAGGAGACACACATACCTACAAAAGTTAATTACAGTGGTTATATACATCAATACGGAATTAAATCTACAATCTTTGTCTGACCTATGAGACACTATTCAATATAACTTAGTGCATATTGGCATTGGAAAGAAAACCTACAAACATCCACAGGCCCATCGACATAGCCTTCAACTAGTAGTGTATGGTATGGTGTCCCTTGGGGTCCTTCACGATACATAACTCTGAATTCTTCATTATCATCTTTTAGCTGTTAAAAGATAAGCATCTCAATATATACAGTATTGTCAATTAAAATCATATTTATTATACCCAAAATTGCTTGCTAAACGGGAAACTAAAGCATAAACATACATACATCCTACCCACAAGAATAAAGCAGAAGCAAGGTTACATAGGAAAGCCTATTAGTCATATATGGATAGTCTGCATGAAGAAAAACAAAACAACGGAAAGGAAATATTTCTAACGGTAGTTTGAGCCACATGGAATACCTTCCAATCAGAATGGGACGACTCATGGGTTTTCACACAGTCTGCACTCATTGAACAAGTACTCCTCAACATTTCCAGGAAATTCCATACTTCCACAGTCTTTCTCTCCAAGAGATTTTGGCTGCACTCTGCATCTTTAACATGTCATAGATTAAAGACCACAACCTAAACCCCCTAAATTCAACTCATAATTTAACAGAGCAATAGTCCAGATGATGATAACATAGTTTAGCCACCACAAACCTTCATCATTTTTCAGCGAAGATTGTCTCAATTGATTCTTTATCAGATCTCGCAAGATCTCCTTACTGGTGAGATCAGCAGAAGTCAGAGCTTTGTCCAGCCGATCTCGATACTCTGAAATCTTCCCTTTACCATTCATCTCTGATTCCCACAACAATGCTCAAAAGGGTATCCAGAACCACTTGCCCTATAAAAAAACACCACGATCACTTGTGGTATCATCCCCGTATCCAAAAGACTAAACTACTACTCACATAAATTGAACATTATGGCAGCACTAAAAAGAACTAACCTTGCATACAGAACTAGTTATTTTAACGGAAATATCTGAAATTTAGGATCTAAGCCATTATGACTTGTACGAATTTCCAACAAGGTATGGATAGAGGTACGGCACAAAAGCTAGAGTTTACATGAATCTAAAGTTTTTGCAATCTCTTAGAGAATCCTGTGTGCGTCTGGTCCAATCAAGATCCCTCCTTTTACATCAGATATCTCAACAATCCACTCTAAAGCGCTAAACATGGATCTTACTAGGATACCCACAAGTTACTTTTAGTACCATAGTTTTCTATGTCATGTTTTAGTTGATTATTAATCAACGATAGCTTCAAAATTCCTACATGAACAATTTCATACATGTGACTGTGAGCTACAAGTAATAGCAATAATATGAACAGAAAGCAAGAAGTGGGGTAAATCTAAAGTGCACATCGCTTCAAACAGACTAGAAGTATACAACGTTTACACTAACACGAGAATCACGATACTCAGAGACACCCGGCACGAACAAATCTTCGAGAAGAGCCCAGAAGCAAGAAACTAATAAAAAGGTGAATATCAATCTTAGAAATCAAATATAAGGTCCATATCACTTTAAAGAAGGAACAAGGTTGGGACAAGATTCACCGTACTAAGTACTTCAATGGAACTGTTGAGGAGATTAGCTTATATTAGAAAGGTGAGTACAATAATAAATTCCAGAAGCAGGGGTGCAAGAAAGCACGAAATGAGTCGGTTGAAAGAAACAAGACGGAGATAGAACATGCGATGCTTGCAAAAGCATACATTGGCTTCGGAGAAGTAGAAGATCCCGACACGACTAAAACCTATTGTATGGTAACAAACACGTCGGTTGTACGGATTAATAGCGTATAACTATTAGTTTTATTTTAATAAATAGTGATGGCTTTCGATTTCTATGTTAAAAAATTTTATTAATATTTATCGTGTTTGTGTAATATCTTTTCACGCACGATAGCCAAGAACCATACATCAATATCTGTTTTATTTACGGCAAGAAGATGGTGAGGCAGTTGATTCAACTGTTAGCGGAAACCAAGAAATGGGACCATCTCATTTATTAAGTTAATTATTACGGGTGTCCCGCATGCGTGGACACTCCCTAAAAGAGACGTTGCGACCCAACACCCATCAAATTCAATACTGTGCTACGACGGATTCAGCGACAGACAAACGGTAGGATAGAACGAAAAATCTGCATAAGTTGTAGAAGGGCTTAAAAAATATAAATATTGTTATCTATTTACGCATGGCGGATGGGCTGAGTAATAGAACCTAACAAGTAAAGTTCATTTATTTGAAATGATTAAAAATGATTTGACGTAATTGGTTTGGAGTAAACTGCTATCTAACCTTTATTATTATGACTTATGCATTAAAAATGGACTCATCTTGGCTGTTAACTATCAAAGTGATCTAATGGATGACATTGATGGTTATGTTATATAAATATCTCAAGTCTCTCCTCATTTGATAAAAGAGAAATTTGATAAAAACACCGACGTGCTGCTAAATTTTTGTTTTAAGGTATTAAGCACTTGTTCATCACTACTTGTGGGGTTTAATGCTTGATAACTCATTCGCTTGTCACAAGTGCATTTGAGATATTGAGACTACATACTCTTCCTTCCTATTCTACTTCTCTCTTGATCATTCTTAAAGTGTTATTACATGTCATTCCTTACAGGCCACATGTAGCATGATCAAGGTTGTCAAACTCGTGATTTTATGTAGAATCGTCAATGGGTCAATGGAATTAGAACGTAAAATCGAAACGTAGAAACGAGAGTTTCTACAATCTTTATAAAATAGCTTTGAAAAATTATAAAAATACTTATAGAAGATGTAGAAAATTTAGAAAACATAGTGGATGTAAAAAAATAAAGAAATTAAGTTTTTTTTATAATAACTCTTAATCCATGATATAACATATATAAAAAAAAGAGCGAATAGAGTCAAAATTAACTTATTTTCTATTGTTTTGTTTGAAAAAAGTGATAAATTGAAGGAGAATAAAAATTTTCAACTATTTAAATGCTTACTTATATAAATGAAATAAACAAGTTTTCTTATGAATTTATTCTCATAACTTGAATTGAATGAATTCTATAAATATACAATAGATGTTTTCAAGGGAGGGAAAAAGATAGAGAGGGTATGTGGAAACCAAATAGAAATAACAACAAGAGAAATGCATCATCCTAAATCCTAATAGTTGATGAGAGTGTAAACATATAGTTGTATTTTTTATATTTTAGCTTATTTGATTCGAATAGGTAGAATCGGTAAATTTAGTTAAAATCATAAGATTCTACCAAATTTACATGTAGACTTAGATGGAATCGTAAGATTCTACCAAAAAATAATTATACCCATGAGTCAACTCGGAAGGGCTTTCTAAAATCGTAAACTTGTAAAATCGTATGGGTAAAATCGCGATTTTGACAACTATGAGCGTAATACTCACGCAGCACGCGCGTGACTACTTTCCTCAAATCCATACATCTACATTTTGGCGACTCCATTGAGGACTGAGAATTTCAACACAGTTGTGATGGCACTGCCAAAAAGAAAGCAAACTAACACTGATGACAACATGAGTTCGGATACTGATAATACCAACCTTAATTTGATTGACCTAGGCATGCCAATGCTGGAAGATGCCAACCCTAATGTCCACACTAATCCTGTTGTCAACACATAAGGCATCATTGTTAATAATGCACAGATCATACATGCTATACAAGAAAAGCAACATGGAGATGATGTGAACCATACAAGAAAACACTCGAGCCTTGAACTAGTTTTTGACTGCACTCACTCATCTTATACCAAGGATAACTGCTAATGTTGCTACGCTCCAAGGTCAGCCTTACCAGGCTCCACCCTAGCTGTGTAGCAAGGCACTTCCCCTCTCCCCTTTATCTTAACCCGCTGTTGCTCCTACCATTCAAGTGAATACACCTCAAGAGGTGAATGTGCAAATCCCATCACCACAAGTTGCAGCTGAGTAGTATCCAGCATCCGAAGTAGAGAATGCAAGATCTTACCTTGGTAAGTCATCATCCTCACATGTATACACTTATACCAACTTGAGTGAGATCACTCTCTCACTTAATTCTAATTTTCCTTAAGTACCAAGTCCTTCAATTGCACCAGCTGCACCATAAATGTCTATGCCAAGGAATTCCTTTATAACAAAGGAAGACTTGGATATTTATTTGAAAGAGATTCAGGTTGAGTCCTCTATCGGGGTACTAGATTTAAAGCTTCCAAACCACAATCACATCGTCGCAAAACCTTATTACAAGGACTATGTCAATCCTAATTCATGCTATTTGGTGGAGAAAAAGGTAGTTAAGGAACACTTGTTGAGATTCATTGAGACATTAGAAGTGTATGGATTCAATGATGATATGAAGTTGAAGGAATTTTCTAACCCTCTAACCGAAAAGGCATACATTTGGTATGTTAATCTCCCCCCAAGGTCAATTAATTCATAGGGAACTATGCACTTTTCCTGGAGAAGTTCTTCTTCACTCAAGAGCGCGTTACCATCACTAATATGGGGAGAACTCAACCAAAGCCAAAGGAAGATCTTATGGATTACATAGAGTGCTTGCTAGACATCAAAGATATTTGTGATAAGAAGGAGTTAGTAAAAATTTGTATTCAATGTATGTTCACTGAGTATGCCATCAATCTGGAGGACCTAAACTTATGTTACTTCACTTCTCTCATTAAGAATGTGTGCAAGACCAATAGTTTCATAATAAGGCGACGTAGATAAGGTAGGAGGTTTAGGAAAAGAGCAACTGTTTTTAGCTTGGTACAAGGAGAGACCTCTTAAGACAACAATAAGCGAAGGAATGATATGAGGAACACTGTACCAGCGCTCTTGTTTTCTTGTCTGATGGGAAAGGTTCATGTTGTACTTGACCAATGGTTGAGAGATGGAAACATCAAGCTCCCAAGAGTTGAATGCCTTCCCAATGTAGCCGAAAAGAATGATCCCAAGTTCTACAGATATCACAAGACCATCGGGCATCCCACTAAAGAGTGTTGGACACTCAAGAAGATATTCAATGAGTGAATTCATAATGGAAAGCCCATAATTGAGAATAGTGATGTACACAATAATCCACTCCTTGCACATAATACTCAGTGGGGTATAGCAAATGTTGTTAGTTAGATTTGAGGACTGAAAAGGAAGAAGTGCCATAGACTGAGGAATAACAAGAGAAAGAAATGCTGGTTGATGATGATCAAGGCATTGGCTCAACCGTGGTTGCTGCCTTAATGGAAACTGCTAACTTTAGAAAGTTTTTTGACTTGTTGGGGTTCGATGAAGAGGCATGGCTTATAGCAGCAACCACACTTACCCATATCTTTGAAAGACAATATGGAGAGTGTAGTGCAGCGCAACCTGTACAAAGAATGGTACACACTCATGGGAACGTGAAATTGTTTACGATAGTAGACATGTGCATGAGAAATCCCAACATAGTCATATGTTATATGTTGAAAGCACACTTAACAGACATCACATTAAGAGGACATTCATAGATAATGGCACCTCTATAAAACATCATGCATTGTTTACATTCAAAGCTACAAAAATAAACATGAGACGACTGATAAAGCAACCCATTGTTGTTAACAATTTCACTAACTCCACCACAAACACAAGGGGATATGTCAAAATTGATTTTTAAGTTGAGCCAATTTAAGGCTCTACATGATTCCATGTGATTGATGCGCCCATATCCTGCCACTTGCTTATTGGAAGGAAGTAGCTGCATGATCAATGTATGAAGGGTCACTGGAAAGGGAAAGATGTATTCATTCCTGCTGCAAAGAACCCCTTTGAATACAATGAGTCATATCTTGTTGAAGCTAGCTTTTTCGATGAGTATGCTGAGGAAGGAGAGACAACTATCACGAAACCTTCAGGCAAACTACTACCTAATATTAAACTTGAGAGTTTAATGTGAATTTTGATGAGACAATTTAATATATAAATCAACTATTTATTTATTGTAAACTACACTTAATTAGTCATGAATATATATATGCATTTTGTGCATGTTTGTAGAGTTTTTTTTTAAGATTTTTGGCAAAACAAGAGCATGTCAAGAGTCAAGTCAAGGGTCAAATTTATGCCTTGATATATTAAGATTTAGGACTTGACACGCCCAAAACTAAGGCAAATATTAGAGTGATTGTTGAGTGTCAATTTAAGCCTCAACGTATCAATAGTTAGGGCTTAAAATGTTCAAATTTGAGGCTCAAAGAGGCGCATGTGTGAAAGGCTATCGTAAGTCAAATTTGAGCATGACAAGTAAGGCGCGAAGAAGTTTTGAGGGGCAACAAAACTAATTTGGACAAAAAAGAGCCGTTGGAATACATTTAATGCATGAGAGATTATAAACGTTGTGTCTAATGGACTTTTAAATTTCAAAGGCTATTTATATACAAAGTCCAGAAGACCAAAGAGAGACTTCTTTTTTTTTTTTTTTTTTAAAGAAAACATACTTTCGAGCTCATTAGCTGCAATCTTAAATTTCTTTATTCTCTTGCACATAATTTGTAATTTTATCAAGAGAGAGAAAAACACTCTAGTGCTTAGTTCTTATTAATTTGCTATCTATACAAAAGCACTTAGAGAGAGTGAGGAAATATTATATTTCCTTAGTTGTGTAATTTTGTTCATCTTGAGCCAACTCTTTGAAATTAATATAGTAGTGGTGAAGACTTGAAAGAGGCAATTTGGTGGACCATGGAGAGTAAGCAAAGGACCGAACTCCACGTTAAATATTTCTCTTGCTTCTTCTCTTTATATCTTTTGTATTTATCATCTTTTTATCCACTACAAATTTGTTTAACTTTTTATCCTGTTGCTTTAAACTTTCAAATTTTTAAAATTTGAGTTTTGAGCAGAATACTCAATTCACCCCCCTCTTGAGTATTCCTAGTATAAATTTTTAATTGGTATCGGAGCCTGTCTCTTTTTTTATACACTTAACTACGAAATAGAGTAAATATTATGGTAACAAATACACTAGGATTTATGGAGAGGCGAGCAATAAATAGACCTATGCTTTTATGTGGTGGTAATTAACCTGATTGGAAGTATAGGATGAAAATATTTTTAAAAGCTCAAAACAGATTGATATGGAATGTTATTGAAAATGAGCCTTTTAAAATTAAAGGAAAATCAGAAGCTGATTTTACAAAAGATGATTAGAAAAAGCTTGATTTAAACGAAATTGCAATGGATATTTTACACTGTAGATTAAATGAAAATGATTTCAATAGAATTTGTACATGTTCTTTAGCAAAAGAAATTTAGGATGAGCTTGAAAAGATATATGAAGGAACATCCAAAGTTAGAGACACTAAAATAAGTCTCTTATGTGGAGAGTTCAAGAATTTTAAAATGCTTCCAAATGAAACTATTGACGAAATGCACAATAGATTTATTAATATTATATATCCTTTAAGTGCGCTTGGAAAGGATTTCACTAATTTGGAAATTAATTATAAACTTCTCAGGTCACTTCCAAATGATTGGGAAGCTAAGAGGATAGCAATAGAGGAAGCATAAGATCTCAGTGCCTTAAGCAAAGAAGAACTTCTTGGTGCGCTCAAAACCCATAAGCTCATCAAGAAACAAAGCGAATAAGGCAACAAGAAGGCCATCACTCTAAAGGTCACAAGACAAGAATCAAGCGATGAAGAAGAAGAAGATGAACAAGAAGATCTTATCTTGATAGCTAAGAAGTTCATAAAATTTATAAAGAAAAAATCAAAGAGGATGGAAGAATGGCAGCTCATCCAAGCACAAGAGAAAGGATGTGATCACATGTTTCAACTGCCAATAGCTAGGACACATCCAATAGTATTGCCTACTGCTTAAGAGGAGATTAAAGGAGGAGAAAAAGATGGCTTACATGGCAACATTGAGTAATGAGAACTCATAAGATTCAGATGATGAGCATGTATGCTTCATCGCCTTTGAAAAAGAGGTAACATCTCCCTATTCTACTTCATATAGTGAATTGCATGCTATGTATAAGAAAGTTTGATGTAAATTATTAAAATCTAAAAAAGGAATATCATGTTGAAATCTTTAATAATAGAAATTGGAGAACAATTAGAAACTTTTTAGACTGAGCATGAAGATGTTAAATCTAATAATGAAAGATTAAATATTGAGATAAACGGTTTGAAAATAGAAAATGAAAAATGAATGCTAAATGTAAAACTTTGAAAAATAAATAATGAATTAAAGGAATTAAATGAGAAATTAAAGGTTGAAAATGATCTACTTGATATTGAAATCAAAACCATAAAAGATAACAATGTTGCATGTGCTGAAAATTATAATAATGAAATCATTAAAGAGCTTGTAAGCCCTTAGATTTTATGCTATGTTTTATGCCTATATTCTATAACTAGAAGTCAATAAGAAACCCTAAAGTCAATAAATCTATAACAAGCCTTAATGAATCTAGATCCGGCAATCCCGCACTCTAAATCCTTAAACAATTTGATTGATTTAATCATAGATTATAGTCCATAATAATATAGTGAAGCTTAAAAATATTGGAATTGTCAAAATTTAGTTCTTTTCAAACCTAAACAGGATCAATTTCCAAAATCGGATCCAAACATGTGAAACGCTAAAAATATTTCAATGACACCATTAAACTCATAATAATATAAGGATTTCAAAAATATCAATTTTAGAATTTTTTTTGTATCTAAGAATATAAGATATAACTTATTTACGCACATTTTCTTTACTACCGGTATTAATTTGTCTTGTCTACTATTCATATTACTATTCTACACTATTCACCACTATTCCTCTATTTATACTTTTTTCTTACTACCTATTCTTACACTCTACTATACCTATTTCTTATAATTTTTATTCCTCATAAAATTTTATCCACATCATACCTTACATATTATTACTTTTTATTACAAAATAACAAAATAAAGCAACCCTCCCTTTCTCCTACAACTAAAACTAGTGCCTCTGTCCTATACTCTATCTAATTTTTATTTTATTTTATTTATTATAACTAATTTCCTTTGATATTTATCTATAAATACCCCCTCTCATTCCTTTTCTTTCACACACTTCTTCAACATAACAAAACTCTCTTAAATTCTCTCCACAAAATTTCTCTATAAAATTTCTTCCTGACTCTCTCTTCTTTTCCATACCATTACTATTTTCATACAACATCAACTCCTTTTCTTCTACCATCTATTTCCTTACCTTAAGTAAAAATTTTTAATATATTCTTCATGTTCATGTTAACATAACATGACCGTAGTATATGTTTCGTAAACCCATGGGTATTACGGAAGCAATAATATGTTCATGCTTTGTTTAACAATGTTCAAGTGTTATTTTTATTATTGTTATATTATTACGTTTATTATTTGTTCCTAATATAACTTTTATATATTACCAAGTCTATCTATGCATAAATATTCTATAGCATATAAACTCACTAACATAACTATTATTTATGCTCATGCAATTTATTTATTTCTTTCTTGCAATTTATTTATTTCATACAATTCTATTTAGACTAGTCTTTTTAGTTTTAAACTTGTCCTTATCAAGTCAAAACAAATTTCTTTTCTTTTCTTTTTTTTTTCTCTTCTTTTATGAGACTAGTCTATCTCTAGTCCCGAAGCCTTGATACAAGCTAAGACTTCCAATACTTGACTTTATTTATATGTATTTTTGCTTATTTAAATTGCTACATCTTTTATTTTTCGCAAAAGTTATTATTCTATTGTTATGTAATATGGTCATATACTCATATTCATGCAAAATAATAATATTATTGTCTAAATAAAAGAAGTTCCTTTCTTTTATTAAAATTAAAGAATAAACTCTTTACAAAAGTAATGTTGGAACTTAGAAAAAGTTTCCTTTTAAGAATTTAAATGAGTTCAACCTAGATTTTTAAGTGATGATATTATGTAAAATTTTTTCAATGCATTATAAGTAATTTCTTTATTCACTTTTTCAAAATACTAAAAATAAGTTTATTATTAAATTTTAAGGTTGATAATCCTTTGTTAAATAAGTTTTTCTTAAAAACTTATTTAAAAGAACCCATACCAATACTCTAATAAATGCTAAGAATTAGATAAATTTCTAAGTGAAGGTGAAAATCAACTTACTAGTCAAGAAGACACTTAGAAAAGTAATAAAGTTAAATAATCTAAAGAAACAAGTTTTCAAAAATATAAAAGTTTATTTTTATAAAACTATGATGTAGGAAATGGTAGTTATGATATAAAAAGTATTCATTTAAAATAAACTAAAAATATTAGTTTTCATTTCAAAAACTTACAAAGGAAAATAGTAATTTCCAATCTTCAAATTCCTAAAAGAGATTATTTTATGACAAATCATAGTTTGGACTACAACAATTGAATCATGCATTTAATGTGAGTTTATGTATGTATAAAAAGGAACTTTTAACTATATATATATATATATATATGATTGCTGTGGGATTTTGGTTGATACAAAGTTTGGAAAATTAGGTTTTAAGGGCTGGGAATTTCGTGTCAGTTTTGTATCGTACCTTTTTACAATCTAAATGTCATTTTATGATAAAAATAACCTTATAAATATATAGGTTTTTTCGATTAGGTAGAAAACAACATATAATATGTAAAATTTAGAGTTAAAATAAGCAAGTTATGGTCATTTTAAGTTGGGATTTCACTCCATCCGAATTTTGACAAACTTAGTAAAATAAAATTGGCAAGTTTAAGTAGAACTTCCATGAAATACTCATTTTGGGTATTTCTCTTATTTATGTGATGTGGAAGGTCACTTTTCCTACCCAAATGACTATTTTGACTAGTGGTTACCACAATAGCCGAGCGAGTTTATTTCTTATATTTCGTACTTATGTTTTTGCTTATAGAATAGTGGCATTAGAATTAGGAAAAGATAAAAAGGGAAAGTGCAAGTGCTTTTGTATATGGTTGAATTTATGTTAAGTATATCAAGGTATGAATTGTCTATAATCAATCTTTGATTCAGTATAGTAATGATATATCTATAAATTCCATGATTACCCTTAAAATATTTAATGATATGTCATGAGTACTTAACTATATCGATTTATGCATAACAATTAGTGAGTCACATTGCATTCATTACTGTACACTTATGAGACAAAGGGCATAGTAGTGAGGTCTGTAGAGCCCAAAACTCTATATAATGGTGAATGCTGACTCGAATTAACTTAACGGTGAGTAGTCACTTGAATCAACTATATTTTAGCTCCTAGCAATGGTTTGAATAAACTACAAAAATCTTATTTGCAAATAGCAGTCTATATGGCTTGGAACACCTAACCTCGAATGTACGGCGTAAATCCATTCAATATGTGATTCTCGAAAAATCATATATATTGTATGCTCACGTGTTTCTTACATTTCATATGCTTATCTAAATGTCTTATTTAATTATTGGTTATACAAGTACTTTATTATGGAAATATTTCTCACTAAGCAAGTAAGCTTACCCCGTCTTAGATACCTTTTGCAGTACCTTTACTTATGGCTGAAGCCTAAAGGCTATTTCTCTCAGGTACCCTCTTTTGGATTCAGGAGCTTTTGCAAAGAAGTCAAGGACTAGAAGTAGACTTAGACTTTTAAGTAAAACTTCAGTGTATTTATTTTGAAAGTTACGCTATGATGAACTTAATATATTTTGATAGGGCAATGCCCCTTTGACATTTGTAAGACTCCCTATATTTTATATTTAAGATGTAATTGTCATGATTTACATTCTTAATTGCTACTATGAATATCTTCTTAAATAGCTTGCTTCAAAGTTTGGTCCTCTACGATTAGGAAAGTACGCCTTACACCCAATATTAAAGCCTTTAGGATGATTAAGGTTGTTATACTTAAGCTTTAATATTGAGTGTGGTGGACTGTTGCATTTAGGATACCCTTTGGGACGTAACAAAGCTGGAATCCTTGAAAAATGAACATAAAACGTTGAAAACCGACTTAGATGATTCAAAAGCAACAATAGCCAAATTCACAAATGGAAAGAAAAATTTGAATACACTCCTTGGAGCCAAAAGTGTGATTAAGATAGATTTGGATTTGGTTATAATGGTGGACAAAAAAGTTGCGAGCCCCCTAAAACAAAATTTGTTAAAGCTACTTATAGACATGTAATTATTATAGAAAAATATGTCATATTACACACAATTGCAATGAGAAAATCTATAAATTTGAATCATAAAAGCTGATTTGTTTGGGTTCCAAAAGAGAAGTTCTTGTACCCCATAACCGAAAAGGACCCAAATTCAAATGGGTACCAAAGAAGTAATAGTTTATTTTGTAGGGATTCTCAAGTAGCACCAACCAATGGTACTTAGACAGTGGATGTTTGAGACACATGACAAGAGGTGTTTCTAAGTTCACATCACTTGAATTAAAGGATCATTGAAGTGTTATCATTGGAGACAATAGAAAGTCAACAGTTCTAGGAGAATGTAACATTCTCACTAATTAGGATTTATGTATTAAAAATGTTTTGTTTGTAGAAAATTTAAAACATAATTTGTTAATTATTAGCCAATTGTGCGATAAAGGGTTTAAAGTAACATTTTCTGCCAAAAATTATTCTATTGAAATAATTGATGATAACCAAGCATGTTTTAAAGGATATGGACAAGGAAAAGTTTACAAAATCAATTTAGATGTTTTTTAAATCTTCAAATGAGACATATCTATATTCTAAAAATGGCAATTGTTGGCTATGGCATAGAAAACCAGGACATGCTATCATAGACATCATTTCAAAAAATTCTTTAAAAAGATCTTCTTAAAGGTTTACCAAAGTTAAAATTTCAAAAGGACAAATCTGCCATGCATGTCAAAAAAGGAAAGCAAATTAAGACTTCTTTTTAAGTTTAAGGATGTTATTTCTACATTAAAGTCGTTAGAACTATTACATATGGATTTATTTAGTCCTACCCAAACCTTAAGCTTGGGAGGAAAGAAATATAACTTAGTTATTGTTGATGATTTCACTAGATACACATGGACTTTTCTCCTTGCATCTAAAGATGAAACCAATCATGTCTTTTTTAGATATTATAAGAAAGTTCAAAATAAAAAAGGTCTTAACATTGTTACAATTTGAAGTGACATTGGGAAAATTTGAAAATCATGAAATAATTTTTTTTTGTAATACTTTTGGCGTTGAACAAACTTTTTTAAACTCCAGAACTCACAACAAAAGGGTGTAACCGAAAGGAAAAATAGAATATTAATTGAAATGACTAGAACCATGTTGTGTAAAAATAATTTGTCAAAATATTTTTGAGCTGAAGCTGTGAATACAACATGTTATATTTCAAACCGAATATCTATAAGGCCAATTTTAAAGAAAACCTCTTATGAGCTTTAGAAAGACAAAAGGCCTAACATATCATATTTTCATCGTTCTGGCACAAAATGTTATATTTGAAACAATGGCAAAGAAAAATTGGCTAAATTAGACTCTAAAAGTGATGAAGGAATTTTCTTAGGATATTCTTCAACAAGTAAAACTTATAGAGTTTTTAACAAAAGAACTTTAGTTGTTGAAGAATCTATTCATGTTGCTTTTGATGATTCTTTTCCTGATGCATGTTTGAATGATGATGTTGATGATGTATGTGCTGATTTAAATAGAATCTCTCTTGAAAACAATAAAGAGATAAAGAACATAGATTGGATGTTGATTTGCATGAATTTGAAAAGTCATGAAATGCTTAAAGAATGGAAGTATGCTAAATCATATCCTAATGATTTAATAATTGGAGAACATTTTAATCATGTGCAAACAAGATCTTCTTTAAGGAATTTAAGCAATCTAGTTTTTTTTATCTCGATTTGAGCCTATGAATATTGATGAAGCCTTAACAGATGAATTTTGGATTAATGCAATGCAAGATGAATTAAACAAGTTCACAAGAAATGATATATGGTTTTTGGTTCTTAGACCTGAAAATAGAGCTATTATAGGAACCAAACGAGTGTTTAGAAACAAACTTGATGAATCTTATTTAATAACAAGAAATGAGGCTAGATTGGATGCTAAAGGTTACAATCAAGAAGAAGGAATTGATTTTGATGAGACCTTTGATCTAGCCGTTCGACTATAGTCTATTCAAATGCTTTTGGCATTTGCAGCTCTTAAGAATTTCACTCTTTTTCAAATGGATGTCAAAAGTGCATTTTTAAATGGTTTTATTATAAACCCTTGGTTTTTAGAGTAATCCTAGAAATATCTGTTTTATTATAAGCATGTCTTGGTGCTCGAGATATAAAAAATATACCATTAATACCGTTAGACTCGTATTTTCATAAGGATTTCAAAAATATTAGTTTTATAATTTTTTGATAACTAGAAATATCTGTTTTTTGCGATTATATTCGTATTTCTTTATTACTGGTAATTAACTAATCTTTTGCACTATTCACTACTATTTGTTACACAATTTTACTACTCTCAGAAACCCTTATATTTTTAGATATATATTTTATATATCATAGAAAATTCTGTTTTTCTAAAATTTAGTTTGTTTCGGGTTTTTACGGGATCAGTTTCCTTTTAAGACCCGATACTAAAAATAAAATAAATTAATTCAATAATTTTAAAATATATGAAAAATATTTTTGTCTTCATAAAATAACTTTTTATAATTTTTCAGGTTATAAAAATATCAATTATAGCTCAAATTCACGTGTTTTGATCATACCAGTAACTTATTTGATAATTCACTAAAATAAATAAATTAATTATCTTATTTTAATTATGAAAAATCTGCTACAAAAATATGGAATGCATTTTCTATTTTTTTCTTATTTTTATTTTATTTATAAATAAAGTAATCTTACAAACCCATACCTATAGTACACTTTTCACACATCACCTTTTTTTCACTTGAATCTTTCTACACTTCATGTATCACTTCATGACAGATTTTTGATCTCTTTTTGCTGCCTTTTTTCCTTTGAAACACTCTACAAATTGATCAAAATAAACTTATTTCAATCATTCTTTAATAAGCAACTCATACACTTAGTTACACATTACAATTTCAAGTCAAAAACCAACCAAATTCCCTCCTTCTCTCTTCCCAAAATTCACGCCAGCCTTGGTATTGTACAAGCTGCCACTTCTTTTTTTTTTTCTTTTATCTCATTTAAGTGTCTTTAACTCCTTTTATCTTTCTATATATGCCCTCTCTCATTCACACATTAATCCTTTATCATTCTTCCAATTTTTCCTCTTTATTTTCCTCCCTTTCTCTCTTCATTTGTCATTGTTCTTACAAGAGAAGCTTGTTGCCCCTATACTATATTTGAGCTCCCACACATATTTCTTCAAGATTCTTTGGTAAAACTCTTATTCCAAGCTTCCATAGTTGATGTAGGTGGAGTTTAGTGAGAGTTTCATGCATCAAATGACTTTTCATAAGCTTAAAAGCTAAGGATGATGATGTCAAAATGAAACACTCTTCTTACTCATGATTATTCTCTTGTGATCTTATTATTTTCTTGCTAGAAGTAGTTATATTTTGTAGATCTAACTTTTATGTAACTTTGATTATTTTATGTTTAGATCTATAAGTTTATAGCTTACTATCATGGATTTCTATTATATTTATGTTCATAATAGATGTAGATCTTAGTTTTGAACTCAAACAAAAATGGTGAAATTCGTATCTAGGCAAGACCCATATTTAAGAACCCTCTTCCAAGTCTCAAAATGGAAGTTTTAGTTGAAAAAAATGAAGGTTTAGTAGATGTATATCATCAAGACTTCTTTTTACAAGAATCAAAGGTCATTTTCAAGAGTTACTTTCAAAAATAAAAATCTTATTTCCTGATCTAGACCAAGACACCAATAAAAGACATGTTTTCCAACCTAAAAATGAATATTTTGTTCAAGATATAGAAGGCTCTTAAGATAGTATATGTTAAGGATGATTTTTCATAAGTCTTGGTGGATTTTATCGAAAGATATGTTCAAAAACAACTTTTGAAAATTCGGATCTAAGCCAAGACCCATTGTCACGCCCCAAAGGATACCCTAAACGTGGCAGCCCGCCACATATAATATCAAGGCTCAAGAATGACTACCTTAGTCATGCGAAAGCCTTAGTATTACATGTAAGGTGTCTAGCACGGTAATAGGAGACGCTTTTGGGAAGCATAGTTTAAGCGAGTAAAAATGAACATACAATAATCCAGAAAATAAAACATATTATATCATTAATATCCAAAGGTCTATTACATGATTTCTTAAGGGCATACACCCGCTAATCCCAAGGATTGTGATAATATTTACAACATCCAAAATACTACATTAAAGATTTCAAAGGAATTCTAATCTAAGTCTTTGAGTAGATTTCCTCCAAAGGCTTAAATATATAAAACTTACACAGATAAGGGGAGACCTCGGGCACAAAAATATGTGTCCCTGAGAATACAAATACCTATAGGGGTGTAAGCTTATGGGCTTAGTGAGTAAATCCCAAAATTCATACTCAAAGTAAATTATCAACCAAGTTTATTATTCAAACATATGGAATGCAACAACCACGTGAGCATACAAGACATATGACTTTCCGGGAATCATATGTTGAATGAATTACGCCCTTCATTCGGGGTTGGGTATTCAGGCCAATTACAACCACCACTTTTAAAAACACTTTTATAGATATTACCGGCTCCTATACGCCATCAAAAACTTGTAGTTATTACAGGCTCCTACTAGCCACCAATTTTTGTAGTTTTTACCGGCTCTTACTCGCCACTTACATGATATTCCGATTCTGCCTACCACCACTATTATATACTTGTCCCACCAATTGTATAGTAGTGAATGAAATGTGACTCAACATATGAAGTGCATGAATAATTTCTTAATTAAAGTCTAGTAGTTACATTTAACTTCTTTCAAGTGATCAACCAATTTCAAACACTTCAAGATATTAATGCACATACAACTTTATTACAAACAATTCAAGTTTCGATATACTTAGTATTCTTTCAACACATTATCATACACTTCCTTTTGATTTTGCTTAAATTCTAGTGCAACTAATTTTACAAGCACAATCAAGAGTATGAAAAATAACGGGGAATAAACTCACTCAACCATGATGACACCTTTCTTGAGATGGATGAGTCGTTCGGGATTTCCACTTAATCGTAGTAATCTTCGTTATACGACCAATCCTGCTCGTGATTATCTAATCAAGAAGAATACCCAAAATGAGTATTTCATGAAATTTCTCTTCTTGAAGATTCTAATCTTTTCTTTAAATTGCGGTAAAATCGTATAAGGGGAAATTCCAACTTAAAATGGTCATAACTTGCTCATTTTAACTCGGAATTTCGTGTATAATATATCGTTTTCTACCTACTCGAAAAGATCTACGCATTTCTAAGCTTATTTCCATAAAACTAAGTCGTTTGGGTCCCGAAAAGGCAGCGACCAGATTTGTCACGAATTTGCAAAAACTTATTTTCTTCTTGTAAATAAAGCTCATTTGAAAAGATAAATATTTCAAGTATTTTGTAAACTTTTTGAAAGGTATATACATATATATAATGACTTATAATAAATGTATGAAGTAAATGAAGTTGTCTCAACTTATGAAAAGTAAGGTTTTAAAAGACTTTGAACTTGAGATTTTATTGAAATATTCATTTTATTTTTAAAAGATCTTAAGTTATTGGAGATGAATATTCTTTTTCTAAATTTAATCTCTTGTAATTACTTTAATTTCCTAAAGTGTGGTTTTATTTTCTAAACTTGGATTCAAAAAGTAGTAAAATGACATTTTTATTTCTTGTAATGATTCCAAAAGAATTTCTACTTCTTGATAAAAGATAAGTTTTCATAAAACCCTTTGTTTATGTAAGAAAAATTATTCCCATGCATGTTCATGGGTTTTTAAGAAATCCATTTTCTATATTTAGTTAAGAAAGAACCTTTAGTTTAAGAAAATACTTCTTCATTTATTTTTGTTGAGACAAAAACATTATGTTCATGCATGAATATGAATCATAAACTATAGAAATATAAAGGAATATAATAACTTGAAAGCTTAAGTAAATAATAAAGTAAATCAAGTATTGGGACCTTAGCTTCATCAAGGTATCCCGGGACTAAGAAAAGACTAGTCCCGAAAAAGGAAAAGAAAAAGAATTGTTTTGATTTGATGAGGACAAGTCTAAGACTAGAATGACTAGTCTTAAAATCAACTTAAAATAAAATAAATTGCGATAAAGTAAATAAATTGCAAGACAATGAGCTTATATGCTCTAAGTAGTATATATAGCTATATAGATATATTAGATAGTAATAAACATAAAGGAAATATAAAGAACATAAAGGAATTGATATTATGAATAAAAACAAAGTATGAACTTATTGTTGCTTTCTTAACCTTTATGGTTTTAGAAAACACACACTAAGTTCATACTAAGTAAATGAACATGTGGATTTCTTGAAGGCTATATTACCTAAAAGAAAGAAGAAGAGAGGAGCTCCTTGTAGAAGACTTCTTGGAGAGAATTCTTGAGAGAATTTGAGAGAGATTTTGGTATAGTAACTTTAGAGAAGAAGTGGTGTGAAAGAAGTGAAGGTATGAGGGGGTATTTATAGGAAAATGTGGGAGATAATTTGTGTTAATTAAATAAGTGAAAAATAAAACAAATTGAGGCATTATTGTTAAGACGGAATATACTCAATTTTTATTGAGTAAAATATGTTAATTCTATTATTGATTTTATAGAAATCCAAAAGAATTGATACTTAATCAAGTTTAATGTCGTGTCTTAGGTTTTATAAAGCGAATGGAACGATTTGGCGAAATTAGGCATGAGTTTGTAACAAGCTTCATGGATCAATATCACTTTCAATGGAATGCATAAGTACTCACAATGTCATTCCAAACTCGGGATGATTTGCTATCATTACTATTAGTTTTCTCATGAACTATAGCAATAGCAAACACATTTGGAGGATATGCAAGGTTCAAAACTCGTCCAGAACACCCAAAGCTGCCAGCCATTAGAGGAGAACCAATACTAGCCATCTTATTAGAAGAATGGCCGGCACTGGGAGAATCATGGCCGCCGGCCATGGAGCCGGCCATCACACTGCACCACTTATTTCGTGATTAATGACTGCCAGCTTTGTTGCGACATGTCTCCAGCCATCTTTTATGCGAAAAATACTCTTTATATCTGATGTTTTTCTCACATATATAAAGAAGTAGGAGAGAGAAAAAGGATTCATTCATTATTCATTATTGATTGTTCTTGTTCTTTATACTCTCAAGAAACCCTAGCTTTTGTTTTCTTGATCATGAGTAACTAATTACTCAGTCTAGCCAAGGATTATTACGGGATCAATTCATCAAAGATTGTGAGATCCAATTGATCTATTGAGTTTATTCTGTTTATGAGTATTCATATTTCATCTATTTGAATTGTTACAATTGTTTTGATTGGTCATTACGAATTAGGCCTATTTGTTTGATTGTTCAAGCGATTATTGTTATTTAGAACGTCAAATCCGTAATTGTTTGATTGTTCCAATATAAGTAATACAATAACATGATTGGTTGCAGAATAAGTGATTGATTTATGTTATGGTGATTTATGATCTAATTTAAATAGTTCATGCTTTTGATCTATTGATTAGAATTGGTAATCTCTAATTATTAATGCTATTGATAGATTAAATCTTAAGAGCTTATTAGGGTTGTCTAATCAATAAGAGAATAATTAAAGATCATATCTTGATTATCAATACTCTAAGGAGAGATAGATTTTCAGAGCTTGTTGAAAGTCATGACCAATTTATTCATGAATTAGAATAACAATCTTTGCATCAATGATCATCTCTATGAATTGAACCGTGATAATTCTTTGGTTAGAACTTGTTGTCGTTGAATTTACATTAATAAACGTATTTGCTAGTTTTAGAAATAAATTATTCTCTAAATAATCGTTTATACAAACCCCAATTTTTCTTCTCTTTTTGCTGATTATTGAAATAGAGATAGATTTTCTCCAGTCCCTGTGGAGATGATCCTGCTCACTACTATTTACAAAATTTTAAGAGTAGGTTATTTAATTTTGTTGGATTCGATACCCACCAATTATAGGGGGGGCCGGCGCTACTTCATGCATAAAAGAGGAGGAAAATTTTATTTTTTTGTTATTTTGTTAATTAAAAGTAAGAAATGAAAGATGTGAAGTTGTATTGGAAATGAAAATGTGTAAGAAATAGGTGTATGGTTTGTAAGAGTAGGTTGTAAGGAAAAGTAGAGATAGGTGAATAGTGTAGAATAGTAGAAAATAGTGTAATGTAAAAGTAGACATGACAATTAAATACCGGTAGTAAGAAAATACGCGTATAAAAGCGATATCTGATATTTTTAGCTACCGAAAAATTACGAAATTGATATTTTTGGAAACCTCATATTTTTACGAGTCTAACGGTATATTAGGAATATTTTTCCTATTCCGAGCTTCCGGACACGTTTTTCAAGAGTCGTGTCCGATCAGGTTCAAAAGACACTCGAATTTTGAAAAACTGATATTTTTATAAAACTTATAGCTATTACGAACTATTATAGCTAATTTTTCCAACTTCGTTTTCTAGGGGTTGCGAAAACGGCAATGCCGGACTTTAAACGGTTACGGTAAACTAGGGTTTGGTTGACTCTGGAAAATCCGGTTGTCTTCCGATTAGGGTTTAAACTATAATTCGAATTCAAAAATTTCGGGGATTTACACCCATTTTTTAAACCCATTATCTAACCTTAAAATGAAGATTTAGACAAAATATAAAGGGCTCTTGGTATAGATATCCTAAGGATTGGATTTTCATAAGTTTAGATGAGTTTTCCTAAAAGGTATTTCTAAAATAGAGAGTTTTATAAAAGACAAGTCTAGGTCTTATTTTCATTCTAGAACTTAAGGAAGAAATTCAGATCTAGGAAGAGATGAATTTTGAAAACCTTATTTTAGACTTCAAAACAAGAATTTTATATAGAAAATGGAATGCTTTGATAATAGGTGACATAAGAAAATTATTTCATTGAGTCATGTAAGTTTTAGCAAAGGATTTTCTCAAAACAAGAAATTAAGTTTCAACTCAAAATTTCGGTTTCTACAAAAGTAGATTCTTGGAATTTTTATTTGGACAATATCATTAGGATCATATAAGTATTTAATCTTTTATCTTTGGCTAGAAGTTCTCTTTACAAGTGTAGAACCAATATATGTATATCTAAAAAGTTAAGTGGAACAAAAGTAACAATTTTCAACAAGAACTCAAAACTGGAATTTTCGTAACCCTACTGTACAGTAGCTTTTCAACCCTCAAATGACCTTGGATGTTTGATTTAACTTGGGAAATGGATAGATCTTTTGAATTAGATAGAAATCGGTATATAATATGCACAATTTCGAGTTAAAATGAGTTAGATATGACCATTTTAAATTAGGACTTCAACTTAGGCGAAAATTGACGAACTTAGTAAGTAGAATTGTTAAGTTTATTAGAACTTCATAAGAAATACTCATTGAGGGTATTCCTTATACTTAGGTGATTTGGAGAACGGATTTCCACTCCTCGAGGACTACTACGACTAGTGGATTTCTCTCCATGGTCGAGTGAGTTCATTTCTTAAATAGTTGTGCTCATGTGTGTGCTTGTAATCGTTGCGGCATTAGAATTAGGAAAAGATAAAATTGTGATGATTTATGATCTAATCTTGGTTGAATGAATGATAAGTATATCGAGACGAGACTTGTTATAAAAACATTGTATGAGCTAGTATAGACTTGAATTGTCTGAAATTCTCTATGATCGCTCTTAACCTACATAATTAATATGCCACGATTATATGAATAAATTGTACATGCATATCATATAGTGAGTCACATTGCATTAGCAGGTATACCTTTGGTGGGACAAAGGTATATTAGCGGAGGCGTGGAGGCCCGTGTTAACATTAAGGATACAAAATCGCTTAAGTTAACGAAAGTGGTGTAGGCACTTGAAACTACCATATGAAACAAAAGATGTTGTATAACTAAGAGAAAGAGATCGGGATTATGGTTGCATGACTTATGGACCACCCCAACCCCAAATGGAGGGCGTAAATCCATTCACATATGGCTATCGGAAAGTCATATGCTTGTATGTTCATTTGTTTGTGCATTCATATAATTGATTAACTATAACTTGCTTGTATATATATTTTGGATGAGTTTGTTATTTGGAAATTAACCTCACTAAGCCTGTTAGCTTACACTCCGATAGTTTTTGTTGCAGTGTTCCCATTTTTTATTGTTCCGAGAGAACATTTTTCACAGGTTTATCTTTTTGGATTAAGGAGCTTTTGAAGAAGCCAGGTCCTAGCTATAGGCGTAGACTTCTAGGAAAATCTCTTTAACATAAACTCTAATATTTGTAAGATGGATTTAGACTAGATAGACTTCTATTATTTTGGCGGAGGTATGCTCCCTTGACTTTTGTAAAGACTTAACTTATTTATCTTGTTGTGATTTCTATTCTTAATGCTATTGTATGCCTTCTTAAGACTATTCGATTCAAAGTCTGATCCTAAAAATTATGGAAGTACACCCTACACCCAATATGTAAACTTATGGGATGACTAAGGTTGTCATACTTAAGTTTAAATATCGAGTGTGGTAGACTGTCGCGTTTTGGGTACCCTTTGGGGCGTGACATTTATAAAAGAAGAAGTTTGTGTAAAGCAATCACCTGGTTTTGAAAACAATGAATTTCCCAATCTGTTAAACAACAATTTTTCAAGAGGAAAAATTGATATAACTTTATTTATAAAAAATCACAAGTCTGATCCATTGATTGTACAAATCCATATTGATGACACTGTGTTTAGAGCTATAAATATGAATCTTATAAAATATTTTGTTGAGTCCATGAAAGATAAATTTGAAACAAGTATGATGGGAGAACTCAATTATTTTCTTGGTCTTCAAATCAATCAATCTAAAAATGGAACTTTTGTTAATTAAGCTAAATATACAAGAGATTTGTTATAAAGGTTCAAAATTGATAATTGCAAATCAAAACCAACACCTATGAGCACAAGTATCAAGCTTGATAAAGATGAAAAAGGTAAAAATATTTATGAAAAGATGTATAGAGGCATGATAGGCAGTTTATTGTCTTTAAACGCTTCTAGACTTAACATCATGTTCTTTGTATGTGTATGTACATAATTTTAGTCTTGCCAAAAGAATAACGCTTGAATGCAGTAAAATGCATTTTCAAGTATTTTGCAAACATGATTGAAATTGGCTTGTGGTATCCAAAATTTACTTCTTTCAATCTAATTAGATACTTTGATTTTAACTTTGTTGAGTGCAAAATAGATAGGAAAAGAACAAGCGGAATATGTCATTTTCTTGGAAATTCTTTAATATCTTAGCACTTTAAAAAGCAAAACTAGGTTGCACTCTCAACTGCTGAAGTTGAATATATTGCAATTGGTAGTTGTTGTGCACAAATTTTATGGATGAAATAAACTTTGCTTGATTATGATTAGAATTTTGAAAATGTTCCGATTCTTTGTGATAATACAAATGCTATAAATTTGACTAAAAATTCGATCCAACACTCAAAGACTAAGCATATCAAGATTATACATAATTTTATTAGAGATCATATTCTAAACAAAGATATTAGCTTAAAATTTATTGATACAAATAATCAGATTGATAATATTTTCACTAACCCCTTGAGTAAAGATCGTTTCTGCACTTTGAAAAGAGAATTGGGAATGATCAAGCAAGATAAGTGTTAAGTATTATTGAATCAAGTTGACATAGAACATAATTTTGGGCAAAATAAGCTGTTAAATATGATATATGCTGAAAAATCTGATTTGTGCTTGTATTGGATCTATCTATGTGCTAATCTATGATAATTTGGTTTGATTGCTACATAATTGTGAAGATAAGTGCTCTGATGTGTTTATGTATCTTTTGTATATGAGTTTGTTGTTCTTGTGAAGTCCTCATATGATGAGGCAAATGTGGTGAAGTCCTACTATGAGTAGACATTATGGTGTGAAGTTCTCAAATGTTGAGGCATTTGTGATGAAGTCCTATTTGTGAATAGGCAAAGTGGTGAAGTCTACATGAATATATGCAAGCAGTGAAGTCCTATGTGAGCATAGGCATGTATGTGAAGTCCTATCGATGTATAGGTAAGTGTGGTGAAGTCCTATCTATATATAGGCATGTGGTGAAGTCCTATTGGAGTATAGGCAAGTATTGTAAAGTCCTATGTAAGCATAGACAAGTGGTATGTGAAGTCCTATATGGGTATAGGTATCCGTGAAGTCCTCTATGGTGAGGCATTTGTTTGAACTGATTGTGTTGCATATCTACGCATCTGTCATTATTCGCATATATTAAATATGTCATGTATGTTTTTTTTTTTTTTTTTATGAAAAGAAAGGGAGATAAGTGGATGCACAATTAACTGTATGCATGAAGTCTTTGTGATTGGGGGAGAATTTGACATATTAAGTGTGGTTTATATTTTCTCAAAATTAAGCATAAAAAACCTGTTTTGAAAACTGGAAAATTAAAATTTTCTTAGAATCTGGATACTTAATTGAGGGGGAGTATGTTGTAGTGAATATGAGTTAATTGTCCTCATAAAAAAAAGGGAGAGATTGTTGAACTTGAGAGTTTAATGTGAATTTTGATTAGATAATTTAATGCACAATCAACTATTTATTTTTTTGTAAACTACACTTAATTAGTCATGACTATATATATGTGTTTTATGCATGTTTGTAGAGTTTTTCTATAGATTTTTGGTAAAACAGGAGCATGTCAAGGGTTAAAGTTGAGGGTCAAGTTTAGGGCTCGACACATTAGAATAACATGTTAAGGGTCAAGTCAAAGGTCAAATTTAGGCCTCGACATGTTGAGATTTAGGGCTCAACACACCTAAAACCAAGGAAAATATCAGAGTATTGTTGATGGTCAAATTTACGACTCAACATATCAAGAGTTAAGGCTTGGCATGTTCAAATTTAAGGCTCAAAGAGGTGCGCGTATGAAAAGCCGTCATGGGTCAAGTTTGAGCAGACAAGTAAGGCATGAAGAAGCTTTTGAGGTGCAAAAAAGATGACGTGGACAAAAAAGAGCCATTGGAGTGCATTTGATGCATGGAAGATTATAAACATTGTGTCTAATAGAATTTTGAATTTTAAAGGCTATTTGTATACAAAGTCCAGAAGATCAAAGAGAGTTTTTTTTTTTTTTTTTAACATAAAACATACTTACAAGCTCATTAACCGTGATCTTAAATTTCATTTTTCTCTTTTACATAATTTGTAATTTTATCAAGAGAGAAAAAAAAAAACACTATAGCTCAGTTCTTATTAATTTGCTATCCATACAAAAGCACTTAGAAAAAGTGATGAAATATTATATTCCCTGAATTGTATAATTTTGCTCACCTTAAGCCAATTCTTTAAAATTAATGCAGTGGTGGTGAAGACCTCGAAAGAGGTGATTTGGTAGACCGTGGAGAGTAGGCAAAGAGCCGAACTCTACATTAAATATTATCTTGCTTCTTCTCCTTATATCTTTCGTATTTATTATCTTTTTATCCGCTGCAAATTTATTTAAGTTTTTATTCTGCTGCTTTAAATTTTCAAATTTTTAAAAGTCGACTTTTGGGAAAAATACTCAATTCATCCCCCTCTTGCGTATTCTTAGTGTATATTTTCACCTGCCTTGGAGGAGACTAAAGAGAAACAAAAAAAAGAGGAAAGGTAGCTCCCGTGTTAGTAGGAAGAAGCACAAGTAAGTTAATGAAATTGAAAGCTTTGTTGGACCTAACGGGAAATGGGTAATACTATTTTTGAAGGTCTATGGGATTTGAAGAAGCCTTCATGTCATCTTTAGATCCTACATTGATACAAGAAACCCAATAGGCCCTGCCTAAAGATACAAGATCAAATGAAACCTCAAGCAGAGGAAGTAGAAGAGTTAAACCTAGTGGGACTAAGATAGTCGCTACAATCCATCATCATTAACAAGAGCCTCTTGCTAGCTATCAAGGTCCATTTAGAGGAATTATTGAAGAGTTATAGAGATATGTTCACCTAGACATATGATGAAATGCTAGGATTATATGCCACACTAGTGGTGCACAGATTGAACATCATGCATGGTGTAATCCTCAGGTTTTGGCCATAGCATGAGTTAAAAGATTTAAGAAAAATTAAAATCTAAATCTAATTTTATATCTTGAAAAATAATAAATTTTTTTTATAGTATATTAATTAGTATTACTAATAATATAATATGTTGTTTTACAAACATTATAAAAGTTGTGATTTTTCATATTTTATAATTGAATCTTTTCAAAAGTATCAGAAATTTATTGCAGGCTTTCATAATGAGTTTTAAAACATGGACATGTTTTCCTTTCTCTTAAATAAAACTTCTTCAATTAAATGCTAATATGGAAATTTCTAGTTAAATCATACTTATTTTCTTTTATGAAAAAGAAAAGAAATAAGAGATTTGAAAGTTCACATGAGGTTAGTTATTGTTGTTGTTTTCAAAAAACTATTAAGATATTTTTTAAATCTACCTTTTGAACACACTCTCTCTTACCCGCACCAAATATTTCTTCTAAACCTTCGCATTTTAGCTTGAAAAACCCTAAGATCGTGTTTGTAAGTTTCACCATTAATGTTTCGGAAAGAAGAAAGTGAAATGATTTCGAAAAGCATGACAGACATTTTTGTTTGTCTCTTTTTCAAAGATTTTAAAAATTATCTTATTAAATACACCAGTGCATATGCACATTTCACCAATCACAAGTGAAATATCATTTTTAGTAGCTGTCATGTTTTAGAAAACAGAAAAACGAACCTGGTTTGCTAAGAAATGCTAAAAGCTGATAAAAGCCTATTTTGTGAGTTGTTTAGGCAAAAAATGAAAAATGTTTTCTATATGTTTGTCGACAAAAGCTATTTTATCTTATTTAAACAAAGAATAAACAGAACATGCGATATAACAGTAGATCTACCCTATAAGCTCTTATGCTGGATTTAAGTTAGGGTTTAGAAGATACGAGTTCCTATTAGATTAACATGTTGTTGTTGTTATTGTTGTTGTGTTTTAGGTTATTTTTATGTTTGTTTTGATGCTAGGATCTTTCCCAATTATGTGTTTGTGTTATATGCTAGTTATTTTATAGGAGCTTTCAATCGAGACCTCGAGTTTCTCGAAGATTTTTACGATCTCTAAGCAAGATGTATAGCTGAGTGACTTATATCTTATCATGATGTTGCACTTGCAATGTACTTGTACTTATCTTTATATGAACATAACTGATTATGTATGGGGATAGAGATAATGTAAGTTGTATGGTGTTTAAACGTGTGACAAGCTTTAATAATAGAAGTGACAACAAACTTCTTGATACTGATGTGTAATGAATTATTGTTGATTGTCTGAATATTATATGATCGCTAATAATATGATCTAATACCTATCTAACCCTTAATCTAAAATTGATATGTATTATACGATGCATTCGCACAGTACCTGTCACACCCCAAAGGGTGCCTTAAATGTAACAGTCTACCACATTCAATATTAAAGCTTAAGTATGACAATCTTAGTCATTCCCAAAAGCTTATATATTAAATGTAAGGTATGCTCTTACAATTTTAGTGGACTATACTTTGAAATATGAAGCTTAAGAGATACAGTAACAATTAAAAAATGGAAATCATATTATTAATTCATAAACATAAACTCTTACAAGGATCTTGGGGTGCATTTCCTCGCCAAAAGTATAATAACAAAGCTATATATATATAAGAAGCTTTCTTTAGAAGTCTACACCTATACTAGTATTGGACTTTATCCAAAAACTTCTTAACCCAAAAAGGGGGTACTTAGGTACATGGCCTACGTGGCTTCAGCCAAAGGTAGGGATACTACAGCAAATAGCTATAAGGGTATAAGCTACTAACCTAGTGAGAATTATTTCCACAGATAAGTATACTTAAATAGAAATAATCAAATAAGTTATTTAATCAACCAAGTGAATGCAACAACCACATGAGCATACAAGACATATGGTTTTCCGATAATCATATGTTGAATGGATTTATACTCTCCATTTGGGGTTAGGGGTGGAAATTTATATGCTTCTAACCAAACGTCCCGAAGCTTTAGTTAATGTGCTTCTAACCAAACGTCCTGAAGCTTTAATTAATGTGCTTCTAACCAAATGCTCCGAAGCTTTAATTAATGTGCTTCTAACCAAACGTTCCGAAGCTTTAATTAAGATCCAACGATCGTACCACTACCCCTTTCCCCCACAAGCGTAGTGATCCCATGCAATGTGACTCACAAGTGATATGCATGATTTTAGTTTAATGAAAGGCTCATAGCATGATTATTAACAATTCAAGATGACCATAGAATTTCAGATAAACCAAGTTCTAAACTAAATCAAGCATTGATTATAATCAATTCTCATCTCGATATTCTTACCATTCATTCAAACGATATTACATGCATACCATTCAATCTTTTCCTTAAATCTAGTGCTTCTAGACTACAAGGACAATCAAGTAAGATAAGTTATAGAAATAAAACTCATTTGGCCATGGATTCACCGATCTTCAGTCAAAGTAGTCTTCTGGATATGGGAGATCCTCCTCATAATCACCTAAACAAGAAAATACCTACAATGAGTATTTCTTGATATTTCTATTGAAATTTGATAAAACTATGTCATTAAGTTAGTCAAAATTCGTATGGAAGACAATTCCAACTTAAAATGGCCATAACTTGCTCATTTAAACTTGGAATTGCACATATTATATACCGTTTTCTACCTATTCAAAACTATCTATCCATTTCTAAGGTTATTTCTATTAATCAAGGTCCTTTAGCTCGAAAAACATGGGTGACCAGATTCACCACGAAAATCCCAGCCCAAAAACGACCATTTTCAAACCTCAACTCATTCAAAAATCCTTTGATAATTCCTTAGTTATCAATATAGATTGAAAAACCCTTTTTATACATATACAAACTCATATCTCATGCATGATTCAAGTTTTGTTATCCAAACTATGACTTTATAAAAAACAATCTCTTTTGAAAGTGTGAAAAATCAAAAGTTAAAAATTTTCCTTTTGTAAATCGTAGAGATAAAACCATAACGTTTTAGTTTATTTAAAATGAGTATCTTTAGTAGTTTCTTGGGTGGTTTTTATAAAAATAAACTTTTAAATTCTTCTTTAGAAAAATCACTTACTAGTGTTGTTTGCACTATAATTTCTCAAATACTGTTTTGATAATTATTTTGATCTTCTAACTTGACTCAAAGCTTATTTATTTCTTTGTTAGGGAGTTTGTTTTAAATTTATTTTTTTATGAAAAATTTGTATAATAAAGAATTATCAACATTTAAAATAAATTTAGAAAAAAGAAGCCTTCTTATGGTTTTTTAAGAGACTTTTTCAAAATAAAATAGTTTTGCCAAATCATGGTAAATAATTGAGTATTTGCAGTAAATGAGTGTTTGGTGATTGTTTGATAGATAAATTACTAATATAAAAGTGATCACCCATTTTTTGTAATAATTGAGTATTTGTAGTAAATGAGTGTTTGTAAATCGATTGGTCACCCTAATAAAAGGATCAAATACTATTTGGCCATTTAATTAAATGAACATACACTGCATGACATCATACTTGCATTAGCATGGTGTTCACGTCATGTATTAATATTTCGATTCTGTAGTAGTACCTTTGGAGTCTTGTGAATCTGGTTAGGGCTACTATAGGGTTGTCGGCTTCATGGGAACTACGTAGACATTGAAGGACATTGCCCGTGTTGGAGTCAGCTTTAGGGATTAATACTTAGGGAGGTTCTATGGTTCTAAGGAAGTGGAGGGTATATTAGCAGTATAAATGTTTTAATCAATGCATAAAATGAGTTTAAGATGAAATCCTCACTCCTTAGCTCTTTCTAAGGCGAAGTTAGAGCCTATGTTTGATAAAATGAGTTTCAAAGAAAATCCTCCCTCCTTAGCTATGTCTGAGGGGATGTTAGAGGTTATTTTTCAATAAAAGGTATTTCAAAATGAAATCCTCCCTCCTTGGTTATATTTAAGGAGTAGTTAGAGGTTATGTTTGTCACATAGAATGGTTCTGTGTTGAGACAGTGAAGAAAGTAATGCTCTAAATTGAGAAAACACCCCCTTCCTTAGTTCACAGTTTTACTGGGTGTGAATGACTTGAGTTAATTCTTCAACTCCTGAGAGAGGGGATAAATCTTCATTAGTTTGGATTCTAGTCTTCTAAACCGTGCATATCATATGGTTGAGTGTCGCATTACATCTGTTTGTTAATAAATACTTGTTTGATATTTGTTTGTTATATAATTTGGTCATGTTATTCACTGGGCTATGGTTGAACTTACACCTCTACAGTTTTTGTGTAGGATTATCTTAAGGTAGGATAGGCTAAGAGTATATGAAGAGAGAGTTTATCTTAGTAAAGATTTTGAAGATAAGAAGATTAGCTTAGTATGTAATCTATAAGTTTAGAGTTCAAGTTTGAGATTTTGTAATGTATAAGATAAGCTTAGTTTTGGATTAGTTGTATGTTGTTAAAAAGTTATAATATATAAGTATCTATCTTATTTTACTATTTAGTGGGGGATACCGATTCTTTGCGGAACTGGTGGATTGTGGGAATCTATATTTCCTTAATTATCAAATTTTTTTTTTTATGAAATTAAAGGTTGTTTAGTAAACATAAGTAGAGTTTTGCAGTCTCTGACTTACAAAACGGTTATCATATCTTGGATGCATATTTGATATCATAACTACAGGTTGATCCTTCTAGGTCTCCTTTTAGGGCATGACATGATTGGGTCTAATCTACCTACCGTCAAAGGGATGTATCTCGATTCTAGTAGGCATTAAAAGTTTTACCAAGTGGATAGAGGCAATTCCATTGAAGAAGGCTACTGGACCAATAGTAGCAACTTTCATGAGAGAACATGTCATTTGTTGCTTTGGCATTCCAAAGCGTATTCCTTCAGATAGTGGGATGCCCTTTGTTAATTTCCATGTTCGACAACTAGTGGCTTCCTACAACATTGATCATGTGAAGTCTACAACATACTATCCCAAGGGAAATGGATAAGTGGAAGCCACCAACAAGATTTTCTTAAAGGTGCTTGGTCGTATGGTACACGACAATCACAAGGAATGGTACAACAAGCTCCCGCTAGCACTATGGGCCTACAGGACATCGAAGCGCAATCTTACACAAGCAACACCGTTCTCCCTCATATATGGGTTTGAAGCAGTAATGCTTATAGAGATCTTGGCTCTGTTTGCATGACTAGCTATAAATGAAAATTTAGAACTCGAATACTCCTCGTATGTTGGATTAAGAAGCATTAGAAGAATGACGAGACACTGCTAACCGTACTCTTGCCAACTATGAATCACACGGCTTATGATCGCCCAGTTAGGAAGCAATCATTCCAATAAGGTGACGTTGTACTTCACGTAGCAGAGCATGTGCGGTGAAGTATTCTAGTGCCTAAGTTCACGCTAAAGTTTGAAGGCACCTTTATTATCCATGAAGTTCATGTTAGTGGCTACTGTAAGCTTTTGAATCCAACAAATGATAAGGTCACAACACCTATCAATATTAAATATATCAAGAAATTTCATGTGTAACTGCAATTGATGTACCTTCAATATATTATTAAATAAGATTATGGCTTGCATTATCAAAGCCTTTTCAACATGTTTTCTCTCCCTCTTCTCTTTTATTGCTTTATTAATTTCTTTTGTTGTTGCAAAGTTAGAGATTCGTCTCCTTAGCATACAAAGGTAGTTAACATGACAAAAAATAAAAGTATGAATTATATATGTTGCCACTATTTAGTAAGAGTATAGTCTTCTAGGTACATGGCAATACGAATATGGCATGCTAACTAGTAGAAGCATTGTCTCCTAGGCGCATGACAATACAATGTCACAATTTACGCAGTGCAAATGAATGGTTTAGAAAGAATGGTTAAGTATTGGGAAATACTCTTAGCCAACTAAGCTTGATGACTAAGGCAGCAAGCCTACAAGGCATATGATACTATCGCTGCTCAAAGCGCAATTGGTCAATTACTTTAAGTTAAAATTACATCATTTCTAGCAAGTGAGAGCATTGCTCCGATGCATGACACAATATCCATAATAATATTCATTACTCCTAAGTGAAAACATTTCCTAAGTGCAAGTGCATACTACTAATAACCTTAGTGGCAATTTGATCCTCAATTATATGAGCAAACAATCAAATAAAAATGATACCAAGCAATAATAGTATAGAATCAAGGCAAATAGTCTATTACTCCAAAAGAATGTTATAACAAGTTGTTTTTGAAATAGAAATAATGGTATCAACTAATCTAAACTATCCTTGATGATCAAGGCATACTTTGGACTCTAAGTCTCCATCCTTAAATATGGTCTCCATCTCAACCTTCGTCACTTTAACCTTTTTGTGAAGTTCCTATATCTTTACCATTATCCTATCGTTGCAGGTCCTAACTTCATGGTAATTTATCCGTCTCTTGGCTTTGGCAGCAACATGCCATAAACTGTCAACCCTAAATCGTAGCAAATGGGCCCCCTCAACACATTAAACAAGTTGCTCTAATTTAGTCTTTGATAAAGAGTTCCAGGACCTATCTATCAATAGGATGACTTCGCCAAGTATTTTTCGCATTAGCTAAGTCTATCCCCAATAAACAAGAGCCAACCCAAAATTCTCCATCTATAGCAGCAAGACTTTGTAAGGGATTCACTAAATGGGATGGCGCAATATAACCACGAAATGAAGTTGTATCATCTGAACATGCCATAGTTGCAACTTCAATAGACTTGTCTACTCTCTAGTGCTGTGACTCTTCAATAACTGGGAGAGGTAATGCATTGGAAATTGCAACAGCATTATTAGTAGTACTATCAACTATGATATCATAAGAGCAAAGGTTTGCCAAAAAAGTATTGCAAGCTTGAGCATAACTCTCTTCCACATTTCTATACTCTTCACCATCTTGGGCAACCATCTTATCGAAATCATCCTTAGCAATGTCATCTACTTGAGGATGGAAGTCTCCCTCATTAACAATAGAGTTGGGCATACGGGCTGGTCTTTTTACACATTAAAAAAAGCAAGCTGCGGCCTAATTTTTTTAGCTTGTTTAAAAGTGGGCCAATTTTACTGTCACGCCCCGTAGGGTATCCTAAACGTAACAGTCTGCCACATACTTAGTAAGACTTTCGAGTTCCCTACCCGGGGCCTTCGAAGGTCTTAAGTAGATGTAAAGCGTTCCTTTACGACAATAGAATACTTCAACAAATGGAGTTAAACAGTTTAACGAGGCATTCATTAGCCATAGATAATAAATCAAAACGCATAATGTTGAAGTTTACAAATTCTAAGGGGCATTCCCCCGCAAAAGAATAACAGTCTATTACAGTCATCCAGAGTCCTTAGTTTCCAATGGAAGTCTATACAAAAAGGAATGAATTAAACTTCTATAGGAAACTCCTATCTCCGGTACCTGCGCTGTGGCTTGTCTTGGCCTAAGCCATATAAACTCATGCTGCAAAAGATAGAAACTATAGGGGCGTAAGCTAACTAGCTTAGTGAGCAATACTTCCATAACGCAATTAAACATACTTCAGTCAAACAAGTAATTATTCAGGAAAGTGTATGCATCAAACAAATGAATTCAACAAAAATATGACCAACCGGAAATCATATGTGGATGGACTTGCGCCCTCCATCCCGGGTTAGCAGATTAACGAATCCTGCGGTACGACGCCGTTTAAGCTCACGGTCAACTAATAATAATTCGTTTTATGGATCACGATTAACCAACAATGCAAATGCTCCAACCCCATCGTGACATGAATGGATTCAATTTATAGTCGGAGTCGAATAGTCATTAATTCAATTCTTTTAAGTGACCAACAAATATTCGCAGACATTCATCATAAGATACTAGTAAAGCAGTCAATATCTTAACACCCGGTTTCGATATACCTTAAACTCCATTTCACATCTCAACAATCAACAACATAAATAATTCCCATATACCCCAGCATGCTTATACAATTTCTTTTATCTTTGCCTACATCACTAATGCCACTACATTACAATCACAAGCATTAATTGAGAGTGGAAGTAAACTCACTCGGCCATTGGACACCAAACTTCTTAATAATAATAATCGGGAGGTAGAGTGTCGTCCTGCTCGGAATCACCTACCAATCAAGAATAATCCTAGTGAGATTCTCACCATGTAATTAAATCAAACTATATATCTAGACTAGTTGAATTCGGATTTCTCGCTATTTTCGGAAGTCCCGACTTAAAACGGCCATAACTTGGTCATTTTAACTCGGAATTTCGCAAACTTTATATCGATCTTCATCTACTTCGAAAGATCTATCTATTTCAAGTATTAAATCCAAGTTTTGAAAATAATAGGGTCACGGAACAGTGGGATCAGTTCTGTTCCGCAATTGATCCAACTTTGAAAATGTGCTTTGCTTTTGATAAGAAATGTTCCTAGTTGGTGATTCATGCATGAATGATTTAGGAATGAACTACTAATGTGTATGCCATGTAATGAACTCAATATGTGCATGGTCATGATGATTTTTGTAGTAATAAACTCTTAGGAACTCCTAAGTGTTGGGGAAAGTCTCATAAAGACTAATTCTAAGAAGCTATTTTCCCACATTATACTCCTTAGGGTTTCTTTGGTTTTTAATCTTGTAATCTACTTATTATTAACTAAAAATAGGTTCTCAAAGTCTATAATAGTCATGGCCTCCATTCATGCATAAAAATTCACATTTTTCATTTGGTAAACATGTTTTTAAATAAGCTATTTGTGAAAATCCGAATTTTCCAAATTTCCTTTTCTTACATTTTTCTTAAGGGAAATCTTGTCTAATGCATTAAAAATTGGAGCTTCAATGTATACATTATCTAAGGACTTCATTTAGCTTATAAAACATCCATTTTAGACTTAAATACTAAGTGTTTATTTAGGCATTACACAAAGTTACGAATTTGACTACACATTTAAAGTCAACATTTTTCATTCTAACTTCACCTCTTGTTTTCCTTATTTTTATTATGCCTAAACTCATCTAAACTCATGAAAATAATTCCTTTAACATGTCTATTACACATACCCTCCATTTTTCTTATGAAATATGAGTTTAAAGTTGATTTTGGAGGTCTTTAAGGTAGGGTTTCCATTTCATCCGAATTTTCAACTTTCCATATCTAACAAAGTCCTTCCTTTTTCAATGTTCTTGCCATCTATATGTGGAGATATACTATCTAACATCTATATACATGAACAAGACTTCATTTTTATGATCATCAAAGCATATAAAACAAAATGAACCTATGATCATGCATGTACATGAAGTTGTGAATGTCTAAACCTTAGATCTACTACATATGATATATAAAGCATGGATCTCATGGCATGAACAACAATATGAGCAAGATCTCTACTTTACATGCATGAACAAGTTGATATTTTAACATAAGCTCATCTAAACATTAGATCCACTTCTTGAGATGGCTTGAGATTCTTGTAGTAGTGTTTTCATGTCCCTTGCTCATGCTCATTGGGATTTAGATGAGAAAAACACAGAATACTCTTGCCATAACAAGATTTAGGATGAACAAAGCCTAAATATACATACCAAAGAGGTCTTGAAGAAGGAAAGAAGAGGAAACAAAGTTGAAATTGCAAGAGGAAGGGGAGGGGAGTGCTGGCACTTTGAGAGGAGAAGAAGAGAGGGTTTTGATCCTTTTGAAAAATTAAAATGAAAGAAATGAAGGAGAGAGAGAACATTTAGTATATATATCAAATAAATTAGGGTTTAGCTTTATTAAATGGAGTAAAAATAATTAAATGAGAGGGAAAATTAGAGGGAGGGGCGCCGGCCTCCTTGTGTGTGTGTGTGTGTGTGAGTTTTGAAAAAAAATGAAATTTGTAATTTAGTAAATTAAATGTAATAAATGTAATAATTATTTAAGGGACAAATTTTCTTGGAAAAGAAAATTGAAATGAGTAGTTGTAAGGATGTAAGAATAGGGTATGGGTAGTGTGTAGTGTAGGTTGTACTTGTGAATAGTAGACAAGACATCTACTTTACCGATTGTTCCGAAAACACGGGAAAAGCTATAACTGTAATTTTTATAGCTCGGAAAATTATGAAATTGATATTTTTGGAATCCTTATAAAATTACGGTTCTAATGAATATTCCGGAACATTTTCTGAATCCGTGGCCCGGGGCACGCTTTTCCGTAATTGGGCTCGGGAAAGCCGGAATTGAAAAATTCCCGAATTTAAAACTTTCAAAGGTTTGAAATGTACTTTGGAACAACAATTCAATTTCATTTACCCCATAATATTTATTTCACTATGAAACCGAAAAAGCCGGATTTAGGGTTCCTAGGCTTCATTTACTAAACTCAATCTGATCGGATTAGGGTTTTGATTCCAACTCCTGGGGTTTTCTAGCTACTGAGAATTTTGGGGTTTACATTTACTTAGCCCGTTTAGCCTGCTGGCTAAAGTGGGCTAGCCCATGATAGGCTAGGTTAGCCCGTACACCAACGTGTTAAAAAAAAAAAAAGAAAATAGTTTAAGAATAATATAATAAATTTAAGTTTAAAATAATATAATGATATATTAGTAATTATTTATGATATGATCTGAAAGAAAATAATTTTTTTTCAATTAAATTATTTTTTAATAAAAACTGAAGGTTTTCAAAAAATAATACTTGTTCAAATGCAAAGCATGGTAATTTAGATAAACTCATGCACTGTTAAAATATTAGCAAATTAAAACTATCTTTGCATCCTCCTTCTTAAGTTTTTCAAACTCTTGTTGGATTAGACCACGCTCTTGACTTTTGCCAACATAAGTTTAAATTTGTCAAAATCATTAAATGCAACCCTTATCATAGTTGAGCAGGGCCACACACCTGGTCTCTATGCATCTCTTGAAATGAACTTTTGGGCATTAATGTGTCCCTGTGTAAGTCATAGCACTAGACCTTTAAAGTTTCATGAAAGGTCAAAAAATTGTTTCAAGCAAAATTTTAAATTTAAATATATATTCATTGACTTAAACATAATATAAGGCATAATAAATTATTTTAAAAAATTGTTTATATATATATCTATATATAAGTAATTGAAATAATAACAAAATTAATCATTGATATATAAAGAAAACACTAAAATACTTAAATGTTCCAATTTTCACACAAATTAATACCAAAATATAAAAATATAAAAACAAAAAATAAATTTTATTCTAGCTCGCGGGCCAAAGCAAGTTGGGCTTGGGCTAAGAAATTCGAGCTCGTTTAACAAATGGGCTAGAATTTCTTAGGTTATTGTTGACACCCTATTTTGGTCGTCTTTTAAAAATAATAAAAACATAAAAATACAAAATTGACATAAAAAATAGAAAATTTTTTAAAAAACAATAAAAATTTAATTTTATAAAAAATACAAAAATATTAGCTAAGTTAAAAAATGAACAAAAATAATTACAAAGGTAAAAATAAATAAAAAAAATTAGAAAATTAAAAAGTTAAAAATCCCACCTTTTTTAGTAATAAGCTTTTTTTTTTAATTAAAATAAAAAAATGAGAAAAGAGAAAATATAAATTCATTTTGGGCTTATTATGGATCTTAAGGTGCTTTGAGTTTAATTTCTAAATCATTTAGGACCTTGGACCCATTGTGATTTCGACCTATTTTTATCATATTTGACATGGTGATATTTCAAATATATTTTGAGTGGGCAAATTAACCGAAAACCAAAGCAACTCAGTTGATTAAGCCTTAGAAGGGCGAAGGTGAAGGCCATGGTTCAATTCTAGCTGAGCGTAGGGGAAGCAGTTCATTTTCGGTGTGTGCATTAACCCACGCGCTTTGTCTCCTCCAGCAGAGCCCCGTAGCCATTAAAGCTCATGGCTTGAGCTCATAAGCTCGTTTTAAAGATTTTTTTACCTGAATACTTATGGCTGTTAAGCTTCCCATCTGAAAAGTAAAAATAAAATCATAATGAATGAATTCATTTTCGTCAATAGGTGCGACAACAGTTTCGATTCTTTGAGCTTTCATAACCGTAACCTTCGGCCTTCCGAGTCCTATAACGGTAGGCCAGCTGCATTCATCCTCTTTGCTTTCCTTGTTGCTTCTACAAAACACGATCAACACCTCCACTTCAACAACAAGAACCGGAGATCCTCTCATCTTCGGGAAAAAAAAAAAAAAAAAAAATAGAAGCTCCCTCGAAATATCTCTAGAACCCAGATCTCTTCCACCACCTTCAAAACCCGAAACCACCATACAAATCACCATGTACGACTCGGAACACCCTAAACACCACTCCATCTCCAAGCTCCTCTCTTGAACCTGCGAAAACCATCGCGAGTCATCACCACCTTCGCAACACCAATCTCCGAGCTTAATACCAGATCCAACTTGTGACCTCCACTATCGATGCATGCAACAACAAATACCCAAACCTAAACACGACCAAGCCAGTTCCTAAACCGTCGTTAGCTTTGTCACATCCCAGCCTACACTCCCTAAAATCCAAACAACTCCCAAACCCTTCTCAAACTCGAACCCAATCCGAACGTTTAACCCATTGACAAACCCAAAACTACACCTTATCAAATACCAATTTCGACTCAAACCTACCGGACTCTTAGCCTTCAAAACCAACACCTTCCCCAAACTTTGATAGCCCATCGACTAGAGAGCAAAGGTATCCAGTTTTGTTTCATTGTGCAAGTACAAGGACCCAGAGGTCCACATGCGAATCTGAGCCAAGCAACAATTCGACCTGCAAAGTGTCTGACCCAAACCCACTGGTGCTCCAAGGTTTTGAATTTCGATGCCAATAAAAATTTTCCAAATGCTTATGTCTTATTATTATAATTATTATTTGTTTACAATATCTTTTTATTTGTAACCCATAAAAAAATCCAAAAAATAGTACAAAAAATGAAAATAAAAAATAGTAGAAAAAGAAAAAAATGAAAAAGAAAAAAGAAAAAAAAAAGTGTGTGTGATGATATGCATGCTATAGTCTTACTAATGATATTGGTATGATAATTAGATATGATAAATTAATCTAGTAAATCAAATTTTTAGGATATAATTTTAGCTTGATTAGTAAATAAATTTTTTTTAGATCAAATCATGAAAATCAACAAAAATATAAGTATAGTTTTAGGATTATTATCTTTTAGATCCTTTTGATAATGTGTGATAATAAGTTTGATGCATGCCATTTGATGATGGTTTGCAATTGAATTATTAATATAATTTAGCAAATCATCCTTGTAAATATCATATTTTTTTTTATTAAAAACTAAAAATAAGAAGATTTCACAAAATCAACAAAAAAAAGTCTTTTTTACCTTTATATATATACATACTAACAGTCGACGCATGGCACTGCGTGTGCAAAAATAAAAAAGATTGAATCTATTTTATTTTCCAAATATTGGACATCATTATAAAACTATTTTCTATTCTTTTGTTGGTAATGACATTTGTCATCATGCTCATGTCAATAAATAATCAAACACACATTGATTAACTGTAATGTGTAATCTATAACATTCGAAATTATTTTAAAAATTACTTGACTTTCCGTGAAAGTGAGAGTGCAATTATAGAGAAAGAATAAATTGTGAAAAGTAAGAATATTAATCACGATTGAATATAGATGGTGCACCCGCAATGCGTGTGCAAATGTAATAGTACCCATAAAAAGATCATAAATATTTTATTACAAATATTAATTTTCGACTCTAAAAAACTCTTTCTAAATTTTGGATTCAATCCTATTATATATTTAAATGTTATTATTATTCTTATTTTACATTAAAATTGCAAACTTTTAAAAGTAAAAAAGATAAGACGAGTAGTTATGGTTTCAAAAAAGATTAAGGAGGGAGTAGTTTTTATTTTGGAAAAGAAGTTATAAATTTAAACTGCAGGGGTTATTTTTGTCAAATCATATATTAAAAATTATATCTACACAAAAGATGGAAGAAGACATTTAAAGCACAACTATAACTTTGGCAAAAAAAAAAAAATGAAAATAGAAAAAAATGAAGAGAATTTTTTTTCCCATACGAAAAAGGAAGTTGAAAGGGTGACTATTTATTTTTCCATTAAAATATTATGATGAAAGACTACAAAAGAAAATGGGAAACTAAAAAGATACACTTGTTTAGAAGAAGGGAATGAGAAAAATGAAAAGGGATATTGATTTTAAATATGTGTAATGGTTTTTTCTCTTTTTCCCTGGGAAATATATCTTTTGTTTTAAAAGGTGTTTTAAATGAATACTAAAAGAGAAATTAAAATAATAACAAAAGTGATTTTATCTATAAAATAGTACAAATAACATTTTTTTTTAAATTGACAAGACAAAATAATGAAAAGGTAAAATTAAAAAGACACCACCAAAAACCTTAAGAAATTATATATTATAATATATATTTAAAAGTTAGCTCGAAAAAACACAATATTTAAGAAAGGCTTCGGGAATTATATATTATAAATAGATTTCTCTCTCTTTTTTTTTTTCATTTTCATTTCCTTTTTTTTTTTAACTTCATTTCTTTAGATTTCAACAATTTTTTACTTTTCTAAAATTTGCAAAACATAATGGAGCCCTTGCTCCCCTTCTTAGCAAGTGTGAAATAAGAAAGTCGTTTACCCAATTCGTCCTACCCACTAAAAATCCTATAAGATTTAGGGTTAGGTTTTTTTTTATCATTTTATTGGATTTTCTTTCTTTTTGAGGAGAGACCTCACTCCTTAAAATTGTGAGTGGTGATTTGAAGAGGATTTGATAGCTCCTATTTATATTAGTAGAGAAATGCGATTTATGGTAAAACAATTATGATTACAATGGTCATTTTAATCATAATAATGAGGATTGGTAGCCTTTATTGCGTTATAATGGTCATTTTGACCATAATGATGATTGGTGACCTTTTTCTATATTGTAAGATCATTTGACCATAATAAAAATTCTTTGGCAATATTCTTTCAAATATGGAATGAATTTTTTGACAAAAGAAAGGGAATCATAAAAGAACTTAGACCAACTTTGAAAGCTTGAGAAGAAAAAAAAAAAAAAACACATCTACATATTAAAAAAAGTGCCTATTTATGCTTGAAAGGGTCATTTCTATCAAATCATATATTAAAAATTATATCTACACTAAAGACACCAAAAAGTGAGCTTTTGGCTTTACTAAAATAGATAATATAGATATTAGAAAATCTTTTTGCATGCTTATATAGTAGCAGATGACGTACCCATGTTACGATGTAAAAATTAAATAAGAAAATCAACTTCTACAATAAATAACATAGTTGAAGCTAATTTCATGCAAGATCAGTGGGCAAAGGAAAAAACTAAAAACATTGCATAAATTGCATAAAAATACATGAAAAAGAAATCAAAAGATTAATAAAATAACACTCTAATACATTATACATATTTATTACCAAGTTTATAACACATGAATCATAATCATAATTATTTTGCTTCATTGGAGACGTAGCCCTGTACCTACAAAAACAAATGAAACATTAGAAAGGGTATTTATTTAATCAAATTATACTTCTATGTATACACCTAAGTGATTGGGTAATTAATTTATTGAACTTCTTGTATAATTGATCATTAGCAAAAGTTTTGGTCTTGATGAACTACATATTAAATGAAATATAGTAGAGCAAATGAAATGAAGAGTTTACACTTATTAAATTGAAAAAAAAAATTGTAGTAAGTGGGAATTTTAAACCTTAATAAGACAGAATTTGACATATGTAATGGCTTTCATTCTATAAAATGAAAGAAGCAACGTATTTAAATTAAATAAAATGTAACATATAAAGGGGTTGGTGTTTGATAATATCATACTACGATAGCAATCATATATGATAATCATAATTAGATTTATCTTATCTATCAGGTTCCCTATATTGTTCGTGTTGTACTTGATGATTAGGCCCATCTTCATATCTGATAGTAATTGACAATATAATGAAAAGGAAATCATACTTTTGCACGTAATTAGCAATGCAATATATGGGAATACTACAATGAAAGTTTTGACCTTTGTTTATATAATGGTATATTACCTACATTGCTAAAGCTTTGTAATTTCTTATTTTATAAGTTTTAATAGAGAATGTCCAACTAAAACTATAAATCCTTAAATAATTTATGTATAGAAGGAAAAGACTAATGTTATTAGTAAAATTTCATACCTCCTTAGAAATGATAAGTTTATTTCCTTAAATAAAATAATCAAATAATAATATTAGAGAGATTGATAAATTATCATATAAAACTATATGATAAAAATGTATGACAAATGAAAGGGTTCTGATTTAAATTATATAGAATAAGATGATCAAACAACAATATTAGAGAGATTGATGAATTACCAAATAAAACTATATGATAAAAATGTGCAATGAATGAAAGGGTTCTGGCTTAAATTATGTAGAAGAAGATGATCAAATAATAATATTAAAGAGGTTGATAAATTACCGTATAAAACTATATGATAAAAATTGCGATGAATGAAAGGGTTCTGGATTACATTATATAGATTATTATCTTAGTTATTTTCTAAAAATACAAAAACAAAAATAAATGGGGTTTTCCAAAAATAGTTTTTTTTTTTTAGGAATTTTCGAAAAAAACACAAAAAATTAGTTCTTTAGGAATTTCGTAAGTCAAAGTCAAAGTCAAAATCAAAATGATTAAACACTTAAACTTGGCAAGTTTTCAAAATTAAAAAAAGACAAAAATTAAAAATTTTACAAAAAAAAAAACTACGGGGACTTGCTTCTAGCTAGTGGATATGTAAGTACCTACGAGACGGTCACAATAATAAAAAACTCTTAGGCTATTTTTTCAATTTTTTTTAAATTAAGAGAGTTAAAAAACCTAAAAATTAACCTCCTTTTGGCCCATATCTTTAAAATTTCTAAAGTCCATAAAAGCTTAGATAACCGTTTAGGTTTTAAAATGACAGCCGCCGAACCTATCAATTTCTGCTTTTTCACGGATCAGTAGCCGAACTAGAAATAAACCCACCCATTTGGTTTCTAGTTCACCCTTTTTCAGGCTTTAATCGGTAGCTGGCGACTCCAAATCAAACAATTTCGGAAAGTGGGCTTTTTTACAAAACCCTATTAGTTCCTTGTCGAGTGATTTGTGTCAAATGGGCCAAATTTGATATGCATTGGTACCTTTAGAAAAATAAGAGCAAAATTCGGGCTTGACACCCATTAAGCCCATAGGTTGGATGGGTTGGCCCGACCCGGCCACTAGGTCCCGTTTGCCCACCTCTAATTAACAAGAGGAATCTCACAATCCTTACATCATCAACAACATCATCTGCTAAAGGAATACCTTCAATATCAACATCATGAAGAGGGGATGGTTCATAATCAACCTCTTTAGTTCTATCAGTAGTAGTCACTACATGATCCATAGTTTGTAGCACTTTCCCTAATTGTAGTAGCTAGGAAAGGTCGATTAATAAAGGAGGTAGACCTTGTTGCAGAAATATCTTTAGCTCGAGGAACAACATTTTTAATACAATGCATGTTCTTTAGTGACTGCTCAATTGGAGCTGAAGATGTACTCCTCCTACCCACATCGTATAAATAGAGAATATTAAGTGAATAACATAATTGGCTCTACAATAAAAACAAAAGAGGGAAGAAACAACACAAAAGGAAAGTCCATTACCTTGCAAATGCACGGACGCTTGATCTGCATGACTACTGATGCAGAAGGCACAGTTCGTCTAACTCCGGCTCTAGTAGGAACATTATTCTTATCATCTTTAGGAAGTTGAAAGTGAAACTCATACCTATAGATGGTAGATTATGGCAGGTTGTAGTCCACTGCTAAGAGATGTATTTCTTGAATGCCTCAAGGCACCTTATCCAATATGTCAGCCACCCACTTGAGCCAACACAAGAGCGATTGATAGGTGGAAAGAACATTTGCCTATAACAAAGTAAAGTTCACAGCGCTTTTCAAGACTAAGTGCCTTACAACATCTGTCAAAATCTATGTCAATGGCTACAATGAAGTACGCCTTGATCAAATCTAAACTGCCGAGCAACTCTTTCGAGTGAGTACAACATCACTCTATGCTCTAAGAACTCTGTAGAAGAATCACACCAATCATGAAGTGCAAGTAGGCCTCAATGTGTACAGTAAAGACTATATCCTACTTCAGAATAAAAAGATGTTCGCCACGCTTTATTACTTTCATTAAGTCTCCAGAGCCTGAAGGGTAATATTTTGTGCACACCCATACCCTTCTAATTCCTTTTTACAAGGGCAAAAGTCAACCTCATGAGCATCATCTATGATATCAAGTAATAAGCTTAAAGGCTTTCTATCAACGTAAGCCCAAGCTAGGGGATCAGCAGGATTATGCTTTGTAACAAGAACACCTAGATACCTCTTGTAGTGCTTAGTAAAAAGCAAGTGCAAGAATCCCAAATCCATGTTTGATATAATGGTTTACTACCCTTTGTTCAAACTAAAGTTTCACTGTAAAGATCTAAGTGCGAATATAAGGTCCTCAAATAAAAGGTGCTAGGGCAAATCGCTCTCGACATGCAAGAGGAATTGTCAAGTGAAAAAGTCAAGGACTGACGCCTCTTTGCGGCTCGCCAAGAGACATGCATATAAATACAAACAAGCAAGGAAAGCTTCTAACTCATGCCTAAAATAAATCTCAAGTTATAAGTGAAAGTCAAACTGAAGCAGTGACAATTGAGCATAATTAGACAAAACAAAGAATACACACTTACTCACATCCATATCGAGGTTCTTTGACTCGAGTCTTTCGTTCCACAAAAGTGTCTCACATGCACAAAATGATGCTTGCTTATGATTGCCTTTTGCTTCCTGTCTATTAGCCTCTAACATTTTTTATCAACTACTCATCCTCTGAAATCTTAGCTATGGCAATATTAGTTGACCTAGAATAGAGAAACTCAGCAGTATGCATACATCTTCTAAATTTGGAGTCATTTCCCCCATGATGTCACAAAAGTATGCATATGGGTACTCCATTGTGCCTATGTAGCTTGCCATATTTCAGTACTTTGAGGATGAAATATCATTCTAGAGGAGAACCAAGTGGCATAATTGATCTTGCACTTTGTAAGAGAGACCTATAATGGCAATTGTTCACAATTTGATATACGCATGATTGCTACCCTTGCAACATCTGTTATAGGTAACTAAACATAGTCTTTGAAATGGGAAACTCCTTTCTTTCATTTCTAAAATGCGGTACTATATTTCTCCTATCATTTATTTGTGGCTTTGGTTGTATGAAATGCGACCTCATCATATAGGTGGATGCACACATAAATCCTTTCTTAACATATCTCTGAAAAAAGTTATTCTAAATTGTAGCATCAAGCCATTTACAACATGGTAAGAGCAATTTTTTCACATGACCTGAGTTCGTCAATATTTTGCTCCTCCTATCTATATGGCTGCCATAGTGAGACTAACTCTTTTTTTTTCCTTCATCTTTCTCAAGGCATCTATAAAAGTGGTAGCAACGACTATGTACGATTACTACCACTTTGGGGGAGGATAAATATAGTCATATGAAAAAAAAACGACAAAAAACGATACATATAAAAAATAAAAGAGGAGACATATACACATACACGATGAAAGGGAAGCTACTTATGAATTTAAATCAACAACATGAGGAAGACACAACAAGCGCATCGGCATATGAATTAGAAATATCAAATCTTGAACATTCAAAGCATATCATGCCACAACTAAGAAGATAGCAATAAGTGAACCTATGTATGGTTAGAGGGCATTAAACAATGAAAAGTATCTCCTCTTGCAGTAATTGAGTCTTATGGTTATTCACCGAATGACTCGACGCACAAGATGAAACAAAGTTTCCTCTTACAATGGAATGGTTCCAAGATCATTGCATGGACAAGTGAGATACAGACAATTGAGGATAGCTTCTATTGTAGCGGCACGGTACCAAGGTCATCACATGAGGAATGGAACACTGACGCAATGTGTGGTTCCAAGATTGTCACATGAGGTTTAGGACAAGAACGGTTGAGAGTGTCATCATACAGTGTGTAGTCCTAAGATCGTTATTTATGCGATTGGAACACAGACGACAAAGAGTTTAATCTTAAAAATCATAATACTCCATGGTCATTAAATGCATGATTGGAGTATAAGGCAACAAAGAGTCTTCATTCTTACATCACAAGAATAGTTGATTTTATTAATATTTAGTTATTATCATGTACACTCAAGCAAGGTGATATTAGCAATAAGGAGTATTCTAACCATTAAGAGTATAAATGTTGTTAACTTTAGTGGCATACTAATGTGGTGTTTGGTTAATAAAAGTGTAACGCTCTAACTTAACGGCATTACAACTCGCCACGTGTCATTCTCTTGAAAAAGACACGCCAAGGCTATAAAATACTAAACCACAAATATAATTATTTCCAATTTCCACATAAAAGGTTACTTGAATTTCTCATTACTACAATTCGTCTCTTTGAAACATAAACTGATATTATCTAAAGTACTTATATAAAATCCAAAACATAACAAATTACCTTATAAACATCTTCAATCATAATATAAACAAACTCTATATACTTTGTATGGTCTTTAAAGATCTTTTCTCCTATTCTTCTTTATCCAGAATCTGTTAGTCACTAGTAGGAAAGTCGAATTTACTAACGTCGTCCCCCATGGTCAACATAAAAGTCATATCCAGACAATTCTCAACCAACATCATCTTCACCTACACTTGAAAAAAAAGGATTGAGCGAAAACGCCCATATGCCATACCACACACACATATGCGTGAACACACATCAAGCAAATTCACATGCATCATATGCAACAACATCCATAGGTTTATTATCTTTTGATTAACCAACAAGCAGCATAGTTTAGGACTATTCATGACTAATCCTAAACTCGGAGTAACTCATGACCCCGATGAAAACCATAATATAAAATAGTATATATATATATATATAGTTGCGTTCCGCAACTAAGCTGGTAACAACTCTCTAATCTACTAGAATCATTTCCAGGTGCAACTCTCACTCGGAACACTGCTACACAAGATCATCACGTTGCCAGCGTTAGTATCACACTTCTGTCGTGGTCTTTACTAACTGCAGCCAAACACAAGCAGCATATAATTTTTAAAAGCCTGCAAGGTTTAGTTCAGTTTATATGCATGTCTAATCCTACAAGCACAAACAACAAACAAGATATGGTCGTACATGGATTCGCTTCCAAGCTCTAATCCACCAACAGATCTTCTTAAAAGAATAGAACCCTAATCCCACAAATATTCCTGATCAACAGCATATCGTAATCAATTCCAATTGCAGCACATAATCAAACCCTAATCCTTAATTTCATAACCTTACTTAAAGGATCTATAACCCTAATCATAAATCTACGAAAAGAGGTTAACATACCTTTCTCCTTTGTTTATAATTCAATGAAACCTTCAAACTCAGCTTTCTCCTCAATTTCTAATTTCTCCACAATTCCTTCAATACATATATAAAATCTCCAATTAACAATTCTATTTACAACAACAAATAAAATTTCATTTAATGACAAGATTTGTTGGATCCTTACTTACCTAGAACTTGCAGATTTTGATTTTAAACAAAAAGCCTAAATCAATCAATTACCTATTCTTAATCGCATTAATCATATTCCTATAATCTATAAATCTTAGAAATAAAAAAAAACTATAATAAAGATCACAATTTATTTTGAATCGAAACCACAAATCTCTAAATCCACTTTAAGGTTTCTTTACTAGATCTTGAATCTCCTTCATAATATGAAAAGAAATTTATAAGAAAGATAATCCTAAATGACTAATTGAAAAAGACTAGAGAGAGTCCACTTACCTAGGGTTTTTGCTTAAGAAAAGGCAAGGAAAAACTAAGCTAAATGGGTCTATTTATAAGACAATATTAGCTTAGAAAAATGCAACCCCACAATCTTTAAAGATTTTATTGACCATCATTAATGTGAGGGTTGATAATAATATCTCATTTATTAGGATTGATCATAGAACTCTCTTATTTTATAATAAATAACACATTTGCCCTTTATTATAAAATATTTATCTTTATATTACAAAAAAATAAAGGATGGTGGCATTGGCAATTTTAATCTAAAGAAAAGTCTAAGTCGTTCTTTTACTTTAAGAAAAAAAACCTATTAGAGCAATTATCAAATAAACAATACAGATACTTAGCATGTGTTATCATGATTAGGTCAAATGTTCTTGTGTAAAGTCAATAAGATCCACACTTAGATTTATTCTTCATAATATGAACTAGGGTTTCTATCGGGGATGTCACGCCCCAAAGAGTACCCTAAACGCGACAGTCCACCACACTCGATATTTAAACTTAAGTATGGCATCTTTAGTCATCCCATAAGTTTACTTATTGAGTGTAAGGTGTACTCACACAACTTTTAGGATCACACTTTGATTCGAGTAGTCTTAAGAAAGCATACATAGCATTAAGAATATAAATCACAACAAGATAAATAGTTAAACTTTACAAAAGTCAAGGGGGCATACCCCTCCCAAAATAATAGGAGTCTACATCGTTTTGCTCCGATTACACATATCTGAATTTACATTAAAGAGATTTTCCTAGAAGTCCACGCCTATACTAGGTCCCGACTTCCTCAAAAGCTCTTTAATCCAATGTAGTAAACCTGCACAAAGTGTCCTCTCGGAACATCTAAAAATAGGAACACTACAACAAAAACTATTGGGGTATAAGCTAATTGCTTAGTGAGATTCATTTTCCAAGTAACATACTCGATCAAGCTAAAATATCTATACAAGCAAGTTATAATTAAGCAACCATATTAATGCACAAGCAAATGAGCAAGCAAGCATATGACTTTCCGGTAGTCATAAGTGAATGAATTTACGCCCTCCATTCGGGGTTTGGGGTAGTTCATAAGACATGCAACTACAATTCCAAAGTTGGTCCATAAGACATGCAACCATAGTCCCAATCTTAAGTGGGGTGGTCCATAAGACATGCAACCACAATTTTTAATGTTGGTCCATAAGTCATGCAACCATTGTTTCATTATATGAATGGGGTGGTCCATAAGTCATGCAACCCTAGTCCCCTTCATTAAAGACCCGCTGCCTCCCAAATACACCTTTGTCCCACCAAAGGCATACTCGACAATGATATGCGACTCACTACGTGATGCATGTACAATTTTTCATATAATCATGGTATATTAATTGATAATTAAAAGTGACCATACAAATTTCAGGCATTCCAAATCTATACTAGCTCATACAAGATTATTGCAACAAAGCTTGCCTCGATATACTTATCGTTCATTCATGCAAGTTTAGGTCACCATTCAGTCACAATTTTATCTTTTCCTAAGTCTAATGCCACTACTACTACAAGCACATCCAAGAGCATAATTAATTGAGAAATGAACTCACTTGTCCATATAGTGAAATCCACTAGTCGTAATAGTCCTCGGGGAGTGGTAACCCGTCCTCCAATTCACCTAGGTACAAAGAATACCCTCAATGAGTATCTCTTATGAAGTTCTATTAAGCTTAACAATTTTATTTACTAAGTTCGTCAATTTCCGTCTAGGTTGAATCCTTAACTTAAAAAGGTCATATCTAACTCATTTTAACTCGGAATTTAGCTTATAATATACCGATTTGTACCTACTTCGAAAGAGCTATCTATTTCTAAAGTTAATTCAAACATTTAAGATCATTTAGGGGTCGGAAACATACTGTACAGTAGGGTTGCGAAAATTCCAAGATTTGAGCCTTTGTGAAAAATTGCCATATCTACTCTATTTAACTACTTAGACCAACTTATTCTAGTCCTAAACTTGCAAGGAGATTATCAAAACAAAATTAAGAGATTACACACTTATCTAATACCAAACATAAAGTTCAAATGAAACTTCTAAGAATCCATTTTCATAAAACCGAAATTTACAAAAACTCATTGTCTTGTTTTGAGTAATTCCTTTACTAAAACTTACTTAGTTCAATGAAAATAATTTTTCCTATATATATCATCAAAGCATTCCATTTTCAATATAAAATACTTGTTTTGAGATCAAAAGAAGGTTTTAAAATTGGTCTCCCCATAATTACGAATTTCCTCTTTGAAGTTTACAATGAAATAAGACCTAAATTTTGTCTTTTACAAAACACTTGATTTAAGCATACCTTTTAGGAAAACTCATTTAAACTTATGAAAATTCATTCCTTAAGATATCTATACCAAGAGCCCCATATTTTTTCTAAATCTTCATTTTAAGTTGATGATGGGTTCCAAAAATAGGTCTTGGTCTTATCCGAATTTTCATAAATTTATTTTGGACATATCTCTTGAGAAAATTCATCAAAACTCATGGAAAACAACCCATTACATATTATATCTCAAGAACCCTTCATTTCTTGAATAAAATCCTCATTTGTGAGTTGGAAAACATGTTTTTATTTTGGATCTTTGTCTTGATCCGAAAATACAATTTTTGTTTTTGAAAATCAACTTTGATTCTTGTAAGATGAAGTCTTGATGATATACATCCATCAAACCTTCATTTTCTTAACAAAAACTTCCATTTTAAGGCTGGAAGGGTTTTTAAAATAGTGCATTGACAAGTTACGAATTTTACTTTTTCATTCCAACTTGAATCTAAGATCTACTCAAAATACACCATGAAAACATAAGAAAAACTTAGTAGTAGGCCTTAAACTTCTAGATCTACACATAAACATAACTAAAGCTTTGTAAAACTTAGATCTACAAGTTATCACATAAACAAGAAATAAACAAGCCTTCCATATAACAAAAATACTAAGAACAAAAGAGATCATCATCTAGAGGAGTGTTTCACTTCTTGGCATCATCATCCATAGCCTTTTAAGCTTGTGGAATGTCCTTTGATGCATGAAACATCCATATCATCCTATAACATCTTATAGAGCTAAAAGAGGATGATTACCTTAAATATTTGCAAGAAATATATGTGGAAGCAAGGAAATAAAATGGGGGCAGCTTGTTTTGAAGAACAAGCCAAGAAGAAGAGAAAAGAGAGGGAAAAAGAGAGAGGAAAAATAGGGTTTGTAAAGGTGAAAGAGGAAAGGAATGAGATGTTTAAATAGAGATAAATGTGTGTTAAATAATTTTTAAAAAAAATAAAACAATAGCTGCATGGAGAAGGGGGGCTGGCGTGATTTTGTTGTGTAGGGGTGTGTTAGTTTGATTTCAATTGCATTTTTGAAAGTGTAACAAGTTGCATCCATTTATAACTAAAAGAGACTTTTAAAATATCAAATAAATAATTAAAAATAATGAAAAGTGGCTATATTTATGGGGAATGGGCAGCTGCAATTTTGGGAAGAGTGTAAGAAAAAGCAAAAGAAGACATAATAATGTGTAGTAATGATAATATGTGTACTTGAGATATGGGTTGATAAAGTGGCTTTTTGAATAAGAAAATATATAAAATAAATTAAGAAAAATATTTTTATTTAAGCAGAATTTTTATGATTTAAATAAAATAATCAATTAAATTATTTTTAGAAATTTAACAATTAGTTACCGGTAAGAGTAAAATAAGCTTATATGAGCTATAACTGATATTTTTAGAATCCGAAAAATTCTAAACTTGATATTTTTGAAATCCTTATAAAAATACGAGTCTAAAAATATTAAAGATATATTTTTAATTTTCCGAGCCCGGACACGCTTTCCAAAGCAGTATCCAAACGGGTTCGAAATAAGCCGAAAATAACCAATCTGATATTTTAATAAATCAAATATTATTACGGACTATTCTAAACACTTTAATTATTTTTCGACTCCTCGATTTACGAACTCGGGTTTACAGGATCTAAACTGTAGGGTTTTACTCAAGATCCGTTGACTTAAGGTCTCCGGTAGACTTTCCGGCTTAAGGTTTAGGGCTTAGAAAACAGGGGTTTACAACCTACCCACCTTAAAGAAAGTTTTGTCCGCAAAACTTGAAAGACGTACCTGATTCCTCAAACAAACTAGGGTACTTCTGCCGCATTTCACTTTCTGCCTCCCAAGTTGCTTCCTCATGTGTATGATTCCTCCAAAGAACCTTCACATACTTAATTTCCTTATTCCTTAATTTTTGTATCTTTGTGTCCAAATCTACCTGCTCCTCGTAAGTGAGGTTTTCTTTTAATAACACCGGTTCCAATTCTATAACTTGATCCGGGTCGGCTATGTGCTTGCGAAGAACCGAGACATGAAAAACATTGTGCACTCCCGAAAGATTTGGCGGTAAGGCAAGGCGGTATGCTAATTCTCCAACCCGTTCCAATACTTCGAAAGGACCAATATACCGGGGCTCAACTTTCCTTGTGAGCGAACTCGATGGATACTTTTGATAGGATTTATCTTTAAATACACATGATCACCCACTTGAAACTCAAGAACCCTTCTTTTCAAATCTGCCCAGCTTTTCTGTCTATCCTGAGCTTCCTTCATTCGTTGTTGGATTATCCGAACCTTGTCGGTGGCATCTTGCACTAGATCGGGTCCAAGAACTACCTTCTCAACATCATCCCAAAACAACGGGGATCTACACTTACGTCCATATAAGGCCTCATAAGGCGGCATCTTGATAGTCGAGTGATAGCTATTGTTGTAAGCGAACTCAACCAAAGGTAAGTGCGCTTCCCAACTTCCCTTGAACTCCATCACACATGCCCTAAGCATATCTTCCAAAGTCTGGATCGTTCTTTCCGACTGTCCATCAGTTTGAGGATGATAGGCTGTGCTAAAATGCAACTTTGTCCCCAAACACTTCTGCAAGCTTATCCAGAACTTAGACACAAATCTCGGGTCTCGATCCGACACAATCCCGCCGGTACTCCATGTAAACGAACAATTTCCTTCATGTACAACTCGCCAATTTATCCATGGAGAAAGTCATACTTATTGGCAAGAAGTGAGCAGACTTAGTTAACCGATCACCACAACCCATATGCATCATGACCTGACGGTGTCCTTGGTAAACCACAAACAAAGTCCATAGAAATCTGGTCCCACTTCCATTCCGGTATAGGCAAAGGTTTTAACAATCCACCCGGCCTTTGATGTTCTACACTTCACTTGTTGGCATGTTGGGCACTTAATCACAAAATCTGCCACATCCCGTTTCATTCCGTTCCACCAATAATGTCCCTTAAGGTCTTGGTACATCTTGGTTCCTCCCGGGTGTACCGTGTACCCAGAATTGTGTGCTTCACTCATGATTTCCTTCCTCATTTCTTCGTCATCGGCACACAATCGTCCTTTCATCCTTACCACATCCTCATCATCTATTGAAAAATCAGTATACTTTCCTCCTGAACTTCCCTTTATCCTTTGTATCACTTCATCATAGCGCTGAGCCTCTTTAATCCTTTCCACCAAAGTTGGTTCCAAACCAAATTTGCTATTTCCATTTCCAAGTCTTGCCCAACAAATTCGATGCTTAGCCTCTCAAATTCTTTAATCAATTCTTTCTGGTCCGTCAAAAGAGTTGCGACCTCCCCGTGGTTCTTGCGACTCAAGGCATCGGCAACTGCATTCACTCCCTTCCCGGGCAATAATTTATCCCCAAATCGTAATCTTTAATTAACTCTAGCCATCTTCGCTGCCTCATGTTCAACTCCTTTTGGGTGAACAAATACTTAAGACTCTTGTGGTCGGTGTAGATCTCACACCGTTGTCCATATAGGTAATGTCTCCATATCTTCAAGGCAAAGACAACAGCGGCTAGTTCCAAGTCATGCGTGGGGTAATTTTGCTCATGTGGCCTTAGCTGTCTTGAAGCATAGGCAATCACCTTCCCTCTTGCATGAGAACGCATCCGAGACCATTTTTCGAAGCATCACTATGTACCGTATAGGGTTTCTCGGGGTTTGGCAAAACCAAAATCGGAGCAGAGACAAGCCTTTGCTTCAATTCTTGAAAACTTTGGTCCCTCTTTTCCGTCCAAACAAACTTTTCATTCTTTTGCGTTAACTGAGTTAACGGCTTGGCTATCTTGGAAAAGTCTTGGACAAACTTCCTGTAATATCCGGCTAAACCCAAAAGCTCCTTACTTCAGTCACGGTCTTAGGTGGCTTCCATTCCACCACAGACTTAATCTTCTCGGGTCTACTGATATGCCTTCACCCGACACAACATGTCCCAAAAATGAAATCCTATCTAGCCAAAAGTCACACTTAGAAAATTTGGCGTATAGCTTATGTTCCCTTAGGATTTGTAAGGCCATGCGAAGGTGCTCTTCGTGTTGCTCTTGTCTTCGAGTATCAAAATATCATCTATAAACACAATCACACATTTGTCCAACAATGACTTATATACTCGATTCATCAAGTCCATGAAGGCGGCAGGAGCATTCGTTAATCCAAAAGACATCACTAAGAACTCATAATGTCCATAACGAGTCCGAAAAGCAGTCTTGGCACATCTTCAGGTTTGACCCTTAACTGATGATACCCTGATCGTAGATCAATCCGTGAGAATACACTTGCTCCTTGTAGCTGATCGAAAAGGTCATCAATCCTTGGAAGTGGATACTTATTCTTAATTGTAACCTTGTTCAACTCCCGATAATCAACACATAGTCTCATTGAACCATCCTTCTTCTTAACAAATAATACAGGTGCACCCCATGGTGACACACTTGGTCTTATGAATCCATGGTCCAAGAGTTCTTGCAATTGCTTTTGTAATTCCTTTAACTCAACAGGGGCCATACGATACGCTTTAGATATCGGCTCAGTATTTGGCACCAAGTCAATCTCAAATCAATTTCCCTCTTAGGTGGCAAACCTGGTAGCTCATCCGGAAAGACATCGAGAAATTCTTTGACAACCGTTATATCCTCAATCTTAGGTAATCCTTCTTCTTTTTCTGTTGCATTAAGACAACCTTCACTTTCCATCTTATCCTCTCCATCCATAAGCAACTCAAATGAGCATAGATCAGTCCTCTTGAAACTACCGTCTCACCTGTGAACTCAACATCCATTCCATCAACATCCTTGAAATTTACTTTCTTCCTTCGACAATCCACAACGGCTTTAGCAATGGCTAACCAACTCATACCCAAAATCACTTCATATTTACTCATCTCCAATACTATCAAATCACACTTCGTACCATGCCCATGAATCTCCATTGGACAATCCTTTAGCATCTCATTTGTCGTCACCACACTCCCAGTCGGGGTTCTAACACGAAAGCTAGAGGCAATAGTGGCTATTGGTAAACCAACTTGTCTAGCCAATCTGGTGGTGATGAACGAATGTGTGGCTCCCGTGTCAAAAAGAGCATAAGCAGTCGTCTTAGCTATCCGTATGTGTCCTGCGTCCAACACTTACTAATCACTACCTTCACACCATCCTAACTTATCTTCCTAACTTCTTTAACTTAACCAAACTTGTTTTTCTTTTCTTATACTTGAATCTTAACAAATCAAAGCAGCAGAAAAACAAAGACAAGAGTTAGGAACCTACCTGTCACAAGACCGAAGTCCGGGCCATTATCCTCCTCGAGAGCAGCCAATCCGCAGTCTTCATTTCCCATCTCTTCGCATACCCATTGCCCTTCGAGGTTGTAGATCCTCATTCCGTGCATTGCTGACCCAGCACGGCTACTATTATTGTTCCCACTATTCCCGTTCCCGGGTCTTGCTGCTGCTGATCCCCCAAAAGGTTTAGCTGGAGCATTCTTCCTTTGAGGGCACTCATTGGCAAAGTGACCAAATTGCTTGCAGACAAAGCACATGGTCGTAGTCTTCTTTGGGCAGTTAGCAATCTTGTGGGATGAGTCGCCACAGAAATAACACTTATGCCAACTGTGGGCATTTCTTGGGGTAGTGATCCCCCTTACATTTCCAGCAACTGACACTCTTAGGGGTAGCCTGTCCCCCACTAGTGTTACCCTTATAGCCATAAGACGGCTTGAACCTCTTGTGGGAGAATCCAGATCCTGATCCCCCATAAAACTTCTTTCCAAAAACCGAGGGTGGCTTCTCAGCAGTCTTGCCCTTCCTTTTCTTAGCCCCTTCCACTATCCGGGCTCTTCTACTAGCTCAACAAAGTTCTTAATATTAAACTCTTCTAGCCTCATCCTCAACTCCTCATCTAATCCATTTAAGAAAACTCGTATTTTTAGCTCCTCACTGTGCTTGTAAGAATCCGGAGCATATTGCAGTAATCGACTAAACTCAGTTTCATATTGCTCCACAGTCCTTCCCTTCTGAGCAATGTTCAGGAATTCTGAGCTGAACTGCACCCGGAGACTCCGGGGAAGTAATTCTCCAAAACTCATGGCGGAACCTTTCCCAAGTAACTGGTGGCATGAGCTCTCTTTCTTTCGATTCCCACCAAACCCGTGCATTCAACCGAAGCAGGTAAGTGCCATAATCAACTCTCAGGTGGTGTGGCACCTCAAAAGCCCTGAAGGATCGCTCTATCTGAGCTAACCAATCCTCAGCCTCATCCGGTCTCCCAAAAGTCCCTTCAAAATATCTGTTACTCTTAATAACTCGGGTAGGGAGCTTCTGTATGGCCTCATAGGTGAGGAGGCCAAAGGCGCAGTGTGAGAGTGCGCGCTTTCCTGTGCTGGCATCCCCACAGAAGCTTGGGGTGCAGGTGGTGGGAGTTGGAGCTGGAGCTTGTGCTTGTGCCGCTGCCGGCAAACTTTGTCGAAGTGCTTCGAGCACTTGTGTCATTTGTGCCATTTGTCCAAGCATGGCTTGCAAAGCTACCTGTGTAGCATCTGCAGGAGGATTTGGAGGAGGGGCGGCTTGTTGCCCTTCTTCCATATTGGGTTGATTGGAGGCGCTTTCCTCCTGACGTCTCCTTCTTCTACCTCGGCTGTAGCAAATTTTATTTTTGTCTAGTTAAGTAATCTTCTCAATATATTTATTAATGTTTTCAAACGAGGTAACGGAAATAAAAAGTAGTAATACGAGCGGAAAAATAAAGTGTAAAAAGGTAAATCAGGGAATTTAAGTAATAAAATTCTGAGATCATAAAACATAAATATAGCTTTATTGAAATGACAACAGTGCAAAAATCCTCATAATCAAAAATCAAGTAAAATTTTATACTATAAGCAACAACGAAACAATCAACATGTAACAATAACAACACAAACCAAAAGCAACTAAAGTAACTAAGCACATTCTATGAGAGTCTCATTAGGTCACCTATGAAGGTTTTGCGATACTAAGTCGATTGTTTCCTAGTGGTTACTATCCACAAGGGTTAGAGATAGGATTTTAGGGCCGATACTATGGTCGTCTTCCCATCTAAGTCTTCCTTAGTAATTCTATATCCTTCCTTTTTATCCTTTCTTAAGGCTATTTATTTGTAGTTATGATTGTAAACTCTTAACCATGCTCTGATACCAACTTAAACTGTCACGCCCCAAAGGGTACCCTAAACGCGACAGTCCACCACACCGATATTTAAACTTAAGTATGACACCTTAGTCATCCCATAAGTTTACATATCGAGTGTAAGGTGTACTCACACAACTTTTAGGATCACACTTTGATTCGAGTAGTCTTAAGAAAGCATACATAGCATTAAGAATATAAATCACAACAAGATAAATAGTTAAACTTTACAAAAGCCAAGGGGGCATACCCCCCCAAAATAATAGGAGTCTACATCGTTTAGCTCCAATTACACATATCTGAATTTACATTAAAGAGATTTTCCTAGAAGTCCACGCCTATACTAGGTCCCGACTTCCTCAAAAGCTCTTTAATTCCAATGTATAAACCTGCACAAAGTGTCCTCTCGGAACATCCAAAAATAGGAACACTGCAACAAAAACTATTGGGGTATAAGCTAATGCTTAGTGAGATTCATTTTCTTCAAGTAACATGCCGACCAAGCTAAAATATCTATACAAGCAAGTTATAATTAAGCAACCATATGAATGCACAAGCAATGAGCAAGCAAGCATATGACTTTCCGGTAGTCATAAGTGAATGAATTTACGCCCTCCATTCGGGGTTTGGGGTAGTTCATAAGACATGCAACTACAATTCCAAAGTTGGTCCATAAGACATGCAACCATAGTCCCAATCTTAAGTGGGGTGGTCCATAAGACATGCAACCACAATTTTAATGTTGGTCCATAAGTCATGCAACCATAGTTTCATTATTCGAATGGGGTGGTCCATAAGTCATGCAACCCTAGTCCCCTTCATTAAAGACCCGCTGCCTCCCAATACACCTTTGTCCCACCAAAGCATACTCGACAATGATATGCTCACTACGTGATATGCATGTACAATTTATTCATATAATCATGATATTAATTAGATAATTTAAAAGTGACCATACAATTTCAGACATTCCAAATCTATACTAGCTCATACAAGATTATTGCAACAAAGCTTGCCTCGATATACTTATCGTTCATTCATGCAAGTTTAGATCACCATTCAATCACAATTTTATCTTTTCCTAAGTCTAATGCCACTACTACTACAAGCACATCCAAGAGCATAATTAATTGAGAAATGAACTCACTTGTCCATGTAGTGAAAATCCACTAGTCGTAATAGTCCTCGGGAAGTGGTAACCCGTCCTCCAATTCACCTAGGTACAAAGAATACCCTCAATGAGTATCTCTTATGAAGTTCTATTAAACTTAACAATTTTATTTACTAAGTTCGTCAATTTCCGTCTAGGTTGAATCCTTAACTTAAAAAGGTCATATCTAACTCATTTTAACTCGGAATTTAGCTTATAATATACCGATTTATACCTACTTCGAAAGAGCTATCTATTTCTAAAGTTAATTCAAACATTTAAGGTCATTTAGGGTCGGAAACATACTGTACAGTAGGGTTGCGAAAATTCCAGATTTTGAGCCTTTGTGAAAAATTGCCATATCTACTCTATTTAACTACTTAGACCAATTATTTTAGTCCTAAGCTTGCAAGGAGATTATCAAAACAAAATTAAGAGATTACACACTTATCTAATACCAAACATAAAGTTCAAATGAAACTTCTAAGAATCCATTTTCATAAAACCGAAATTTACAAGTTGAAACTCATTGTCTTGTTTTGAGTAATTCCTTTACTAAAACTTACTTAGTTCAATGAAAATAATTTTTCCTATATTATATCATCAAAGCATTCCATTTTCAATATAAAATACTTGTTTTGAGATCAAAAGAAGGTTTTAAAATTGGTCTCCCATAATTACGAATTTCCTCTTTGAAGTTACAATGAAAAAGACCTAAATTTTGTCTTTTACAAAACACTTGATTTAAGCAATACCTTTTAGGAAAACTCATTTAAACTTATGAAAATTCATTCCTTAAGATATCTATACAAGAGCCCTTATATTTTTGTCTAAATCTTCATTTTAAAGTTGATGATGGGTTCCAAAAATAGGTCTTGGTCTTGATCCGAATTTTCATAAATTTATTTTGGACATATCTCTTGAGAAAATTCATCAAAACTCATGAAAAACAACCCATTACATATTATATCTCAAGAACCCTTCATTTCTTGAATAAAATCCTCATTTGTGAGTTGGAAAACATGTTTTTATTTTGGATCTTTGTCTTGATCCGAAAATACAATTTTTGTTTTGAAAATCAACTTTGATTCTTGTAAGATGAAGTCTTGATGATATACATCCATCAAACCTTCATTTTCTTAACAAAAACTTCCATTTTAAGGCTTGAAGGGGTTTTTAAAATAGTGCATTGACAAGTTACGAATTTACTTTTTCATTCCAACTTGAATCTAAGATCTACTCAAAATACAACCATGAAAACATAAGGAAACTTAGTAGTAGGCCTTAAGCTTCTAGATCTACACATAAACATAACTAAAGCTTTGTAAAACTTTAGATCTACAAGTTATCACATAAACAAGAGAATAAACAAGCCTTCCATATAACAAAAATACTAAGAACAAAAGAGATCATCATCTAGAGGAGTGTTTCACTTCTTGGCATCATTATCCACAGCCTTTTAAGCTTGTGGAATGTCCTTTGATGCATGAAACATCCATAATATCATCCTATAACATCTTATGAGAGCTAAAAGAGGATGATTACCTTAAATATTTGCAAGAAATATATGTGGAAGCAAGGAAATAAAATGGGGGCAGCTTGTTTGTGAAGAAGACAAGCCAAGAAAAAGAGAAAAGAGAGGGAAAAAGAGAGAGGAAAATATAGGGTTTGTAAAGGTGAAAGAGGAAAGGAATGAGATGTTTAAATAGAGATAAATGTGTGTTAAATAATTTTTAAAAAAAATAAAACAACAGCTGCATGGAGAAGGGGGGCTGGCATGATTTTGTGTGGTGTAGGGGTGTGTGTAGTTTGATTTCAATTTGCATTTTTGAAAGTGTAACAAGTTGCATCCATTTATAACTAAAAGAGACTTTTAAAATATCAAATAAATAATTAAAAATAATGAAAAGTGGCTAATTTATGGGGAATGGGCAGTTGCAATTTTGGGGAAGAGAAGTGTAAGAAAAAGCAAAAGAAGACATAATAATGTGTAGTAATGATAATGTATGTGTACTTGAGATATGGGTTGATAAAGTAGCTTTTTGAATAAGAAAATATATAAAATAATTTAAGAAAAATATTTTTATTTAAGTAGCAGAATTTTTATGATTTAAATAAAATAATCAATTAAATTATTTTTAGAAATTTAACAATTAAGTTACCAATAAGAGTAAAATAAGCTTATATGAGCTATAACTGATATTTTTAGAATCCGAAAAATTCTAAATTTGATATTTTTGAAATCCTTATAAAAATACGAGTCTAAAAATATTAAGGATATATTTAAATTTTCCGAGCCTCGGGACACGCTTTCCAAAGCAGTATCCAAACGGGTTCGAAATAAGCCGAAAATAAACCAATCTGATATTTTTAATAAATCAAATATTATTACGGACTATTCTAAACACTTTAATTATTTTTTGACTCCTCGATTTACGAACTCGGGTTTACAGGATCTAAACTGTAGGGTTTTACTCAAGATCCGTTGACTTAAGGCCTTCGGTAGACTTTCCGGCTTAAGGTTTAGGGCTTAGGAAACAGGGGTTTACAGGGTAAGAAGGTTTCGGATGATGGAGGGAATGAAATAGGGTTTCCATCGGGGAAGTCTTTCCATAAACATAAAGAACAGGAAGAACAAAAGAGTTGTTGTCTGAATGAGGAACGTGCAAGGAATGAATTAGAAGAGGCTGGGCCGAATAACAAAGGTGGGTGGGTATTGAAGTTCGGGCGAGTAATCCAGGCCAATCCAAGAAGTTAGCAGATAAAATAAACAAGTAAACATGGGTTGTAACTTAAGTAGAGCCCAGTGAATAAACGGTAAAATATATTAGCTGTAATTGAAATAGAATATGTGCTGGCATAACTAGCATATGATAGAATAAAAAAATATTCCATAGAAGCATAATTTGTTATAACCGATTATAGTTATTACACTATATATTTGTAATACATGTAATACAAGGATATACAGAAAAAGACCAAAAATATTCAGCTCCAATCGTATTCGATAGTGAGTTACTCTCTGCACTTGGATATTTGGTTGTAATCGGCCAAATACTTGTATTTCCGATCTCAGCATTTGCATTTCCGATCCTAGCTTTACTTCCGTAGTGCATAATATGATCTCAAAATCGATGGGTTTACATATGTGTATGTACATGCATACAAAAACAAAGAAGAAGCAAGGTCATGTTCTTCTTTTATAGAGTCACTGAGTGTTACTGTATAATGATCACTTGATCGTCGCATGTATAGAAGAATTGTTGAATTTTGAGGACATTTGATCCTTGCTTCAATTCACGACAGAGTAAGTTCTTACACCTGCCCCAAAGTAAATTTGCACAAGAAAGTGATCATTATCAAGGAATTTATAGAACAAATATTAAAAAAAAGGGGAAAGAACAGCACGATGAGGATGTCTAATGTTTGTTGATTGTTTTTTTGTCCTTATGCTTTTATGTCCTCGCTACGACTCCCCACCACTACTTCAATTGTTAAACCAAGTTCATAATGGTGTTATGAATGGAGAAATATGAATATACATGTAAATACATATATATTATGCAAAGGAGGAACTAAATAGATAAATAAAGAAGCAAGGGTGACATATAGCCATCTATCAAGAAATGGGAAAAGAAACAAGAAAGGTTTCATTATGATTCATTGAAGTTTACTTATGATCACAGAAGGTTTTCCTATGACATATAAAGGTATAGTCTGATTATTGCTACCTACATGTGAGGAGAAATTGTCTTCAATGCCATACAATAATGAACATAACGTTTCTCGTTTCAATCACAGTGCATGAATACGTGGATATGTGCATAAATCTGATGTGGTGCAATAAGGAGTATAAAGTTTTAAACTTGAGATTTAAAAGGATTTGCTTGGTTATAAATTATATGATATAGAGGGATTTATCTTGAAGATATAAGGTATGTTATAAGATATGAATATCCGAAAGAGATGTGGATATAATGCTAGAAAAATTTAATGTCCTTATTATGAAGACAATGTAAAAGAGATTACAACAATTCAAGATTACCTTGTTGGAATTTATTGCGGTTGCAGTCAGATATTATGAAAAGAAAATCTCCTACTGTCATTCGTAGACTTGAACCATATTAATGGCATTTATTTGGATTATACGTCCATCACAGTGTTTGGGTATTAAAAGGACTCTTAAAAAAATAATAGTAATAATTTGATATGTTAAAGGAGATTTAAAATTATGATGAGATTTATGATGCGTTGGAATGGTGCCTAAATCGGATCACAGTTTATACATGGGAAGAGGAAGATCTACAATAGATATGTGTATATATATTATGATTTATATGTATAAAGGAAAGATTGCAACGATGGACTCGTAATTGCTTGGATGAATTAGTGTTTTTGTAAGAAAAGAAGCAAGGACGGAGATCCAGTATTAACAATCCATGAAAGAAGATTCCAGGGGTCCAAGTTGACTTGAACAAGTTTTGTTTAAAAATACAAAGAAAAAGCCAAGGAGATCACGATTAGAGTTTGAGTCAAGGTGTTACTTGCTGTTTCACATGGAGTTTAAGTCGAAAAAGATATAGAGAATATAGACTTGGACTTTAATATTATATGGTTCATCACTTGCCTTTTGACATGGAGATAAGACTATAGGCTTGTGAAGACTATAGGTTTGGGAATAATTTAGGAGTGGGGCGAATGGATCGGTTTGGTTCTGTTTTTTCTAAAACCAAACCAAATCATAATTTACGATTTGTTTTTTTTTTTTTTCATCCCAAACCAAACCCTTAAGTAACGGTTTGGTTAGGATAAAAAAATTTTTAAACCATTAGATAACGGTTTGGTTCGGTTTGGATTACAGATTAAATCAAAATTCTAACTAAAAATTTTCTTTGTTCTAGTTTCTTTTTGCATTTACGTAGATACTTAAATATTTATATCATTTTACAAGTTCATATATATAGTTATCTATAAAATCAATTATCTACTAATAAAATACATTCACCGATCAATACGTAGTAAGTGGTAATTTACAGTTTTTAATAGAACCATTAAGTCAATTATCTAAAAATAAATTTAGCTAAAATAAAAAATCATCTATTACCAAAATTTATCAATAAATAAAATGATCCACTGACAAAATATATTAAACATTTAATACATAATAAGAGTTTATAATTGAGTAAATAAATTTCATACTTTATAAAGTTAAACGCTATTAAAAAACAATAGTTCATCATCAACAAAAAAAAATACATATTATGAGTCTTAAAAAAAAAAAAATGAACAAGTTGATTTTAATCAATATTTACCAAATAATAAATATTAAATGAAATCATATGAACATATAGTAAAATATTATTATATTTTTCTAAAAAAGTTTGGTTCGATTTTACGGATTGGTTTGGTTTACCTTCCAAACCAAACCATAAATTACGAATTGGTTCGGATTGAAATTTTTAAACCAAACCATTAAAAAAAAAAACCATATTTTGGTTTGAATTGGTTCGATTACAGATTGGTTCGGTTCGGTTGGTTTTTTTGCCCACCTCTAGTGAATATTATATTAAGAAACAAGAAAGGAATTATGTCATTACCTATAAATATTTGTGTTGCCATTTTTATATGAATTTTTACTATTTGAGCAAGACCCATTATTAAATTAGTCAACAATTGCCAAAAATAAAAGATACTCTCCATATATATTTATGTATATATGTGGAAGGTGCTATATAAATGAAAAGGAAAAATGAGAGGGAAATAAAAGGATTTTTTTTATTCAAGACATTCATTGATATGGAAGGTAGCGAATGGAAAGAAAAAAGAAATAAAAAGGTGAAGAGATATTATCTCATTACATAGGTCTTTCTTATGACATGAAGCAATATGCTACGAGCTCACACAAAAATGAATAAGAGAATTTATTTTATATGTTGCCTAAGGGCAATAAAAAAATTGTTATTTTGTATATTGTTAGAGACAATATATATAAATATATATATATATATATATCCTAAAGTGACGCGTGCAAACAAGTCATACTATGAACTAAAAAAAAAAAAAAATCCTTGCACTAGCGCTAGACTTGTATACTATAATTTGGTGTCTAATGAAATACTAAGTTATGATAACACATTTAGTAGTTATGCAGCCATTGTATGAACGAACAAGTGCTAGACAACATTATAGTTAGTTAAAAGATATATTTTATGCCTAAACGCTTTCAACTTCATTTGGAAAACTTTAGTTAGGGGGCAAAATGTAGATGGACTTAAAAAATATAAATATTATTATTTATTTAGGCTTGACTTACGAGCTGAGTGACAGAGCCTAACGAGTCAAGCTCATTTATTTGGGATGATCAATAGATATTTGACATTGTGGGCTTGGAGTTGGGCCCATTGGACCAGCCTGTCCATTATCCAACCTTTCTCAATATGGCTCATGCATTAAAAGATGACCATCTTGGCCGTTGACTATTAGCATGATCTAACGGATGACACTGATGGCTAAGCTCTATAAATATCCTAAGTCCCTTCTCATTTGAGGAGAGAGAAATTTGATAGAAACATGGAGGTGATGCTGAATTTCTATCTTAAGGGATCAAGCACTTGTTCATCACTACTTGTAGGGTTTGATGCTTGATAGCTCCTTTGCTTGTCACAAGTGCATTTGAGACATTAAGACTGCCTATTCCTCTTCCCTACTCCACTTCTCTCTTGATCATCCTTAGCATTTCATTATGTGTCATTGTTTGCAAGCTATGTATTGCAATAGTCACGCAACACGCACGTGACTACTTTCCTCTAATCCATATATCTACAGAAGTTACCGCTGTGAATTGATTATAATACCGCGAATGATATGTGAAGTTTGATGAAATGTGTAGAGGATCTATTTGACTATATAAATATATATGAATTTGATTGTTGGTTAAGTGATGGGACTTGAAGAGTCTAATCCATGTTTTAAGATGACTTATGGAAGATTTGACATAGTAAGCTTTGAGTAAGGATTGTTAGATCGGCCTAACTACTCTTAACCTTTCTTAGAAAAGCTTATGCACTTAAAAGAGGCTCTCAACAGGCTTCAACTCAATATGATCCTATGGAAGGATCCATTAGAAGAAGGATATATCTCAACCATTGACACACCATATGATCTAACGAATGCTATTAATAACCAAACTCTATAGATATTCCAAAGGTCCTCTTCATTTGGCAAATTTCAAAGATTCAGAGAAATGCTGTTATGCTGTCCGATTATAATCATAGATATCAAACAGGGTCATAACGAAGAATGCATTGCCTCTCTATGAGAATTGCAGAGTTGATTCTGTATAACTTCTCCACTTGTTAGGCATGCGTTCAAACTATTTGAGATTGCTCACCTCTCCTTCCTACCATCTCTTTTTAAGTCATCCTTATGTGTAGTCACTCATTTAAAGCCACATGTAAGCAGCCAAATGTTTCATACACATGATCATTACTAATGAATCCGCCCAACTACATTTTGGTGACTCTACTAAGGATGGGGAATTAGATAACTTGATAATGACATCTCTAAGAAAAAGACTACCTAATCCCAACAATAACACAGCCAAGAGTTTGATGCCAATACTGATGCTGAAGAACAAAACATGTCGACACTTGAAGATGTCAATTTGACTAACAATATAATGCAAGTAGGTGAACTTGACCATGCGCGAATTGCGTGTGAAATACAAGACAACACTAAGATTATGAAAGAGTTCATCACCATGATGGCTCCATTCATGCTTGCTATGGCTTCTTTTGCTGCTGAGCAATAGGGAGTAACCTCGTCAAATCATACTATTGCTGCACACCTACACACCATCTAAGCAACTCAACTACCTAATCCTTTGGGTGTTAATGCGAATTCCATCCTTGGAAATAATGAGCAAGTTCATACACTAAAACGTACTACAGAGTAACACTCAACACCTAAGGCAAATAAGCATAGGAATCTAGCTTGGAGGTTCTTCATCGTCACATATTATCCCTCATGTTACAGGTGACGAATTAACATCTCAACCTAATTCTACACACACTGTCCCTATAGAAGTTGCTACATCTACTCTAGAGGGCTCCTTCATCACCAATGAGGACCATGATGTTTATTTGAAGGAGATTTAAACAAAATCTATCATGGAAGTGTTGGACCTCAAACTCCTATGCAACCAACATATTGCTGCCAAACCGTACCATAAGGACTACTTAAGTCCTGAATTTATGTTGTTCAACAGCAAAAAGAGAAGTGCAAAGAGCACTTATTGAAGTTTATTGAGATATTAGAAGTCTACAAGTTAGATGACAACTTGAAATTAAAAGAATTCTCTAAGTTTCTCATAAAAAGGCATATATTTTGTATGTTAACCTTCTTCCTAGATTAGTAGATTCATGGGGAAGCATGTGTAAGATATTCCTCAAAAAATTCTTCTCTACTTAGGATCAAGTCACTTTAACATCTGACTAACATAGGATGCATTCGAAAAATGCCCAAAGAGGACCTGATGGACCACATTGAGCACCTAGACATCTAAAATATGTTTGATGAAATGGAGTTAGTGAAGATGTGTATCCAAGGAATGTTCACTGAGTATGCGATATACTTTGAAAATCTTTCTTTGGTTTCCTTTGTTGCTTTAGTTGAGAATTCATGAAAGACTAATAATTTTGTGAAGTGACAAAGAAAATAAAATGGAAGATTAAAAAAAAAGATTGTGTCTATGAACTTGACTCAACGTTATAGCTCTAAGGGAGGGAAGAAGCTAGGAGGTGAGAAGTTAGAAACTCCTACATCATTATTACCATACCGATGCTCAACGAGTAAGGTACACGCAAGGCTTGACTAATGGTTGTGAGATGGAAATATTAGACTCCAAGGGTTAAACACTCACCTCCAATTAAAGAAAAGAATAATCCTAACTTTTGCAAGTTTCACAGAATAATGTTTCATCCCACAAAAGATTGCTAGAGTTCAAGAAGATATTCAATGAAAGAGTGCAGAATGATGAACTTATCATTGACAATAATGATGTTGGATATAATTTGCTACTTATACATAACAATCAACATAGTACCATAAATGTTGTCACCTATTACCCCCACAACATTAGAGAGAAATGCATTGTTGTTTGTCGAGGCATGAGATGATGAAAGGAAATCAATCTAAGTTGAAGAGCTCAAGTGTTAACCTATTGTGGCAACTTTACTAAAATCTTCCAACTTTAGGAGTTTTTTTTTTTTTTTTTAATCTCCTATGATTCAATGAGAAGGCATGGCTTGCAGTATTGTCTGTACTTGTGTAAATATCTTATATATAGAATGCAACATACTGCAGCCTGTGAGAAGTAGGGTTGTGAAAAAAAAACCGACCAAACCGTGAACCGAACCGGACATGATCGAACTAAAATTTCGGTTCTTTTTTGAAACGGTTCGGTTCACGGTTTGGTTCTGTGAATGGCAAACGGTTTGTGGTTCGGTTCGGTTCGGGACCATGAACCGAACCGTATGGTTTGAATCGAACCTAACCGTTTTATATATTAAAAAAATTAAATATATTATTTTTACTCTTAATTGTTTTATGAATGATACATATCTAAGTCACAAATCTTAAAAACAATTAATGTTTTTTAAAATTAATTGCTTTTAAGATTTGTGACTTAGATATGTATTATTCATTAGAATAAAATTAGATTTTTCATAATATGTTTTAATTGTTATGTTGTCTACAAATAAGATAAATTTTAGATTTTAGCCTCTAGTATTCTAACTCCTACATTTTTTTATATTTGTCTTACTAATTAATCTAATTTTATTATTTAGTTACTTATTGATTTATAATTAATAATATGTTAGTTAAAAGCATGCAATGAATTAAATTTTATGTCTTATATTGGGATAAAGTCTAGTATACCATTATAGTTCATGATATTTTCAAAAAAATAAGACTAGTTACAATTATAATTTTATAATGGACGAAATCATTTCCTTCTATAAGTTTTATATATTTATTTAGTAAATAATTAATTTAAAATATTGTTGTTTATATTTACATTAGTGATAAAAAATATGTAATGGAAGTTTTTCGATAAAATAAATTTTTTATTTTATGACTAAAAACGGTTCGACTCGTAAACTGAACCGTATCGAACCGTTTTTTTCCGGTTCGAAAAAATTACGAACCGAACCGAACCATATGCTTAGGTTCGAATTTAAAATAAAAACCAAACCATAAAATATGGTGCGGTTCGGTTCGAGTTGCAAACCGAACCGAACCGTACCGTACACACCCCTAGTGAGAAGAATGGTGGATACACATGAGAATGCAATTTTATTTGTTGATGCAGATATGTGTGCGAAGAATCCAAATCACAACCACCCTTTATATGTGGAAGGTTTACTCAACTGCTACCTTATGAATATATCATTTATAAATAGTGGTTCCTCTATAAACATTATGCCTATGACTACATTTAAAGTTGCTAAGTTTGACATCAAACAACTTATTTTGATAAATGGCTTCAACTAATATTCCACATATATGATAGGATATGTCAATGTGAATATCAATATTAGGCCTATTTAAGGTCCCACTACATTTTATGTGATCGATGCATTACTCTCCTACCACTTACTTATTAGTTGGAAATAGTTGCATGATCACTATTTAACACCTTCCACATTGCACCAATGCATCAAAGGTCATTGGAAGAGAAAATATATATTCATCCTAGTAACTAGAAATCCTTTTAAATGAAATGGGTCATACTTTATAGAATCGACCTTCTTTGACAAATTTGTGGAAGAACGAGAAATGGCTATCGCAAGACCCTTTCATACCCTATTGCTTAGATGCGAAAAAGTTCAAAAGGGTCATCAAAACAAAAAAAGGAGAAAGATGCATGGTTGTCATGGGGGTAAAACGAAAAGAAAAGGGGTCAGAGAAATTAATAACTTCATTGGGAAAAACAAATGGAAAGTATACCTCTTATGGCGGTCTTGGGCGCTTGAAGAAGCTTATTTATCTTCTTGAGATCCTACACCAACCCAAGAGTCTTAACCCGCCCCCCTTACAAATTATCAAATTAAGCCTCAAGCTAAGGAGATAAAATAGTCAGATCTAGGGCCATGTGAGTTGTCATAGCCAATCTTCATAAGCAAAAGTCTTTAGCAAGAAATCAAAATTCCTCTCATAGCATTATTGAAAGAGTATAGAGATGTTTTTTCTTAGGCATATAGGAGATGCCAGGACTCGACCCCAATCTTGTGGTGCATAGAATAAACATTACATTAGGGTTTAAACCCTTAAAGCAAGGATCACAAGTCTTTCGACTAGAAGTAGAGTTGCAAATCAAGGTATAAATTGAGAAGTTAATCAGAGCAAGTTTCATTAAGACAATTGGGAATCCCATTTAGCTAGCAAATATTGTCCCAATAAAGAAGAAAAATGGCTAAATACATGTATGCGTTGGCTTTTGGGATCTTAATAGGGCTTGCTTAAAAGATGACCTCCAATTACAAAATATTAGCATGTTAGTGGATAACATAACAAGACACGAGTTATTTTCATTCATTGATGGATTTTGTAATATACAAGTAAATAATTAACAAAGAAGGGAAAAAGAGTCATTTGATATAAAATAAGAGGATTATATGATTAAAATCTGAAGTATAGTTATGTTTTGATCACATGATAGACCATGATGAAAGATGAAAATTTTCAACTATACACCGGCCAGTACGCCGTTGGCGTAGGAGTCAACACTATCGGCATATGTTCTGTGGCTTAGACAGTGTTGAAATCGGTATTGAAATGAAGAAAATCGATCATAGTCATATACACTACCAGCTTATATATGTACGCTGCTAGCTTTGGTATGTACACCGCCAGCATACATGTAAAAGAAAAACGAACCAAGGCCAAATGGTCGCCAGCCTTTATGTTCACATTACCAGTGTATGATGTAAATCTGCCAACGTATGTGTCGGGGGAAATGAAGAATTGCATGAAATTCTTTATAATTCTGCCATATGTCTTCTTCTCCAAAGAACTCTTAAATCTAGAAATCCTCTCTCTGAGTGATCATAGCAACCAAGGGGGTTTAGAAGTCCAGGTCAAGCAATTAGATTACTATCTTTTCTTTAGGATCTATAAGATCTATCATTTTCCTTAGGGTTTTTATGTTGGTTTTGAAGGGGAAATTGGAGAAAACCCTAGTTTTCTTGGAGATATGGATATTTGGTGATTAAGAAGGATTAACGATCAATTTTAGGTAAGCTTGAATGTTTTTGATCCCTATGATTATGTAGAAATGTTTTTCTATTGAATTTTTGGTTTGATTTGTAATGAATGGACTTAGGAGTTAGAAAGATCTATTGAGGAGATTTGTTGTTTTGTAGAATTTTTGCATTTCATTCAAGGAAAAAGGCATGGATTTTTATTTCTATTGAGATTAGGGTTTTAAATGAAGTATGGATTAAGACAATGTTATGGAAGTTGTATATTAAAATATGTTCTATGTATGTGATCAGGGTTTTGGGGTTTAGAGTCCTATTCCTTGAAATTCATTAAGGTACGATCTTACCTTACTTGTTGTATGTGATTGTAGGTTTAGAATTGTAAATTGAATTAATTACTATTTGGCTTATAATTGAAAAGTTTGCTACTTGTTCTTAGTTGTTGTTAGTAAAGACCACACAGAGTGTGATACCAATACTGACAACTTGATGATCATTGTGTATCGCTGTTTCCAGTAGAGTTGCACCTAAAAATGATTCTGGTAGATTAGGAGTCGTGCCAGCTTAATTGTGGTACGCATCGATGTGTAGAGAGTACCCAACATCATTATATGTATGTAAAAGTATTTTGTATAAAGGCCTGTTTTCTCGAGTCATGAGTTACTCCGTATTTAGAACTATTTACAAGTGGTTCTAAACCGTGTTATTGCTTGACTAACCGAAGATAATAGCCTGTGTTTTCTGCATTAGTTTTAGCTTGTGTGTGAAATTTGTACGTTGCCTGTTGTAGACACCTCATTTTGGCGAATTATTAAATTGTTGTTAATTATATGTTAATATTAAGGCTAAGTTGAAGAATTAGATTAATTTTTTAATTATAAAGGGATTAGGATTAGAAATGAATAAAATTAGAAAAATAAATCAAATTGTAGGAAGTAAAGATGATAGATATAATATAAGTACACATATAATATCATATATATTACATTATTATTTAAAAAAATCTCTTGTACATATAGAAAGTAGGCATGGAGAGATTTAATTTGGTACCTAAAACGTGTATTTTAATCAAGGGAAAGTACCTCGAATTCGGATCTAAAAATTAGGAAAAACTCGTTTTTTAAACTTTCCTAAAAAATTCAAAAAGCATCAAAATTTGTTTTTGAGGAAAGTTTATTGATTTTGGTTGTTATAATATGGTATATACATGTCTAACGTTGCTTTTAATTAGAAAGTTATAACCGATTGGAGCTAATTTTTCAAATTCGTGCAAGAACTTGCCCTAAAAACACTTGATTCGAAATCGGATTAAATTAGTAAGACTTGGAGGTTAATTCACCATCCTAATACTATGAATAGGACTCAGACACTGCACTTAAAAAAAAAAAAGAAGAAAAAAGGATAATTAGCGAAATCAAGCATCACTAAAGTGCTACTGACGCAGCCAGAGCTTCGCCGACCGCCATCGACGGAGCCTAATCCGACCAATCTCTGCCGAAGCTTAACTTTGCTGGCCACTAGCCCAAGAATCTAACTTGTCGGTCGTCATCATCCAATTGTCCTTGTCCTTCGAGTTGCTTTAGGTAAGTTCGCTTCACCTGTTTTCTTATTTTAATAATAAGACTTAGGAATGGTGCATGTGAATCACCATCATATTTTCATATGAATAGATAAATATATATATATATATATATACATGTACATAGTGTTTACTATAATAATATTAAATAATGATGCCATTATAATAATAATAATAATAATAATAATAAAATATAATAATAATAATAATAAACTGGTTATAAGAATAAGGATAAAAATTCATAATATTATATGTATGTGTAATGTCCAGTTGGTAAGAATAGAATACGTAATTACTATTACTTTGTCTTAAAATATTGTAGATAATGATGTTATTTTCCAAATTGTTATAAAAATCAACTTTCTCCTTACTGTTTGCTTTCCACTTTGATGTTTGACATGAATATGAATATACGGTTTTATTTTGTTAATGTTAGCATGTTGATACTTGATAATCCTTATAGAAATCTTTATTCTTAATAACATGTTAAGTATTTTGATATAAGATTTAGATAATATGTGATTATGTTTCCATAAAAATTTCTTTTTCATCACTTAGAAAAAGGTTGATTTTCATAAAATTGTTAAAACCTAAAAACCCTATGTCCGATAATCCCAAGAATGAAACCCTGAAAGATTAGAAACGAGTTAACTCCAAAATAAAACCCTAAGTGGGAAAGTCAACTAGAAATTCTAAGTTAACAAAACCTCAGGAAACCTTAGCAATTTGGATTCGGTAATCCCGTGTTCTCAAACCAAGAAGTCAAAATATGAATGGGAAGTGTAGATTTGCTCGTATTAATATTAGGATGCTTAACCATAACAAATAAGTGGATTTTCGACCTATTTCGAGCCTGCTCAGATACAGACCTTGAAAAGCGTGTCCTAGGGCTTAGGATATTAAAAATATAATATTAGTATCGTTAGATTCCTAATTTCATAATATTTCTAAATATATCAGTTATATAATTTTTCGGGTTATAAAAGTTACAGTTATAATCTTTTATCGTATTTTCATTATGATCAGTAATTTAATTGTCTAATCAACTTTTTGCTTTCTTTCACACTATTCATCAAGTACAACTATCCATACCCTATTCTTACATCCTTACACCCTATTCTTACATCCTTACAACCTATTCTTACAATTTCACATACCTTCCTTACAAATTTACCTTCCAATATATTTTAGTACTTAAAGTTACTTATTAAAATTGAATTTTATTACACAAAAGAAAATCAAAATTGTTAACCCCCAAATTTTTGGAATCGGTTTAGCTTAAAACCTTGAACCAAAAGTTAACCGAAAACCTAAAGTCAACAAAACCCTAGTTGGATATAATAGCTTCAGTCCGACAATTCCAAATAAACAACCCTGAGAAAGTAAGTAAGAGTTTAGTATGTGGAATATTCGTAATTACCTAAGGATGCCTAAAAAGATCAGATTAGTAAAACCACGAATCATTTTGAACCCGAATAGATACAGTTCTTGAAAAACGTGTCACAGGATTCGAAATAGTAAAAATATTCTGAATATACCGTTAGACTCGTATAAATATAAGGTTTTCAAAAATATCAGTTTTATAATTTTTCGGTAAGTAAAAATAACTGATATCGTAATTATACACATATTTTCTTACTACCGGTACTTTATTAGTCATATCTACTTTACATTACACTATTCATTACTATTCTACATTATTCTTTTCTCTCTACTTTTTCTAACACCTACTCTTACAACACCATAACCTATAACCTTTACTTTTTACCTTTCACATAACTTTATTTCACATCCACCTTACTTCTTACTTCATTAAATCAACAAAAATACAAAAAAATAAAACACTCCCTCTCTCTTCATTCATGTGGCCGGCGCCCCTCCCCTCTTCTTCTCCCTCATTTTGTTTTATTTTTCTTTTATTTAAATCACTCAATAATCACTCCACATTTTCCTATAAATACCTCCCTCCTCTTTCACTTCTTTCACACAATTACTAGTCATAAATTTCTCCACAAAAACTCTCTCAAAACATCCTCTCAAAACTCTCTCCAAATATCCTCTCAAAGCTCTCTCAAAATAATCTCAAAACCACTTTCTACCTATACAAAACTTATAACCATATAACACTTCAAAAACCTTCTTTAGGTAAACTTTTCTTTATAATTTCTTCTTCTCATGTCATATAACTTTACATGACGATGGTGTGAGTTTCAAAAAACTAAATGTTATGGAAGCTACATTATGTTCATGTATTTTTCTTGTTCATGGAAATCTATTTATGTTTATGTTGTTATTTTGTTCATATTATTGTTATTATATCTAAGTATTATTAGGTATTTACATATATATATATATATTTCTTTAGAGCATATAAGCTCACTTGCAATTTATTTATTTCCATCAAAGTAATTTATTTATCTCTTTCATTGCAATTTATTTATTTTTTGCTATTTTTAGACTAATCTCTAGTCTTACTTGTCCTCATCAAGTCAAAACAAGTTTTAATTCTTTCATTTTATTTTTCTTTTGGGACTAGTCTACTTCTTAGTCCAGAGCCTTGAAGAAGCTAAGACTCCCAATACTTGACTTTATTTATTATTTGTTATTTTTTGCTTTGCTATTATTTCTCATAAACATGCATTAAGATTGTTGTCAAAATTTTTCAAGCTCTAAAAATATTTGATCAAAAAGAGATTTTATCACTTAGGAATAAGTTTATATGAAATATAAAATCTATGGTTTAACAAAATAAAGTCATTCCTTCCAAGTTAATAAAAAAAGAACTCACTACAATTTTAGAAGATACTTTTATTTTGTAAAGCTTTTAAATCATTTCTTATATCACTTTGTTTTCAAAAAGAAAATGATTTTTGATACAAAAAATGATTTATATATAACGGAAAACCTTATGAGAAAAGAATGAGAATTTTTCAAATATAAGATCTTTTCAAACAAATGGTCAAAGAAAAAAAATTGTATAGAAAATAAATAGGAAAAGTAGCATTAACGTAGAGAATTTAGAAAAGAAGAAAATTACTTTTCGAAAAAGATCATCTAGGAAAAATAATAAGTCAAACATAAAGTAATTCTTTGAAAACAAAAAGAATCAAAATATTCATTTTGAAAGATTTATAAAATGGATTTCTTGTAAACTATAGTTTTCTAAACTCCTAAGTGACATTGTTTTACTCAAGAAACATGATTGGATAACAAACACTTAAGCATGAATAAAATATGAGCTAAGTAGCCATAAAAAGAGAATTTTTTAGTTATATAAATAACTAAGTATTTATTAAACAAAATTTGAATGATTTAAAGTTTGAAATAAAATTGTTTTTGACATAGAAAAATTCGTTGTGAATCTGGTCACCACTGTTTTGGGGCCTAATTGGTTTAGTTTGATAAAAATAATTTTAGAAATGGATAGATTTTTTCGAGTAGGTAGAAATCGGTATATTATATGCGCGATTCCGAGTTAAAATGACCAAGTTATGACCATTTTAAATTGGAATTCTCCTTTATACGAACTTTAACGTTCTTATGACCTTATTTTGTTAAAATTCAGGAAAATCATCAAGAAATGCTCATTTTGGGTATTTTCTTTGACTAGGTGATTCCAAGGAAGAATACCTATACCCCGAAGACTATTTCGACTAAGTAGATTGTGTGAGCGACCCATCCGTTTAGAGGAATTGTCGACATAGCATCGTGAGCTTATTTCCTTAAAATGCTTCATTTGATTGTGCTTGTAATCTAGTCGCATTAGAATTAAGAAAAGAAAAATGGATATGTACGTAAGATAATTTGTTGAAAGGATCCTAAGAATATCGATTTAATGTTTGTCTTAGTGTAACAATTGATTTGTATGAGATTCTATGATCACCTTAAATTTGATAGTAATGATGCTATGATATCATAAATAAACTGATTCATGCATACCAAGAAGTGAGTCACATTGTATTGGGTTATTATACTTGGTTGAGAAGGATTGTAGCTCAGGTCAAAAGCAACACTTGGCAGAGTGATCGAAAGCGATTGCTTGGCGACATGAAGGAAATGCTTGGTGAAAAGTCCGGAAGCAAGGCTCAATTCAAGTAGACTTAATATACTTGGCGATATTGATCGAAAGCATAAATCTTTTAACTAAAACTACTTTTTTTGAGGTTACGTATCACCAAACCCCAAATGAAAGGCGTAAATCCATTCAACATATGGTTCCCAGAAAACTATATGGCTTGTTTGCCCACGTGTAGTTGCATTTTATTTATCTACTTAAACAACTTGTTTGAATTTTGTTACAAGAAGTTATTTATGGAAATAGTTCTCACTAAGCCTATTAGCTTATACCCCTATAGATATCTTTTACAGTTTACTTATTTGTGGTTGAGGCCACGTGGACCTTGCAGCCAGATATTTTCCTCTTGGTTAAGGAATTTCTAGATGAAGTTTAGTGTTAGATAAGATGTAGAAATATTATTGTAATAGATTGGTGACTGGGGAATGCCCCTAAGTTTTGTAAGATAATTGGTATGAACAAATGAATATTATGAATTTTCTCTTCTTAATTTGTTATTATATCTTCTTAAGCTTCATAATTCCATGTATAGTCATCTAAATTTGTGAGAGCACGCCTTATACTTAATGTCAAAGCTTTTGGGAATGACTAAGGGTGTCATACTTAAGCTTTAATATTGAGTGTGGCGGACTATCACGTTTAGGGTACCCCTTGAGGCGTGACAAAAACGCTCTCTCTCTCCCTCAGTTAGAACCGGTGCCCCCTCCCTGATTCACTCTCCAATTTGTTTGATTTTTTTTAGTAATTAATCATACAAAACCCTAAATTCTTTTCCTATATAATCTCTTTTCCACCTTTCATTTTTTCACTTTTCTTCATTTCCCACAAAACAAACTTTTGGAACAAAGTTTTTCTTTCCCTTTCGTCTCTACTATTGCCGTGACCCCTCCCTCAAGCACACACACACACACACTTTTGTTTTCTTCAATTTTCCTTCTCTAAACACTAAATAGGTAATAGATTTGACCATACCACTATAAAAACATGTAATTGCAAGGTCATACATGTGTGGTTTCACCAAAAATCCCCATGAGCTTTATGTTAGGGATGTGGAAACACTAAAAAGATAATATTCTTGCCATCACAATGTGTAGATCTTGTTATTAAAGATGATATACTAGTATTTTTCTATATTATTTCTATATATTATCCTTATGGAAATTTTGTGCATATACCTTCATTGTTGCTCTCATGTACATATTGTCATTGTTGCATTTACATTCATAACATGAGTAGTTAAGTAGATCTATTTGTTTAGAGTAGTTAAAATGACACAGCCACTTGTTTACATGCATGAAAGACTTGCTACATAATATTCTTAAGGGAGGTGTTGATCAAAACTCAAGATCCATTTTGTTTCTATCAAAAAGTGATTTTTAAAATTTAGATCTTGAGAAAAAACCATTTAGAAAACATATTTTCCAACTTCAAAATGAAGGTTTTACATGTAAAATGAAAGGCTTAGGTGATATGTATCATAAATGAGTGATTTTTATAAGTTGATCATGGTTTTACGAAGAGAAATTTTCAAAGCAAGAAAAGGGTCATAAAAGTTAAGTTAGATCTATGTTTCAACACCAACAAAAAATGTTGAAATTCGTAACTAGGGTGGAATGCTAAGAAAACACCTATTTTCCAACTCTAAAACAAGAGTTTTATTAAAGAAATGAAAGCCGTAGGGAGTAAGTTTGATTAGGATTTAATTTTTCAAAGATTAAATGAGTTTTTCACAAGAAATAATCTAAAAAATAATTTCCCAAAATTCGGATTTAAAAATGATCCCCATTTAAACGCCTATTTCCAAATGTCAAAATGAGTATTTTAATGAAAAAATAGAAGCCTTAGGGAATAGATGTACTAAAGACTAGATTTTTATAAGAGTAAATGTGTTTTTATCGAAGTAGAAACTTAAAACAAAGGAAAAACTTTTCAACTAAGATCAAACAATATTTTCCTTTCCAAAATTATGCCAAATTCTTCACTAGGCAAAACTCACCTTAAAACATTTATTTTCCAACCTTTAAATGAAGAATTTTATTAAGATAATGAAGGTATTAAGTATATAGGTTGCCAAGGCTTTCTCATAGTAAAAATATGTATGATTTTCAAAGGAATAAAGCTAGTTTTCTCAAACAAGTGTTCATGACATTATTACAAGATAAAAGTTTTCAAAAAATTCTTTTTAACCATAAATCATTAAGGAAATACCTATATATAGTTCATATCATGTCATCCATGATAATAACATGTAGATAATGCATGCACATATAATATACTTGGTAGAAATAATGCAAATTTCACAAAACAATTTTGGAATTGCACATTCTAGTTACTGATCAGATCTAGTCCAAACATTACAAGACCTAAACATTTTCAAAAGTTAAGAATAACATCATAAATAGATAGATCTTTTGAAATAGATAGAGATCGATAGCTCATTTGCGAATTTCCAAGTTAAAATGATCAAGTTATGGCCGTTTTAAGTTGGGATTTCCAATTATCACGGAAATTACGAACTCAAAAAGTTTTATTTGAAAAGTTGGAATTAGTTATGGTATGAAATACTCATTGGGGTATTTCCTTCATTTAGGTGGTTTTGGGATCGGGGGAAATTCGTGTTTCTAGATCACTACCATTAAAGATCGGAGACCATAGTCGAGTGAGTTCACTATCTTTAAATTATATGCTTATGGATGTGCTTGTAACGATAGTGGCATTAGATTTAGGGCAAGATAAAATTAGATTGTGCATGTGGATCCCAATTAATAGAATCAATGCTAAGAATATCAGAATAGGCTTGTTGTAAATCTTTGTATGATCTGGTATAAACTTGGAGTGTCTGCAATATCTATGATCGCCCATAAATCATTAATGAATATTCCATGATCTTATAATCAAATTGACCATGCATACCATATGTTGAGTCATATTGCATTTGTTATTATACCTTTGCGGGGAGAAGCCATAATAGCTGGGGAACGAAGAGCCTGTAAACTTGAATGTTGGCGTAATGACCGAAATTGAAATGGTAGTGGTGTAGGCACTTGTATCAACTACAAATTGTGTGTGGGTGGGCACCTTAATCAATCACAATATAAATAAGAAAAATTGAAATGCATGGTCGTATGAGCCTGAAACACCTAACCTCGAATGGAGGGTGTAAATCCATTCAACATAAGACTCCCGAAAAGTCTTATGTATTGTATGCTTACATGCTTATGCATTTCATATGGTTGTTAATATAACTTGCCTGATATATATTGCTTGCTAAAGTATTTAATTTTGGAAGTGAAACTCACTAAGCTAGCGTAGCTTATACCCCCACAGTTTCTTTCTAATGTAGTTCCCGTACATATGGCTGTGTCCCCGGACCTGGCCAAATCAGGTAATGCGAAACTAGGAGTTATTTCTTTAGAAGTTTATGATTAGTTTTGTATAGCCTTTAGTAATAAACCTTAAACGATTGGGTTTTTCCAAAAAGGTAATACCTAAACTCTTGTATAGCAGGGGAATGTCCCTTAATGCTCTATAACTGATCCTGAGATATCTGTTATTTATATTTTTATGCTTATCCTATCAAATTGAATTATCTATCTCCAATTGTTTATATATTCTATTGTCGTAAGGGAATGCATACTAACACAAGACTTTTGAATGACTATGGTAGTGATTCTTATATCTCGTTTAGCATGCGGTGGACTGTTACGTTTAGGGTATCCTTTGGGGCGTGACACAAGCATTCTTCATCATCTTATTATGCTCAACATGGTCAAAATCATGCAAAATATCTAATTCATTGAAAAGTGTTTGTGATGGTGATGTATCTAAAACAAAATTTTCATGAGCTAAGGTTTTCAAGTTCTCATAAACAGTTTCTTCATTACAAAATAATGGAGGTAATTGAATGCGTGTAGGAGCATCATAAAAATAGGGATTAGCACATAAATAGTAAAATATTGTCTCACCACAGTACCAGCACATAATATTTGTTTTAATTTCAGGTTCATTTTGAGGATTATAAGGGACATTACAATAATGATCTTTATGATTCCGCCAACCAGAATCCATTATAATGCCTTGTTAGGTTAAGCACAAAGAGGCAAATTCACCACAGATTCAAACCAAAATGAAAGAAAAGGAAAATGGCTAGAGTAATAGTATTAAGTTTTCAAAAATCATCAATAAATTCCTTGCAACGGCGCCAAAAACTTGATAGGTTCAAAAGATCGATTTTCAAATTTATAAATTTTCTAAATCATTTTCCTTTCAACAATGGTCTTATAAGACAAGCACACTCATCAGATGTAGCATAGAGAAATGATCTAGGTCATATTCCTAGGGACCGTTGATGAGTACTTCTACTCACTCTTTTCCTATTATCAAGCTGAAAATCAGATTTAGTCTTTGTATACATAGAAACTAAACCAAGTCTAATATTCACAGATTTTATAACAAGCATACAAAAGGATAAATTAATTCACAAGGTTGCTTGGGTTATGCTTCACCTAAGATCTATTCTTGAGACTCAAGAATTGTCTCAAAAAGTTGTATTGATTATTGAACCATCGGATTCATTAAATTATGCTAAGGCTTCTCTCAAAGTCAAAAGCACCTAAACCTAAGCCAAACTGCCAAAATCTCTTCCTGACTATTAGCAACTTAGATTTGCATAAAGAACAAGAATCCTTCATTTTAAAACCAAACTAATTAATTTCAAAATGAGTGACAGAAGATTTCACCATCCCTATCTCTAGGTGATTATGATCAATCTTATCAATAGCCTTAGATCTATTCATTAAATCAACCTCTCAGTCCATTTTTGACAAAAATCAAACATGAATCCAATGGGATGTACTATCCAATTAGACTGATTCTTAAGGCGCAAGCTCTTAAATATAATAAAATTAACACATTTTGGAATCACATGAAATCAATCAAGGATCCACAATACCCAAGCAATATTAAACTACTCGGATCTAAAATTAGATTTAGCAATACAAACAATGTTCCTGGATGGATTGATACACTCAAGCACAAATGCTGGTGTGAAAATACACAAAAGTGTGTTTTCTCTTGCCTCTGTCTCTCTCTTTCTATTGTTCTCCTCGATTCTTCCTTCAATCTTTCTTATGTAAGTGGAATTAAATGCTCATTATGGGAAAATGGAAAGTTATAGGAGTTACGAGTCTCTTGGCTTTCCAAAGAAACACTCCTTTAATGCCCAGTAGACATTTCTTTAATAAATAAAAGGTTACTATTCAATTAAAAAGCCGTTACACATTAAGTAATGCACTATCAAATTGATGTGTTTGGGAACAGGCCGTGTTACTGAGCTTGTCTGGCAATTTTCTTTAATGTGGAAATTGACATGACCGGGACATGGCTTGTCCTAGAACCATGTCCCTTGTGTAAGCCCTTGGCTTTTAGAGTAATCCTAAGCCTTAACCTTAAACCGGAAAGTCAATCGGAAACCTTAAGTCAACGGATCTCAGTTTTAACCCTATAGTTTAGTTTTGAAAATTCCGTGTTCATAAACCAAGAATTCAAAAATTAAGTGACGTGTGTAGAGTAGTCTGTAATAATATTTGATTTCTTAAAAATATCAGATTGGTTTATTTTCGGCTTATTTCGAACCCGATTGGATACTGTTTTTGGAAAGCATGTCCTGGGGCTCGAAAAATTAAAAATTTATCTTTAATATTTTTAGACTCATATTTTCATAAGGATTTCAAAAGTATCAAGTTCATAATTTTTTGGAATCTAAAAATATCAGTTATAGCTTATATAAACATATTTTGGTCGTACCGGTAACATATTTGTTGAAATACTAAAATAATTCAATTAATTATTTAATTTTATTTATGAAAATTCTGCCACTTATTTAAAAATATTTTTATTAATTTTATTTTATATATTTTCCTAATAAAAAGTACTTTTTCAACCCATACTTGAAGTACACTTCAATTGTCACTTCTACACATTATTCAAGTTTTCTTTCACTCATTCTACACTCCATTTCCAATGCATGGCAGCTGACTAACTTTCCAAAACAGCCACTTTTCTTTTATTTTAATAATTTATTTAGTTAGCACATTAAGTGACACAAGTTACACTTTCAAAAAGTTAAGTTACAAATTAACTATATTATGTTTTTCTCCCTTGTATTTCACATGCAGCCCCCTCCGAAATCTGCCATTGTTTTATTTTACTTTTTCAATTAATTAACAGTCAATTAATGCACTCCTCTCTTTATTTTAAAGCTTTATACTTATACACTTTCTCTCTTTGCAAACCCTACCTCATTTACTCTCTTTTTCTCTCTTTATTTCTTTCTTATCCTTGTTCTTACAAGAAAATAAGCTGCCCCCATTTCCATCTCTTGTTTCCATACTCCATTCTTGAAGATCCTTTGAGTAAATCTTCTTCTTAACCTTCCATAGATACTATAGGTTGATTATATGGAGGTTTTATGCATCAAAGGACTCTCCATAATGCCTAACGGCTAGAGATGATGATGCCAAAACTTTGAAACACTCTTCTTGTTGATGATCTGTAACGCCCTAAATCAAAGGTGTCTACAACCCGCCACGTGTCCTCTCTTCAAAGGCACACGCCAAGGCTATTACTAAACCTCAATAGATAGAACATCATCAAAACTCTCTAAAATAAACATCTTCAATTTCATAAAAGTTGTTCCACTACATAATCCGATAACTAAAGATATCTAAAAACATAAGAACTTAAAAAGTCTTTACAAATGAAACTTCCAATGAAACTAATCCATCAAAATAAAGTCTCTACTAAAACAAAAGTACTCATAAACTTCTCCATCCAAATCCCTAATGATCAGCTAGATGGTTATCTGTGCTATCGTGCTCCCCGTCATCAACATATACGTCATATCCCGATAAATGATATATAATAGGATCATCACCTGCACCTGTAAAAAATAAAGGATTAAGCACAAAGGCCCAGTACATCCAAACCACAAGCACATGCACATGATCATACATAACATAATATCACATACAACTTATAATTTCTAATGCAACAAGCACAAATTAATTTATCTTTTCATTAGCCTGCAACCAACACAGTTTGGGAAAACTCATGATATAAACCCAAACCCAGAATAACTTAGATCCTGAAACACATATTATAATATATATACATATATACAGTTTGCATGCCTAGCCAAAGTTTGAAAGCACGACTCCTAATCTACCAGAATCATCTCTAAGCACGAGTCCACTCGGGACAACCTCACACAAGGATCATCAGGTTGTCTCAGTAGAAATCACCCTCCACCATGGCCTTGCCATGAGTTCTACTCTAGTCAAAACCACTCACAAACAACACTCAATTTCAATTAAGGTCGTATATTCGTTAATCAGGCTATAAATTCTAAACCTGTCACGCACAAGCAGCAAACAAGGTAAGGACATACCTGGATTTGCTTCCAATCCAAATCTACTCAGCAGAAACTTTAATTGAAATGGAACCCTAATCTCACAATACTCCTGTATATCAATATATGTCGCAATTAAAATTCAATTGTAATCATGATGTCAAACCCTAACCCTAATACCATAACCATAACCCTAACCAAATCTTAACTCACCTATTAATTTTGTTTTTACTTCACAGAAACCCTAACATCAATTTCTCCTCAAATCTTCCTTGATCTCCACAATCCTTCACAACATACATATAAAATCTCCAATTACAATTCGATTTACAACAACAAATAAATTTCATTTAATGATAAGATTAGATGGATCTTTACTTACCTAGAACTTGCAGATCTTGATTTGAAACAAAAACCCTAAATCAATTAATCTCCTGATCATAATCAATTTATTCCCAATTACTATAACTTCCAAATTATCATATTCTTATAATCATCAAATCCTAAAAATCACAAAACACTAAGAAAGATCTTACTTTTTTCTTCGAATTGAAACTATAAAAATCTTCAAATCCAACCTTAAGGTTTCTCCAAACTCTTATAGATCTTGAATCTCCTAGGTTTGATAATCAAAACCTTTTGATTTCCCAAAACCGAATCTTCAAAAGAATTGCAGGGTTTCTCCAATGAATTCTCTATAGTGTTTTCCTTACAAATAGATAGATAGATCTTAAAGATTTAATCGGTTTTAGATTATGAAAAGATTAAGAGGGAAAACAGTTACCAAGACGTTTTTCTCTTGCTCTGCGTAAAGTTTCCGAAAGCTCAGACAATGGAATAGAAAACTAGGCTAAGGCATCTATATATATGCTAACTTAGCTTAGGAAAAGCGCTAGGTTCATATCCAATTTAAGCAGCCTTCTGCCAAAATCCATTCTTAATCAAGACTTTACCATGTGAACACAATACAATTGTATTTCAACTTTGACCATAAAACCTTCTTATTTAATATCCTTTGACTCTTTAACGTTTCTTAATAATCTTTTTATATACTTTAGGTTGACCATAAAACCCTCTTATTTTATATCATATGACAAACTTGCCCTTCTTTATAATTTATTTATCTTTATATTACATGATCTATAATAATATTGCTATATTTGTTGTCTTTAAGATTTTATTATCTTCATATTTGTATTATATTTTGTAGATCTAATTTTTATGAAGCTTTGGTTATGTTTATGTTTAGATTTATAGGTTTAGAGCTTACTACCATGTATTTCTTTTATAGTTATGCTCATATTATGTGTAGATCTTAGATTTGAACTTGAATAAAAATAGTAAAATTCGTATCTTGACAAAACCTATATTTAAAAACCCTCTTCCAAGTCTCAAAATGGGAGTTTTAGTTGAAAAAATGAAGGCTTAGTGGATATATATCATCAAGACTTCTTTTTACAAGAATCAAAGGTGATTTTCAAAAGTTATTTTCAAAATAAAAATCTCATTTTCGTATTTAGGCCAAGGCATGGTTTAAAAACATGTTTTACAACTCAAAAATGAAGATTTTATTCAAGAAATGGGAGGTTCTTAAGATAGGATATGTAAAGGATGAGTTTTCATAAGTGTTGATGGATTTTATCAAAAGATATGTTCAAAAACAATTTTTGAAAATTCTGATCTAAGCCAAAACCCATTTTTAAAACCTATTATCTAACCCCAAAATGAAGATTTAGACAAAAATATAAAGGGCTCTTGGTATAGCTATTCTAAGAATTGGATTTTCATAAGTTTAGATGAGTTTTCCTAAAAGATATTTCTAAAATAGAGAGTTTTGCAAAAGACAAATCTAGGTCTCATTTTCATTCTAAAACTCAAGGAAGAAATTCGAACTTTGGAAGAGATGAATTTTGAAAACCTTATTTTAGACTCCAAAACAAGATTTTTATGTGAAAAATGGAATGCTTTGATAATAGGTGACATAAGAAAATTATTTTCATTGAGTCATGTTAGTTTTAGCAAAGGATTTTTCTCAAAACAAGAAAATGAGTTTCAACTCAAAATTTTGGTTTTTACAAAAATAGATTCTTAGAATTTTCATTTGGATAATATCTTGATGATCATATAAGTATTTAATTCTTTATCTTTGGCTAGAAGTTCTCTTTACAAGTGTAGAACCTATATAAATTGATCTAAAAAGTTAAATAGAACAAAAGTAACAATTTTCAACAAGAACTCAAAACTGAAAATTGTAACCCTACTGTATAGTAGTTTTTTGACCCTAAAATGACCTTGGATGTTTGATTTAACTTGAAAATGGATAGATCTTTCAAAGTAGATAAAAATCGATACATAATATGCATAATTTGGAGTTAAAATGAATTAAATATGACCATTTTAAGTTAGGTCTTCAACTTAGGCGAAATTGATGAACTTAGTAAATAGAATTGTTAAGTTTATTAGAACTTTATAAGAAATACTCATTGAGGGTATTCCTTATAATGAGGTGAATTGAAGGATGGATTTCCACTCCCCGAGGACTACTACGACTAGTGGATTTCTTTCCATGGCCGAGTGAGTTCATTTCTTAAATAGTTGTACTCATGTATGTGCTTGTAATCGTAGTGGCATTAGAATTAGGAAAAGATAAAATTATGATGATTTGTGATCTAATCTTGGTTGAATGAATGATAGGTATATCAAGACGAGCCTTGGTGAAAAATCATTGTATGAGCTAGTATAGACTTGGATTGTCTGAAATTCTCTATAATCGCACTTAATCTACTTAATTAACATATCATGATTATATGAATAAACTATACATGCATATCATGTAGTGAGTCACATTGCATAGGTTATTATGCCTTAGTGGGAAGAAGGCATAATAATAAGGCAACAAGGGGCCTGTAAGCTCGAATGATGGCGTATAGGCCGAAATTGAAAATGTGTGTGGGTGGGCACCTGTATCAACCACAGTAAGAAGTGAGAAGAATTTAAATGTTGGTCATATGGGCTTGAAACACCTAACCCCGAATGGAGGGCATAAATCCATTCAACATAAGATTTACGGATGGTCTTATGTATTGTATGCTCATGTGTTTATGCATTTCATATGGTTGCTAATAACTTGTCTATTATATACTATTGTTGAGTATTAAATATTTGGAAATGAATCTCACTAAGCCTGTTAGCTTACACTCGGATAGTTTTGTTGTGGTGTTCCTATTTTTGGTTGTTCCGAGAGAACACTTTTCATAGGGTTATCTTTTGGACGAAGGAGCTTTTGAAGAAGTCGGGACCTAGCTAGAGGCGTGGACTTCTAGGAAAATCTCTTTAACATAAACCCTAACGTTTGTAATATGGTTTTAGACTAGATAGACTTCTATTATTATTTTTGGCAGGGGTATGCCCCTTGACTTTTGTAAAGACTTAACTTATTTATCTTGTTGTGATTTCTATTCTTAATGCTATTGTATGCCTTCTCAAAACTATTCGATTCAAAGTGTGATCCTAAAAATTGTGCAAGTACACCTTACACCCAATATGTAAACTTATGGGACGACTAAGGATGTCATACTTAAGTTTAAATATTGAGTGTGGTGGACTGTCGCATTTTGGGTATCCTTTGGGGCGTGATACCTTGTTGTGAACTTTTTCTCTTCATTGACATGACTGGGACACCATAACTCTTCTAAAATAAAAATAATGAGGTATTCTAAAATAAAATAGTATTACAAGTCTTTCTATAATAAAATTTTTTAAAAATAGACTTTAAATAATAATATCAAATAAAAGTGGTTGCAAAATAAAAAAAATGAAGTAAGCTTATTTAATTCTTATATTTAACATTATTTTATAATATGTAACAAGGTAAATACATGGCATCTAATACCTTCTACATCAAAGTACAGGTTTCGAGATAGGTATGGGGTATAAAGACTATATACTCGTACCCTACCCTACCTTACCCTATCCTTTAAGTATAGGTTTCGTAAAATATGTACCTGTACCCTACCTTATGACCCTTGATACTCACCTAGACCCTGTCTGCTCGAGTAAGGTATGGTAGGTATCCTGTATGATAGGGTTACTCGCTTACCCCTTGTAAAACCTTAATATCTAATCATAATCTCAATCCTATCCAAACATGCAAATCCACATAAAACCATAACTTGTAATTCAATATTATACACCAATCAAACCAATTGATACAGATTCTCATAGCATGACACAAATCTTAATTGCAATCATTCGCACAAAGAATAATAATGCAAAAAAAAAAAAAGAGATTTGTGCAACATACCAATGTCTAGCTGTCGCAACTATACTCTAATACCAAATTATGATGTGCCAAAAATGGTTTGATACCAAACTATGATGTTCCTAAAACAACATAAACAATTCATTTTATAATCCAAGGGCTAGGAATTATGAAACTCATAAACATTAAATATTTTTAAGGTGTCTTGGTATTTCGAGTTAGCAAATAAAGAAAAGAAAGGATATGAATAGCATTAGTTACAGATATGACACATTGTGACAAACTCGAACTACATTGACCCTAAATTGATATGACTTATAATATGGTTTTAACATAATCAATAAACGATTGATGGGAGTAAGATCTTGCCACAATCAATTAAAACTAATAAGAGAAAGAAATAGAGCAAACATTTTAATAGGTTTTTCTAAACTCAAAGAAATATGTCTTTTAATTACAAGGAAATGACTATTTATAGTATTTCAAAAGAATAATAAAATACTAATAAAATGACTTAAATACCCTTAATAATAAATGTAATAAGATAACTATCGAAATAACTAATGAATAAAGTAAAATATACACTTTTGAGTTTTACACGAGTAAGTACACAAGTTGGGCCGTGTACTTTGCAACTTGCAACAAAAACTCGTAAAATTGGCCTTCAGCACAACCTCGAACAAGGGTTGTGTTCTCTATTCATGTTGGACACAAAATGCTCATTTCTCCTTACGTTTGCTTTTGTTTTCAACATAGCTTCTAGCACAACTTGTGTTGACATTTGCATACTTTTGAAAAATATCTAAAACCCTTGAAATTTAGCACATTAGAAGAAATTATAGCCTATTCATTTTTATGAATAGTTATTCATTCTCTCCTCATTCGATGTAAAGCTACTATTATGATGTTCACTTAAGGGGAATGATAATTCATAATGAATTGCTATTACGTAAAATGATAAATAGCAATTCACGTCCTTGACCCTACGAATTTCCATTCAATATTTTATTTTTCAACTTTGTCATAAATATCCCTATTTTGAAAATATCACCTATACAATTAGCTTTTTTATGTAATAAATATATGGCATATTATAGATATTTTACTTTTTACTTGAATAATAATAATTATTTTTAACTTTGAAAGTAAAGATTGAAATAAAATCAAACTTCATTGAATCAAGTAGAACTATAGGAAGACGATCTTTTATATGTTTATTGATTCTGAGAATACTCATACAAATAAGCATCCAAATTCAAAAACTTAATAAGAGTGTGAATTTTTGAAAAGAGATAAACGTTGCAATCAATTGATTTACGCACAAATTCTAGAAAGCAATTTGCTATCAACCCGTTGATTCCATAAAAACTAGAAAAGATAGGAGAGACAAAAGATATTATTATTCCATTAAAAATCTCTCTCCCAACTTTTATAAGTCATAGTCTATTTGTAAGATTGAATAAAATCTAATTAAAAGACTTGGCATATATAGAAATATACTAATGATATTAAAAAAAAAAGATACTGCAGCTATTAAAATAACACTAATCTTATTAAATCTAGAAAAAGAAATCACAATCTTCCTAAAATAATAATATGTCCTTCTTGCGACTGTGCCAATAATCTAACTCTATTATGAGTCCTACAGCAAAATTCTTCCCTAATAGTTAAAGAAATCTTCAACTTTATTTGGGAACACTTCACAAACATCTTAGTGATATATTCTTTAATTAAGATCTCATTGTCTCACTTAACTTAATTCCCATCATATCCCATGGCTTGATTCCCATCAGATTAGGATGCTACTCTCTTTACAAAAAGTCATTAAATTTACATAATAACTTTGCAAATGTTAATAATTTCCATGTCTTGAAAAGTTTTACAATTGCAAAAGGCTAAAAATTCTTATTAAATATTAATTTAAGCACATTAATTATTTGGGCTTGACTCCTTAGATTAATCCTTGTATTAAGTGACAAGGATTCATGAATCTAATTCATATTTAGGATAATTATGGGTGAATTGACTTAGTTGGCTTAAAATATAGATTTTTGAACTAGTTTGTTTACCTTCATCCTCTTTCAAGCAGGCTCTTTTGTTCAAGAAGAGGTTACTAGCCTTGTACCTTGTAAACTAGTTCACGATAGCCATGCAATGAGTTTATTTCATTTCATTTGTTAATCATTGACATAGTTTGATAGATGTTACCAACACCAAGTGCCTATAAAAAGTCAATTATTCCTCCCCATTTAATGCAATTTCTATGATTAGAGAAACAATATTTTGCAATATGAGCTTTATGCTTAAGGATCAAAGAAAGCTACTCACACAAATATCAAGCTTAATTGCTCAAGAACTACAAGATCAACACACAAGATCCTCTCAATTCCCTTGCCTAATATGTGTCGCCACTTTTGACTCCAACAATCTCATCTCAAGTAGGTTTCGACTTAGGTAGTTGAGTTTCCTACCTCCACCATCTTTTCAAACCCCAACACTATTGAAATATGCTCATGCCTTAAAGATTTAAGTGATACTAACAACAAATGCTAATGAAACTTGCATGTTTGGTTTCATAGTGACATTGACCTAGTAATTAGGGATTCATAAGCTCCACCCAACATAAACAAGGGATAAAGAAGAGAAGGCAAAGGACTAAAGAGGGTACATGACTTTGGGATGTATCCCCTACTAAACAAGAAAAGGAAGCTTACATCAATGTAAACCTGAGTGACAAAGGAAATCATATCCATAACTAAGTCTCTACATCTAAATTCTATATTTTTATCTTGATCTTCAAGAATTTTATAATAACTATAAACCCCCAAAGTTCTGGAATCGGTTTAGCTTAAACCTTAATTTGGAAGTCAACCGAAAACCCTAAAGTCAACAAAACCTAGTTAGACGTAATGGCTTAGCTGGCAATCCCGACTAAGCAACCTTAAGAAGTAAAAATAAGAGTTTAGTATGTAGAATAGTTCATAATTACATAAGGAAGCTTAAAAAGATCAGAGTAAAATCGCGAATCATTTTGAACCTGAATGGATACAGTTCTTGAAAAACGTATCCAAGGGGTCGAAATTATACGCGTATTTTCTTCCTACCGGTACTTTATTAGTCATATCTACTTTACATTACACTATTCACTACTATTCTATACTATTCTTTTATCTCTTCTTTTTCTAACACCTACTCATACAACACCATAACCTATAACCTTTACTTTTTACTTTTCCTATAACTTTATTTCACATCCACCTTACTTAATATTACATTTATTTAACAAAAATACAAAATAAAACTCCCTCTTCCCCTCTCCTTATTGTGGCCCGCGCACACCCCCCCTCCCCTCAATTTTGTTTCATTTTATCTTTATTTAAATCATAAAAATTCACTCTTCATTTCCTATAAATACCCCTTTCCTCTTTCACTTCTTTCACACAATTACTACCCACAAAATTATTGCCAAAACTCTCTAAAATTTTACTCTCAACAATCTCTCCAAATACTCTCTCAAAACTATCTCAAAATTATCTCAAACCACCTCTACATACACAAAACCCATAACCACAAAATACTTCAAAACCTTCTTTAGGTAAATTTTTTCCTCACATATTCTTTTTCTCATGTCATGTAACTTTACATGACCATGGTGTGAGTTTCCAAAAACTAAATGTTATGGAAGCTACACTATGTTCATGTGTTGCTCGTGTTCGTGAATATTACTTATGTTTATGTTGTTATTTTACCTTGTTCATATTATTATTGTTATTATATCTAAGTATTATTATGTATCTACATATATTAACATTCTTTAGAGCATATAAGCTCACATGCAATTTATTTATTTCCGTGCAAAGTAATTATTTATTTCTTTCATTGCAATTTATTTATTTCTTATTGTTTTTAAGACCAGTGTCTAGTCTTAGACTTGTCCCCAACAAGTCGAAACAAATTTTCTCTCTTTTATTTTATTTATTTTTATTTTGGGACTAGTATACTTCTTAGTCCCGGGAGCCTTGAAAAAGCTAAGGCTCCCAATACTTGACTCTATTTATTATTTACGCTATTTTTGTTTGTTATTATTTCTCATAATCATGGCCCATTAGGATTGTTATCCAAATTTTCAAAGCGCCAATTATACTTGATAAAAAGGAGATTTTGTCACCTAAGAATAATTTTACATAGAACATGAAATTTATGATCTAAACAAAAGTAAAGTTATTCTTTTCAAAACTTTTAAGAAGGACTCACTACAATTTTAAAAGCTACTTTTGTTTTGAAAGACTTTTTAAATCATTTCTATATCACTTTACTTTCAAAAAAAAAAATGATTTTTGATACAAAAATAATTTCTATAAAAACATAATATAAAGGGAATCTTATGAAAAAGGAATGAGAATTTTCAAATTTATACCTTTCAAACAAATGGTCAAAGAAAAATTCTATAGAAAATAAATAGGAAAAATAACACTAATATAGAGAATTTAGAAAAGAAGAAAATTTCTTTTCGAAAAAAAAGACATCTACGAAAAATAATAAGTCAAACATAAAGTAATTCTTTGAAAACAAAAGAATCAAAATATTCATTTCAAAAGATTTACAAAATGAATTTCTTGTAAACTATAGTTTTCTAAACTCTTAATTGACATTGTTTTACTCAAGAAACATGGTTGGACAACAAGCACTTGAGCATGAATAAAATATGAGCTAAGTAGCTATAAAAAAAGAATTTTTCAACTATATCGATAATTAAGTATTTATCAAACAAATTTTGAATAATTTAAAGTTTGAAACAAAATTGTTTTTGGGATAGAAAAAATTCGTAGTGAATCTGATCACCACTGTTTCGGGGCCTAAATGTCTAGTTGATAAAAATAGTTTTAGAAATGGATAGATCTTTTCGAGTAAGTAGAAATCGGTATATTATATGCGTGATTCCGAGTTAAAATGACCAAGTTATGGCCATTTTAAATTGGAATTCTCCTTTGTACGAACTTTGACATTCTCATGATCTTGTTTTGTCAAAATTCAAGAAAGTCATCAATAAATACTCATTTTGGATATTTTCCTTGACTAGGTGATCTTGAGGAAGGATACTCATACCACGATGACTATTTCAACTAAGAGGATTGTGTGAGCAATTCATCCGTTTAGAGAATTATTGACATGACATCATGAGTTTGTTTTCTTAAAATGCTTTCCTTGATTGTGCTTGTAGTCTAGTCGCATTAGAATTAAGAAAAGACAAATGCATATGTATGTAATAAAAATTTGTTGAAATAATCCTAAGAATATCAAGGATCGAATTGATTAAATGTTTGTTTTAGTATAACATTTGATTTGTATGAAACTCTATGATCACCTTAAATTCGATAATAATGATGTTATGGTATCATAAATAAATTGATTCATGCATACTACAAAGTAAGTCACATTGCATTGGGTTATTATCCTTGGGTGAGAAGGATGGTAGCTCAGGTCGAAAGCAACACTTGGTGGAGTGACTGAAAGCGATTGCTTGGCGACATAGAATTAAATGCTTGACGAAAAGTCCAGAAGCATGACTCAATTCAAGTAGACTTAATATGCTTGGCGATATTGATCGATAGCATAAATCTTTTTAACTAAAACTACTTGTTTTGAGGTTACGTATCACCAAACACCGAACGGAGGGCGTAAATCCATTCAATATATAGGTCCCGGAAAACTATATGCCTTGTTTGCCCATGTGTATGTTGCATTTCATTTGTCTGCTTAAATAACTTGTTTGAATTCCATTACACAAGAAGTTATTTATAGAAATAGTTCTCACTAAGCTAATTAGCTTATACCCCTATAGATATCTTTTGCAGTTCACCTATTTGTGGTTGAGGCCACATGGACCCTATAGCCAGGTATTTTCCTTTTGGATAAGAAATTTCTAGATAAAGTTTAATGTTGGATAAGATGTAGAAATATTCTTGTAATAGATTTGTGACTGGGGAATGCCCTTAAGTTTTGTAAGATCATAGTTATGAGCAAATAAATATTATGAATCCTCTTTTCTTATTTGTTTATTATATCTTCTTAAGCTTCATAACTCCATGTATGGTCCTCTAAATTTGTGAGAGCACGCCTTACACTTAATATCAAAGCTTTTGGGAATGGCTAAGGTTGTCATACTTAAGCTTTAATGTTGAGTGTGGTGGACTGTTACATTTAAAGTACCCCTTGGGACGTGACAATTTAAGTTGGTATCACAGCATGGTTAAGAATCTAGGAATCATAATTATAGAATTGGACTTAAGAAGAAATAAGTTAGAATAGAAATAAGAAAGACTTAGATAAGAAAGAATGGGTAGAATAAGTTTTCTGACTTCTCTCTCTTTTGCATAGATTACCTTAGACGAGGCCCGTCTGTAGGCTAAGAATTTCAGAAAAGGGCCTTTCGAAAACTTAGAGAATTACCGACTGAGACTTAGGGTGTTATGCTAAGAATTTGCTTCAACCGGACAACCTAAGACCGTTCGGGAAATGTTTCTGATATGGAAAAGAGGAATGATGCAAACAGAGTGGAATGAGTAGTCCAAACTATCCATAACTGTCCTATAGAGAAGAAAATGCCCGAGTTAGAATGATTTATGTCGTGGAACGAATCGCTGCCATAGCCAGAGATCAACCGATGCTGCAAGAAGCAACGTTCGTCCTTAGAGAAGGTGGAGGTCGAACTTTGCCCGATTTCCGAACTTGGACACGAATTGGAATAGTGTTCATATACGCACACGACAACTTAATGGATCACTTAGAATGGATAAAAGTTGACCTCAACGAAGTCTTCTACTGGCATGGAGTTTACTAAGAAGTTCTGCGACCACCAACCAATGTGTCCACTAAGCCACCCACCTTTACCGGAATCCAACTGAGAAGGAATGAGGTCCTACGCTTACGCAGGGATGGAACAGTGATAAGAGAAGAGCCAATGCAAGAAGCAAGTGAAGAATCCGAGGAAGATCCGGATGAAGACCATGAAGGAAGGCTAGAATAAGAAGTAGGAAACCAGACCACTACTAGAGTCGATGAGCCCTGGAATAGCAAAGAAGCAAGAATTATCCGCTATCTGGAGGAACAGCAGGCTCAAAGAAGACGGGAGGCAAACCCAACCATGGACACGGACAATACCTCATTAAATGAGAACGATAGCATAGAGGCTAAAGGGTCGTTACTTGGAGAACCATTCATGGCATTGTGCCAGAACTGACTGAAGCAGAACTAACTATACATGAAAGGTCGAGGGAACCAGCCAGAAAGAGGAAGAAATATTTTGAACAATTTATGAGGAAAAGAAACACGAGGTCGTCCAGTAGTAACCCTAGAGATGCGCCCGAAGAATGAAGGAAGAAATGAGGAAGTCGAGCACATCCCTTGTAGCCCAGCTTAAATTTTGTAATTAAAGACTATATCGGCGATCCTAATCTATCCTTTAAGTTTTCGGAATGGTGTTTTGTTGTCTTTCCTATGATTATTGTGATTTACCTTGTTGTTTATTTCAATTTCCATGTAAGGGTCCTGCACCCGTTTATTTCAATTTTTCTAATGAATTTATGTTTTAAGTATGGTCTCAAAATTTACCTTGATTTAAATTTTATTTCAATAACTATTTATGCAAGTAAGTTTCCGCTATATCTACAAAATTTCCGATAAAGATTTAACTAAGATATCAAAATGATAAACCTAACTTAGAAAAATTTAAAATAACCAAAGTAGAAGAGGACGTAGGGAGGAGCAAAGTGCCTCCAACCAACCGAATGTCGAAGTAGAGCAGCCTGTCGCTCAAGCAGCCGCTACACCTCAGGTAGACTTGCACGTTACACTAGGACACTTGACCTACGTATTTGAAGCAATTAGGCAAAACATGCTGCACCTGCACCTATACCTGTACTCGAAACTGTACCAGCACCTATACCAATGTAGCCGCAACAGCAAGTGCCAACTGCAGCATCTGTACAAAGGAGCATGCACTCCCAAAATGCACCTTTACCTCCACCCCCACTGCTAAGGCCATATAAGAGTACGTTGCCCGATTTTATCCGAAGTAACCTTTACTTTGATGGAGCTTACGATAAAACCAGATGATGCTGAAGATTGGCTCGCTCATATTGAAAGGTCTTTTGACACATATGAAGTTCCGCATTACCTACAAATTAAGTATGGGACATTCATGCTTTGTCTAAATGCTAGAATATTGTGGGAATCAAAGAAAAGAGAACTAATGACCCCAATCACTTAGGAAGTATTCAGACATGAGTTCTAGGAAAATTATTTCTCGGGAAGCTTACAAGTAAGGTATAGTGCAGGCTTCTTGCAAATTGCTCAGAAAGAAAGAATTATAGAGCAATATGAGACTGAGTTTAGTAGATTGCTGCAATATGCCCCCGACTCCTACAAATTCAGCGAGGAATTGAAAAGACAAATCTTCATAGGAGGATTGGACGAAGACCTGAGAATGAGGTTGGAAGAATTTGACATAAGAGGTTACGAGAATTAGTGGAAAGAGCTCGGATTATAGAAAGAGCAAGGAAAAGGAGAGAAAGAGCTGAAGAAGAGAAAGCCTCGATTGTTGAGAAAAAGTTTTATGATGAATCTAATTCCACACTCTTACAAAAGAGATTCAAGTTCTCTAACAACTATAAGAACAATGATAACAATGGGAAGTTCATACCAAAAAAGTTAAGTGCTGGAAGTGTAATGGAGCACACTACCCCAAGAAGTGCCCTTAGTTGTTTGGAAAGTGCTTCTTTTGTGGAAATGCATACCATAAGATATCAAAATGTCCAAAGAAAGGAAACAATACTTGCTATGTCTGCAAGCATGATGAGTATTTCGCCACTGAATGTCCACAAAGGAAGAATGTTCTGACAAAGCCTCCTGGAGGAGTTGTACCTATAAGGACGGGAAAAAGAAATGGAAGTGGAAGTGAAAGCAGATCAAGATCCACTGCTTCAGGAATCAGAATCTACAACATGGAGGGATAATGGATGAGTGAAGAAATAGATGAAGAAGATGGAGACTTGGTTGCCATGGATTTCAATAGAAGCTATAGCTGCGGCTTGGGAACCGGTAAGCCTTGAACCCTCTTTATTGTTATTCTTTTGTTTCAAGCAATAGAAGAGCTTAAAGTTTTATGGATAAGTAGATATGTGAATAGAAGTAGTAATTCCCCTATCAGAAATGCAGGAAGCATACGGTTAGGAAGTCGGAATGTTTTTGCTCTTTTAGATTGCGAAGCAACACATTCTTTGGTAATACCCAGTTTAGCTAAGAAGTTCAGACCACCAATAGCAAACGTCAACCCTTATCTGTAAGATCAAAATCCCCACGTTAAAGGGAGTTAAAACCCAAGAAATGTTAAAGGATCATCCATCCGATCGTAGCTTCAAAGGTAATGGAATTAAATAAATAAGAAGTAATCGTTGGTATAAGTTGATTATCTCTCGATAAAACCCCAATAAATGGTCGCAAGAAGAATATAGAACTCATAGACCAACAAGAAAGGAAGATAACATTGGTAAGAACCTACTATTGCAAGGAGAGAAGAGTTACTTTCTTTTAAGTTGATAAAGGATGTTCCAAAGGAAATGGATGACTACCTTGATGTCACGGAAGAAGATAAAGAGAAACCTATCTTGAAGGATATCTCTGAGTATCAATAAGTTTTTAGAAGTTTTTCCAGATGAATGGCCTGGATCACATCCAAAGGATCAATTTTGAGATTGGACTAATGGTCAATATATAACAAATTGCTAAGGCATCATATCAAATGACCTCAATGGAGTTAAAAGAATTGGAGAAACAAGCTACGAGAACTTTGGATCAAGGTTTTATACAATCAAGTCCATCACCATAGAATACACCAGTTTAGTTTATAAAGAAAGAAAAGGATAAATCCCTGAGTTCATGCATTGATTATCAGGACATAAATCAAGAATAAATACTCGCTCCCTAGGATCGAAGATCTTTTTTACTAACTACAAGGAGCGAACGTGTTTTCTCACGCTGATTTAAGATCAAAGTACCACCAATTAAGGATCTATTCAAAGACAAAGAAATTAAGATGAGAAAAAGGAGATAGCTAAAGTTAATTAAGGACTATGATCTCAGAATCAATTAGTGTCTACCTTGCTCACAAAATAAAAGGAGTTGAGGATTTGGGAAGCAAAGCGTTGAATTTATGGGAGAAAGTGAGAAAGTAGAGATAGTTAATATAGTATGGGAACCAACCTTGGTAGAAAGGATTAAAGAAGTTTAATGCTAAGATGAGAAGATACAAAGGATAAAGAAGAAAATATAGGAAGAAAAGTATACTGATTTTATGGTCAACAATGATGATACCATGCGAACTAAAGGACGATTTTGTGTGCCAGAGAATAAGGAAATAAGAAAGAGTGCAACCCATAATTTGGGATAAACAACACATTTAAGAAGAACCAAGATGTACCAAAGTTTCAAAGGTCGTTAGTAATAAGGTAAGAAGAAACAAAGACATAGTCAATTATGTAATGAAGTGCCCAATCTGCCAACAAAGGAATAAAGAGCATCAAAGGTCGAGAGGATTGAGAAAACCTTTGTTGATACCGGAATAAGAATGGAATAAAATTCCCATGGATTTGGAATTACCAACAGTATCGACTTGAAACATTGCCTTTTGTGTCATAATTGATTGATTGACTAAGATTAGCTCATTTCATACTGATCAATATGACGTTTTCCATGGACAAGCTGGCAAAGCCTTATGAAAAGAAAATAGTATGATAACATAGAATACCAGTCAAAATCATATCAACTAGAGGCATAAGAATTGCACCTAAGTGTTGATCTAACCTGCAAGAGGGTATGGAGATGAAGCTACAAGCATACCAACCTCAAATTAATGGACAGTTAGGACAAATGATTCCAAACTTGGAGAGACATAAAGAGCATGTGTCATGGGATTCAAAGAATGAGGAAAGACACAGGATAGACAAAGAAGTAAGACTGATCAGAAGATAAGGACCTTGGAATTTCAAATGGAGATCATGTGTACTTAAGGATAAAGAGTATACATCGTGTGCGCTCCTAAAGAAAATTCGAGCCGACGATACATTAGATCTTTTTGAGATGCTAAAACAAGTTGGAAATTTATCTTATCATCTAGTCTTATCAAACTTGCTGAGAGTACACAACGTGTTACACATCCCTGTGTGACAATTGACCCAAGAATAAGTTTTGGAGTTAGAGGCAGTACTCTTAAAGGAAGATCTCACCTCTAGGGAACACCCAATACAAATCCTTAACCTAAATGTTTAAAAGTTGGGAAATAAGGAAATCAAGTATGTCAAAGTATTATGGAGAAATTCTTCCCATGTGGAGGCAACATAAGAAGTTGTGGATAAAATACAGCATAAGTACCCAAGTTTATTTGAAGCTACAGATATGAATTTCCAAGTTTTGAGGACAAAACTTTCTTTAAGGGGGGGTAGGTTGTAAACCCCCAATGTTTTGGAATCGGTTTAACTTAAACCCTAATCTGAAAGTCAACCGGAAACCCTAAAGTCAACAAAACCCTACTTAGACGTAATGGCTTAAGTCTGACAATCCCGAATAAGCAACCCTGAGAAAGTAAATAAGAGTTTAGTATGTAGAATAATTTGTAATTACCTAAAGAAGCTTAAAAAGATCAGATTAGTAAAACGTGAATGGTTTTGAACCCGAACGGATACAGTTCTTGAAAAACGTATCCCAAGGCTTGAAATAGTAAAAATATTTTGAATATACCATTAGACTCGAAAAAATGTAAGGTTTTCAAAAATATCAGTTTTATAATTTTTCGGTAAATAAAAATAACAGATATCGTAATTATACGCGTATTTTTTTTACTACCAGTACTTTATTAGTCATATCCACTTTACATTACACTATTCACTACTATTCTACATTATATCTCTACTTTTTCTAACACCTACTCTTACAATACCATAACCTATAACCTTTACTTTTTACGTTTCCCATAACTTTATTTCACATCTACCTTACTTAATATTACATTTATTTAACAAAAATACAAAATAAAACTCTCTCTTCCACTCTTCTTAATGTGGCTAGCGTGCCCCACCACATCCCCCATCCCCTCAATTTTGTTTCATTTTATCTTTATTTAAATCGCACAAAAATTCACTCCTCATTTCCTATAAATACCCCCCTCCTCTTTCACTTCTTTCACACAATTACTACCCACAAAATTACTACCAAAACTCTCTCAAATTTTCCTCTCAACACTCTCTCCAAATGCTCTCCCAAAATTATCTCAAACCACCTTCTACATACAGAAAACCCAGAACCACATAATAATTCAAAAACTTTTTTAGGTAAATTTTTTCTTTACATATTCTTTTTCTCATGTCATGTAACTTTGCATAACCATAGTGTGAGTTTCCAAAAACTAAATGTTATGGAAGCTACACTATGCTCATATGTTGTTCTTGTTCATGAATATCTATTTATGTTTATTATGTTATTTTACCTTGTTCATATTATTATTGTTATTATATCTAAGTATTATTATGTATCTATATATATATATATATACATTCTTTATAGCATATAAGCTCACTTGCAATTTATTTATTTCCATGCAAAGTAATTTATTTATTCTTTCATTGGAATTTATTTATTTCTTGTTGTTTTAAGACTAGTCTCTAGTCTTAGACTTGTCCTCATCAAGTCAAAATAATTTTTTTTTTCTTTTGGGACTAGTTTACTTCTTAGTCCCGGGAGCTTTGAAAAAGCTAAGGCTCATAATACTTGACTATTTATTTATTTACGCTATTTTTATTTGTTATTATTCTCATAATCATGCTCATTAGGATTGTTGTCCAAATTTTCAAAGCTCCAATTATACTTGATAAAAAAGAGATTTTGTCACCTAAGAATAATTTTACATAGAACATGAAATCTATGATCTAAACAAAAGTAAAGTTATTCTTTTCAAAAGTTTTAAGAAGAACTCACTACAATTTTAAAAGCTACTTTTGTTTTGAAAGGATTTTTAAATCATTTCTATATCACTTTTTTTTCAAAAAGAAAATGATTTTTGATACAAAAATAATTTCTATAAAAACATAATATAAAGGGAATCTTATGAAAAAGGAATAAGAATTTTCAAATTTAGACCTTTCAAACAAATGGTCAAAGAAAAATTCTATAGAAAATAAATAGGAAAAATAGCACTAATATAGAGAATTTATAAAAGAAGAAAGTTTCTTTTTGAAAAAAAAAAGTCATATAGGAAAAATAATAAATCAAACATAAAGTAATTCTTTGAAAACAAAAGAATCACAATATTCATTTAAAAAAATTTACAAAATGAATTTCTTATAAACTATAGTTTTCTAAACTCCTAATTGATATTGTTTTACTCAAGAAACATGGTTAGACAGCAAACACTTGAGCAAGAATGAAATATGAGCTAAGTAGCTATAAAAAGAGAATTTTTCAACTATATCGATAACTAAGTATTTATCAAACAAATTTTGAATAATTTAAAGTTTGAAACAAAATTGTTTTTGGGATAGAAAAAATTGGTGGTGAATCTGATTGCCACTGTTTCGGGGCCTAAAGGTCCAGTTTGATAAAAATAGTTTTAGAAATGGATATATCTTTTTCGAGTAGGTAGAAATCGGTATATTATATGCATGATTCCGAGTTAAAATGACCAAGTTATGGCCATTTGGGTGAGAAGGATGGTAGCTCAAGTCAAAAGCAACACTTGGCGGAGTGACCGAAAGCGATTGCTTGGCGACATGGAATTAAATGCTTGGCAGAAAGTCCATAAGCATGGCTCAATTCAAGTAGACTTAATATGCTTGGCGATATTGATCGATAGCATAAATCTTTTTAACTAAAACTACTTGTTTTGAGGTTACGTATCACCAAACCCTGAATGAAGGGCGTAAATCCATTCAAAATATTATTCCTAGAAAACTATCTGCCTTGTTTGCCCACGTATATGTTGTATTTCATTTGTCTGCTTAAATAACTTGTTTGAATTCCATTACACAAGAAGTTAAATATTCTTGTAATAGATTTGTGACTGGGAATGCCCCTAAGTTTTGTAAGATCATAGTTATGAACAAATAAAAATGATGATCCTCTTTTCTTATTGGTTATTATATCTTCTTAGAATAATTCATGTATGGTCTCTAAATTTATAAGAGCACGCTTTACATTAATATCAAAGTTTTGGAATGGCTAAGGTTGTCATACTTAAGCTTTAATGTTGAGATGTGGCGGATTGTTAGTTTAGGGTACCCTTGCCGTGACAATAACCTATCTTAAGGTTGGATGTCACTCATTCACTTCATCTTATTCATGTTGCTCTTATAAGATGATTTGTAAAAGTAATCTATTGAGAGTGGACAAAACAAAATTTAGTGAGATGTGAGTATGATTTCGCATTTACACCTTAGGCACATCCAAGCATCAACCATATGCCATGCATGAACATGATATGAAAACAAATTGCATGTGGCTTTTTGGTAACAACCTGAAGTTTTGGGTATAACCCCATTTAACTTGTGTTAAGGAGTTAATTATAATTAATGTTTAGGTTGCCCAAAAAAACAATTCTCTTTTCTAAAACTAACTATTAAGAGGAAGTGTTAGAAAAATCGAATATAATATATAAATGAGGAGACAAGGGAGAAGTGAATCACATGATAATTTACGTGTTATACTATGATAAGGGGAAAAACAACATGAGAGGGAAGGTACTTCATACCAGGAGAGATAAGAGTGTATAAGAACTAGAAACTTCTCTCGACAACTTATATTTCCTTACATAAATCTCACGAAACAAATCATGAGTGTTTCTTAGCTACATTAGGTAAGATGAAATATAAGCTATTTGATGAGATACATTAATATTACATTTGGTTGATAAGAACAGAATTGGTGTTTTACCTTTATTATTGTGGAATAGATATTTTGTCGTTTCATTTGTAAGGATCATTTTTTAACAACTTAAAATCCAATGCTCATGCTATCATAGAATTACTTTAAGGCAGTTATACCTATTAATTTATAGTGTAGGAATTAAAAATCAAGCATTGTTTATCTTTAAGTATTAATAAACTACTCTAATCTTATTATCTAACCTATAAATTGGATTGTTTCGACTAATTAATTAAACTAAAATTACTAATGACTACTACTAATTCAATCAACATTACTTGTTCTTAAAATGTCAAATTACTATGACTTACCCTAACAAATGAATTACGACTAATCTATTATGTAACTCATCAAATAAGTATTAGTTAATAAATTAAATATTGAACTGAGGAATTCCTAAATTATATTAATATCCCTCTTAAGACTATTAATCTGTAACCTTATGTCAATCCATTAACATCTCTCCCTAGCTAATGGCAATCTAGAATTGCATTAATCTATGGAAAGAATTCAATCCACCATAAATTTTTATCTTGTCGAGCCTGGATTTTTCCACTATCTGGTTCATTTCTCCTAACCGGATTCGCATTAAACCCGAACCCATTTAACATGAATCCTCAACTAGGGGTTAAGAGAAATTTTAAATTTTTTGAAAATGATTTAGAGTCGCACCCGATATAAATCGGGAAAAGAAAAAAAACAAAAGCTAGGATCAATGGGTCGGTTGATCCTCTATCTACTAGTCTGCGAAAATTTGATTTAAAATCAAACTTTAAAAAAAAAAAACCAGATATCATGGATTCGGGGGCTAACCTATTAAACAAATTGGTTACCACTTTTGGAATTTCAAAATTTTATTTATCCTTTTCATGCTCAAAAACTCAAAATAATTACATACACATTTACAAGTCACATTTTTTTTGTTTTCATTTTATATTTTTTATATTTTTTATTGCTCAAAAATTTTATAGAAATAATCAAAATGATAAACAAAAATATTTTCTCATTTTTTATTGTCGCCCGTAGGTGCCTACGTACTCGCTAATCGAGATCAGAAAAACGTAGTTCTTTTGAAAAGAACCTTAGTTTGTTGATCAATTTAATTTTGAACTCTTTTCACTTTAAATTCATTAAATTTTGAATTTTTTATGAAACCATTTTTGATGATCCTATGATCTAATCAATTGATTTTCATTTCATGAAAATGTAATTTTTCTAAGTCCAAAATCATTTTTATGATAATTCATGGCTAATTTAATGCTACATGAAAAATCAATTTTGATTAAACTTGATTGAATATTTTCATAGCTAATTTAATGCTGTATGAAAATATTTTGATTGAAAACTTTTGGATGACTATTTTCATAGCTAATTTATGAAATTAATTTGATGAAAACTTTTATTATTTTCATAGCAAATTTAATGCTATATGAAAATATTTTAGATTGAAAAATTTAATCCAAACTCACCTGGACCGTTGGATCGTTCGGATCAGATCTGGAACGCTGATCTGGATGTGGATCGTTGACCGTTGACTGTTGACCGTTGACTGCACGAGTAGACTGAAACCAACAATCAATTTGCTTTCTTCCCCCAGGAACGAATTGATCGCTTGCAATTGGTTCGGAATGATAGTGAAATGAGATTACCATCACACGGCTTGGACCTCGACTAAAAGCGGATTGGACGTTAGTTGGCAGTGAGCTCTCTCCCTTTCTCTCAATGGTTGTAAGCATGAATCAAGGTATGGGTACTTGGTAGTTACGCTGAGGGTTCGATGATGGTGGAAATGGTTATGGGGTTATTAACGGAGATAAAGGTGTTGAGAGAGAGAGAACAAGAGAGATTAAAGAAAGAGAGCTGCGAGAGAGATCTGGTTTTGTTTTTCTAATCTATTTTCTATGTTTCGATCTTTTTGTCTTGAAGAGGAGGAATTGGTTGTCATTTTATAGGAGCATGGAGGAAGATGGAGGGGTGCACAACCATTAATGGCCGTTACAAGCAAGTGAAAAGATCGGAGGTTACAAATTGATGAAGGAATCGCCGGCCGTTACGAATTTTGAAAAATTGGGGAAGTTACGAATCATGATAATTAATGGCCGTTACAAAACTTGAACTCGTCGGTTACAAATTGATTCTAAGAATCGGGGGTTACGAAATTTGAAAAATTGGGGAAGTTATGGATCACGACCATTAATGGCCGTTACAAAACTTGAACCGTCGGTTACAAATTGATTCTAAGGATCGGGGGTTACGAAATTTCCACCATAAATTCGTTTTAAAGCACATTGATGATTCTTCAAAGCTTTGGAAATCAATTTTTTCATATTTTCAATCAATAATTTGGGTTTGTTCGAGACTGATTTCTTGCCAAAAATTGATGTGAATTCAAAGTATCCCATGCCTACTTTCCATTTCTATCTTCAATTTCGAAAATCAAAGATGATTAGTTGACCAAATTAAATGCCAAAATGGTGGGGTTGAGCTGTTTTTGCAGAAAAAAAATGAAGATAAAAAGGCAAAAAATTTGCCTCCACCATGGTTCGAACCCTGGTCCTCTGGTTTGGTCAGATGGTTGGGTCAGTGGTCTTAACCACTAGGCCATTGGCCTGTGACTGGTTAGGTTTGCCAGAAATAATGTTCAAGGCTCTCTTAAAATATCATTTAATTAAACAAAATAATTTAAAAAATTATTATCATCTTTAAAAACAATTTATAACAAAATATGTATTATATCAAGCTCAAATAATTTTTTAATAATAATATATTTTTTATTTTTTCTTTTTTAAATTTTTTTTGGTTAATTTTGGAAAAGACACACTATGTTTTTTTTTTTCTCTCATTTTTTATTTATTTACCTTACTACTTTTTATTTTTACTATTTTTGATTTTTTTGTGCTATTTTTGCTATTTTTTTGTTTTTCTATTTTTTACTATTTTTTAGTGAGCTTGACATAATACTAATTTTTATCATAATTTGAGCCTTAAATTGAGCAAAAATTGGGTGTCTACAGCTGCCCCTCTTTGCGGTGAAGTTTGAGCAAAACTTTGCCACAAAGACCAAAAGATAGCCAATTTTTGCTCTTTGAGCACTTATCTGGCTTTTGGAAGCTTTTGACCTTTTAGGAAAAACTTGGCTTGATTGATAACTGTAATTCTTAAAGGCAGGATGACGCTCCTTTGAGCAAGAGACCCTAATTTTTTAACACAATAGGATGACGCTCCTTTGAGCAAGTGATCCTAATTCTTCAAAATGGTAGGACAACGCTCCTTTGAGCAAGTGATCCTAATTCCTTAAAACAGGTAGGATGACGCTCCTTTGAGCAAATGATCCTAATTTTTCAATAGGATGACGCTCCTTTGAGCAAGTGATCCTTTCTTTAAAACAGTAGGACGACGCTCCTTTGAGCAAGTGATCCTAATTCTTCAAAATGGTAGGACGACGCTCCTTTGAGCAAGTGATCCTAATTCTTTAAAATGGTAGGACGACGCTTCTTTGAGCAAGTGATCCTAATTTTTCAATAGGATGACGCTCCTTTGAGCAAGTGATCCTAATTTCTTAAAACAGTAGGACGACGCTCCTTTGAGCAAGTGATCCTAATTCTTTAAAATGGTAGGATAACGCTCCTTTGAGCAAGTGATCCTAATTCTCAAAAACGGTAGGATGATGCTCCTTTGAGCAGGTGATCCTAATTCTCAAAACAATAGGATGACGCTCTTTTGAGCAAGTGATCCTACGTATTGGAGGAACAAAGCTTCCTGGAAACTGGATTTTTCAAATCTTATAATTTGAAAATTGGGCTAATTTGGAAACTTTTTCTTTTTTCACTTTAACTCCACTGGGGATTATTTAGTTGAGAAAACAATAATCTCATAAACTTGGTTAAAAAATTTGTTTGAGAAAGCAGAGAATTTACTTTCTCTTTCTTGGAAATTTGATTAACTTGGTTCAGAAAGCAATGAATTTGCTATTTCTTTTGGAAATTGGATTGAAAACTTAGTTGAGAAGCAACGAATTTGCTATTTCTTTAAATTGAAAAACTTGATTGAGAAAGCAACGAATTTGCTATTTCTTTGAAAAACTTGGTTAAGAAAGCAACGAATTTGCTATTTCTTTTGATTGAAAAACTTGATTGAGAAAGCAACGTTTGCTATTCTTTGAAAAACTTGGTTGAGAAAGCAACAATTTGCTATTTCTTTTGATTGAAAAACTTGATTGAGAAAGCAACGAATTTGCTATTTCTTTGAAAACTTGGTTGAGAAAGCAACAATTTGCTATTTCTTTTGATTGAAAAACTTGATTGAGAAAGCAACGAATTTGCTATTTCTTTGAAAAACTTGGTTGGGAAAGCAACAAATTTGCTATTTCTTTTGATTGAAAAACTTGATTGAGAAAGCAACGAATTTGCTATTTCTTTGAAAAACTTGGTTAAGAAAGCAACGAATTTGCTATTTCTTTTGATTGAAAAACTTGATTGAGAAAGCAACGAATTTGCTATTTCTTTGAAAAACTTGGTTGAGAAAGCAACAAATTTGCTATTTCTTTTGATTGAAAAACTTGATTGAGAAAGCAACGAATTTGCTATTTCTTTGAAAAACTTGGTTAAGAAAGCAACAATTTGCTATTTCTTTTGATTGAAAAACTTGATTGAGAAAGCAACGAATTTGCTATTTCTTTGAAAAACTTGGTTGAGAAAGCAACGAATTTGCTATTTCTTTTGATTGAAAAACTTGATTGAGAAAGCAACGAATTTGCTATTTCTTTGAAAAACTTGGTTAAGAAAGCAACGAATTTGCTATTTCTTTGATTGAAAAACTTGATTGAGAAAGCAACGAATTTGCTATTTCTTTGAAAAACTTGGTTGAGAAAGCAACAATTTGCTATTTCTTTGATTGAAAAACTTGATTTGAGAGAGTTAGTTGAAAAAGTGGACTTGAAAATCCTAACTTCCTTTTTTCTTGGGAAAGTGATGGACTTACAATCCCTTCTTTTCTTAGAAATGTCTTTTTTTTTTTCAAAGATTTGAACCAAAAGTAATTTTTATATATTTTTTCTTTTTTTTTTCTTTTACTTTCACTTTTAAAGAAAGTTACCAACAGGTAAAAATGAATTGTGTTTGCCCATTGATCATTCACTTCAGTTCAGCCTCAGGCTTGACTATTTAACCACTTAAGGTTTCTCATTGAAAAATTTTAATCATTGGGGGCAAAAAATTTTACTTTTGAGGACTTCAATTCACTATTGGGGCATTGTTTTTAATTTTGGGGCAAATAATTGCTAAACTTGAGGCAGATACCTTTCAAATTGGAGCAAATGATTTTATGCCCTGTGGACAATTTATATACCAAGATTGGTTATCTCATTTTGATTGCTTAGTCAAAGAGGACTTCCTCACACTCTCTTAGGCTCATTTTCACTTTTGACTCGGATTCCAAAAATTATGGTCCGGCTTGCAAGTAATACACATCAGTCAATCTATTAGGTCTTCTTTGGACTGTAATGTGGGCTTTTGGTTATTGGCTTTAATCAAAAAGGATATTTCATAAAGGCTTTTTTCTGAAAAATTTTCAACACAACCCGGGTTTACAAGTCAAGAACCCTTAAGGAAAACTTGATGATGCACTTGTCCCTAGTTTCAAGGGTATTAATAGATCAACTCCTTTGATCCAAAGAGTCTCCAAAGGGTGGAATTTGTGGGCGGGGCTTAATATAGAATGAATTGTTGATTTTTGAGCTATGTGTTTCTATTTGTGTTTGCAAATCATTGATTTATTATCACCTTGTTTGCTTCTTCTTCTTCTTCTTTTTTTTCTTTTGTTGATCTCTCCTTGATTTTTTCTTGTCTTTTTCTTTTCTTGTTTTTTCTTCCTCTTTTTTTTTTTCTCTTTTTTCCTTTTTTGGGACATGAATCCAAGGTGATTTGTTTTTTTCCTTTTGTGGTCTATAGCTCAAAGTACATGTGTGTGTATGGTTTGAAATGGAGACTCTTTTTCTTTCATAGGAAAGATTTATTTTTGTCAATTGACTACTCTTGAATTGATGCGACTAGGTCAAGTGCATATAAGTTACTCCTTTTTCTCCTTGTTAATGACCCTAACCTCCTGATTGCCCCATTGTGGGGTGGTTCCTGACAGGGTTTATTTTTAAGACACTTCCTTGATAGGCTCAAATGGGCTGACAAAGGGTAAATGTGTTTAAGATTTTGAAATGAATGCCTAATTTCATTTTGACCCATGTACTAAATTCAAGACAGACCTCCTTTAAGGAATGAGTCCACCTTATCTCTCACAATTCACTCCTCTCTCGAGTGTGTAGGGTTGGTGTTTGGGATTAAATTTGCCTCTTTTCATCCTAGGCAATTATTTTTAGTGAGATATTTCTCTTGGCTTTCAATCATCCATTTTTATTGCCAAGATATTTAACTAAATGCCCCATTTAGGTTTATCAAATGCCCCTAATCGGTAAAGTCCTTTTGGTTGCCCTAATTTTGATTTCAATTGCCTTTTACTGAATGATCATTGGGATAACAATTTTTTGAAATATTCTTTCCTGTTGGCAACTTTCCTTTTTTCTTCATTTATTTATACATTTTTTTTTGAAACTTTTATTCTTTTTTTTTTTCTTTCTTTTTAGAAAAGAAATTTTAAAAACTTGTTATTCTCTTCTTTTTTTTTTTTGAAAAAATGGTTATTTACAAAAGAGGTTTGGAAAATGAATGTTTCTAATCTAAAGTGGAAATTTATTTACAACTCAAAGTTTTTTCTTTAGGCAAAAACTAACTTACAAGAATAGAGGTAAACAAATGACCCTCTCCCCTTAAGTGGGGGCAAATATTTACAAAATGATTGATTTGAGGACAATGAAATGGAATACTTATGACAAAGATAATTTTGGTTGGAAAGGACCTATAACTATAGGTGGACAATATATTCTATGAATATATACAAGTCTACTTCTACTCATTTTTATTTAAGAAAATATATACACATGCAAGAATGCAAATATGCCCGCACGGATGCAAATGGGGATAATGACCAATAGGATTTTGAAGAATATTTACCGAAGTTTATTTAAAACAATGATTTCAAAAACCTTCATCAAATTTTTTTATTTATTCAACTAATCTTATAGGGCTAACTAAAACTAAAAGAATATTACTCCACATTTTTTTAAGCTTTGTTGGAATTAGTTAAAAACTTTTGTTTTATTTGATTGATTTTTTTTTTTGAATAAATGATACAACTCCATTTTTTTTTTTTTGAAAAAATTTGGTCATGTCCCATGTTGAAATGCATGATTTGGTAGGGTTCTATAGGTCCCCTGGTTTAGTGGTACTAAACCGGAGTGGGAGGACATTTCTTGATCTAGAGGGTGGAAAGCCACAGCCCCCGGACCTTACTTCGTCCTCCTCGCTTAGGCTCTTAAGACGGCCTGGGTTCGACCGTATCTAGCACACATTTATGCTAATATGCAGATGCAAATGCAAATGAATATCTATTGCCCCCCTTTTTTATGCCTGAAATATTAGTATACAATATTTACAAGACAAATATATGTACAAAGAATCAATAAATAAATAAATAAGACTATTGCCCCTTCTTCTTTTTTTTTTTATCTACAAGATTAGTATATATATTCACAAAACAATTATCCAAATAATGTACAAAGAATTATAATGTATATATTCACAAAAAATCGAGCAATTTTAAAGGATAAATTTAAAATTTAAAATTCCTAAGTGGCTAGCCCTCTTTTTTTTAAAAAAAAATTTAGGTGTCCCTAGTGGAGTCGCCAAGCTGTGAGCCTGGATTTTTCCACTATCTGGTTCATTTCTCTAACCGGATTCGCATTAAACCCGAACCATTTAACATGAATCCTCAACTAGGGGTTAAGAGAAATTTTAAATTTTTTGAAAATGATTTAGAGTCGCCACCCGATATAAATCGGGAAAAAAAACAAAAGCTAGGATCAATGGGTCGGTTGATCCTAACTTAGCTATAGTCTGCGAAAATTTGATTTAAAAAATCAAACTTTAAAAAAAATATCATATCATGGATTCGGGGGCTAACCTATTAAAACCAAATTGGTTACCACTTTTGAAATTTCAAATTTATAATTTATCCTTTTCATGCTCAAATACTCAAATAATATATTACATAACACATTTACAAGTCACTTTTTGTTTTTCATTTTATATTTTTTATATTTTTTATTGCTCAAAAATTTATAGAATAATCAAAATGATAAACAAAAATATTTTCTCATTTTTTATTGTCGCCCGTAGGTGCCTACGTACTCGCTAATCGAGATCAGACAAAACGTAGTTTCTTTTGAAAAGAACCTTGTTTGTGATCAATTTTAATTTTTGAACTCTTTTCACTTTAAATTCATTAAATTTTGAATTTTTATGAAACCATTTTTGATGATCCTATGATCTAATCAATTGATTTTCATTTCATGAAAATGTAATTTTTCTAAGTCCAAAATCATTTTTATGATAATTCATGGCTAATTTAATGCTACATGAAAAATCAATTTTGATTAAACTTGATTGAATTTTTCATAGCTAATTTAATGCTGTATGAAAATATTTTGATTGAAAACTTTTGGATGACTATTTTCATAGCTAATTTATGAAATTAATTTGATGAAAACTTTGATTATTTTCATAGCAAATTTAATGCTATATGAAATATTTTAGATTGAAAAAATTTAATCCAAACTCACCTGGACCGTGGATCGTTCGGATCAGATCTGGAACGCTGATCTGGATGTGGATCGTTGACCGTTGACTGTTGACGTTGACTGCACGAGTAGCTGAAACCAACAATCAATTTGCTTTCTTCCCCCAGGAACGAATTGATCGCTTGCAATTGGTTCGGAATGATAGTGAAATGAGATTACCATCACACGGCTTGGACCTCGACTAAAAGCGGATTGGACGTTAGTTGGCAGTGAGCTCTCTCCTTTCTCTCAATGGTTGTAAGCATGAATCAAGGTATGGGTACTTGGTAGTTACGCTGAGGGTTCGATGATGGTGGAAATGGTTATGGGGTTATTAACGGGATAAAGGTGTTGAGAGAGAGAGAACAAGAGAGATTAAAGAAAGAGAGCTGCGAGAGAGATCTGGTTTTGTTTTTCTAATCTATTTTCTATGTTTCGATCTTTCTGTCTTGAAGAGGAGGAATTGGTTGTCATTTTATAGGAGCATGGAGGAAGATGGAGGGTGTGCACGACCATTAATGGCCGTTACAAGCAAGTGAAAAAGATCGGAGGTTACAAATTGATGAAGGAATCGCCGGCCGTTGCGAATTTTGAAAAATTGGGGAAGTTACGAATCACGATCATTAATGGCCGTTACAAAACTTATCGTCGGTTACAAATTGATTCTAGGATCGGGGGTTACGAAATTTGAAAAATTGGGGAAGTTATGGATCACGACCATTAATGGCCGTTACAAAACTTGAACTCGTCGGTTACAAATTGATTCTAAGGATCGGGGGTTATGAAATTTCCACCATAAATTCGTTTTTAAAGCACATTGATGATTCTTCAAGCTTTGGAAATCAATTTTTTTATTTTCAATCAATAATTTGGGTTTGTTCGAGACTGATTTCTTGCCAAAAGTTGATGTAAATTCAAAGTCCCATGCCTACTTTCCATTTCTATCTTCAATTTCGAAAATAAAATTGATTAGTTGACCAATTAAATGCCAAAATGTGGGGTTGAGCTGTTTTTGCAGAAAAAAATGAGGATAAAAAGGCAAAAAATTTGCCTCCACCATGATTCGAACGCTGGTCCTCTGGTTGGTCAATGGTTGGGTCAATGGTCTTAACCAGTAGGCCATTGGCCTGTGCCTAGTTAGGTTTGCCAGAAATAATGTTCAAGGCTCTCTTAAATATCATTTAATTAAAAAAATAATTTTAAAAATTGTTATCATCTTTAAAAACAATTTATAACAAAAATATGTATTATATCAAGCTCAAATAATTTTTTAATAATAATATATTTTTTCTTTTTTCGTTTTTAAATTTTTTTTTGGTTAATTTGGAAAAGACATACTGTGTTTTTTTTTTTCTCTCATTTTTTATTTATTTACCTTATACTTTTTATTTTTACTATTTTTGATTTTTTTGTGCTATTTTTGCTATTTTTTGTTTTTCTATTTTTTACTATTTTTTAGTGAGCTTGACATAATACTAAATTTTTATCATAAATTTGAGCCTTAAATTGAGCAAAAATTGGGTGTCTACATATCTGATATAGAAGAACCATGCCAATCTATCTTAAGGAATGCAAATAATTCTCTTTATTTATGCAAGATCTAATTATAATAGTGATTTTTCTCTCTACTCTCTTTCTAAAAGCCTAAATTTGACTACTTATTTTTTACAACAAAGTGGAGTCATATATTTATAGACCAAAAGTGGAATCTCTTCCAATCTTCATAAATCTTTGGCTTTCCTCTCTAAGAAACACTTCTTTTGCTTGTTGAACTCTTATTAAAATGTATCTTAATCATATCTTTTCAAATAAATACATAATGTAAAATGAAATAATGAACTTCCTTCATCATGACAAGGGAATATGGTCATGTGCTCACCCGTGCACTCTAGAATTTCACTTGAAACTTCATAAATTTCTCCTCATAAATGACTATAAACACAGCTTGTCTCTTGCCCATACACATTGCATAATACTCCTCTGTTTCTAATAGAACCTTCAACACCAAATAGCATACAAGCTTGTGTATTCCTAAATCATACATTCCATCCTCATTACAAGTTAGGTTGTATGCTCTGCACTTTTTTCCTATTTTGCCTAATCTTGATCAAAATTTGCTCCATTTCATAAAAAATACTTCCTTAAGCTCAAATGACTCCTTAAAACCCTGAAATTAAGACTATAACCAATTAAGTGCCTTTTTCATCAAAACTTTCATAAAAAGTAGCCATTACAAGCTTAAAATCTCCCATCCAAATAAGGACTATTTAGCACTTTTCAAATACCCAACATTTAAACATCATTTGTCCTCAAGCAATCAAAACAAATAAAGCCAAAGACAACAAATAAATTCAAAAAAAAAAAAGGAATTACTACTTAGGAGATCTAACTAGCTTTAACACTTATAGTTCGATTGATATCTCAACTCCTTACTTGTTATTCAGTCAAATATATATATTATTTATATTATATTTTTTGCCTTTAGTCAAATATATATTTCAAACTATGCAATTTCAACTCTTTAGCTCATCAACCAATCCTTCTAATATCAACATATATCTAGAATACTTTTGAAAGGATTTAACAAGTAATCTATGTAAGTTAAAATTACTCTATCCATTTAAATAAAAATCTCAAAGTCAAAATCATTTGAAATGTCAATCAAGTGAGATGAGACTCAATCACACTTTATACTTTTATTCATAAGTATACATTCTCCTCAAGCACCTCTCTAGATATAACAAGCTAGAGTAAAACCATTTTATATACATCTGTCTCCTGGATTTCTTCCTTTCTCATACTTTTCAATCAGGAGTTTATTTTTTTTTTCTCTTTTTTCCCCAATTCAACACTATTTCAAGCTTCGTGATCCATGTAACAAGCTTTTACATGATAATTCTGAAATCATCACCTAAGTTAATAGACATTATCCCCTCAAAAGAAGGTCCCTCACAAGCTTACTTACTTGTGTCAATACAACTTATTTTTCATTCTTTGAATTAGAATGGCTTCCTTGGCTAATTTGTCCTAGGACATATGACCTTCGTCATGCCTCGGAAGGTACCCTTAATGTGGCAGTCCGTTGCACGTAATATTAAAGCTAATGAATGATAACTTTAGTCACATAAGAGCTTCGCATCACGTGCAAGGCGTGCTTCCAAGATAGTTGGAGACTCCAAATGGTATCACGTTTAAGCAGATAATAAAAACATGCAAGAATTTATAAATATAACATGTAATATTCAATTTTTACAACTCTTAGGGGAATTCCCCCACACTTAAAGTCTTACTAATCTAAGCCAACAAAATGACATATATGTTAGTAACAAAAGTCTACTATAGGGATTTTTCTTAGAAGTCTACACCAAAAAATAAAATATGCAAACTTTTTTCCAAAAGCAGTCCTAGTAGCATTGGCACGTACCTGGAAAATAGGGCTTCTTGGTGCTAACCACAAGTAACCAAATTGAAACAAAAAGCTATAGGGGTATAAGCAAAAGTAGCTTAGTAGGATAATTCCCTTCTTCAAAATGTTTCCATAAAACATACAAGTAATTAAGTAAGCATATGAAAATACACACGATTAACCAAAAACCATGTATAGCATGGATTTACGCCCTCCATGTCGAGGGTGAGGTGGTTACCGGCCTATACGACATCATACTTTGCAGACTTTTTGACTCCTACTTGCCTATGCAGACTTTCCGGCTACTACTAGTTACCACTATGACTCCTCGTTTCCCCACATGAAGAATAGTAGTGAAATATGAAATGTGATTCACATCATGTCATGCATGAATTATTTTTAAGTATTGATTTTTCCCAAACAATGTTAATTTCAAGTCAAGGCTGAGGAAACAATATTCATCATAACATTATAAGAGATTATAGAAATTATTCATCAAGTTTCCTTTCGATATGCTCATCCCTCATTCAACAAACACTAAATTCCACATTTATTTTCACACAGTATTCCATTTTTATCTTTTATTAATTTATAGTGCTACTACTTACAAGTACATACAAGGAAATGTAAATAGTAAGGGAATAACTCACTCCATGTCGATCGCTCTTAATCAAAATAATCTTCCGAAAAAGGGATGTCACGTCCTCCTTCACCTAAAAAAAAAAAAACAGAAAATGAGTCTTTCATAGAATTTCTACTTAAATTTTTTAAGTTTATCTTCTATTTGTGGTAAAATTCGGATTTGTGGAAATTTCAATTTAAAAAGGCCATAACATGCTCATTTTAACTTGGATTTGGAATTTCGCATATTATATGTCGTTTTCTACCTATTTGAAAATATATATCTATTTCTAAGATAATTTTTTTATCATAAAATGACACTTGGGTCTCAGAGCAGAAGCGTACAGATTCACCACGAAATTCCTAACCGTTAAAAATATAATTTTCCAAACTTTTTTTTACCAAAAAATCTTTAGGCAAAAACATAGATATATATATGGTTGGAAAATCTCTTTGGTACATAAATGGTCTCATATTTTATGCATGATTCTATTAGTATTGTCACAACAATTTATTTTACATAAAACAACTCTTCTTATGGGTTTGAAAAATTAGATTTTTATCAAACTTTTCTTTAAGTGGTTGGAATGAAAACTATAAATTCTTGGGTTATTATAAATGAGTATTTTATTTCCTAAATCTTTCAAAGATGAGTTAATTTAAAAATAGTTATCTACCAATTTTATTTCTAGTAATTGAAAAAAATAGAGTTCTAAAAAATTTACTCAAGTTGTTAGTAGTACCTAATGTTTTGGAGTTGTGTTGATGGTATATTGCCTTATCATATTTATATGCTTCTATTATTTAGAAAAATGAGTTTACCCTTTATAAACTTACTGTCTTATGTTGTTGACAAATTTTTATTTCTATAAGTGGGTCTCTTAGACTTGTAAGTTGATTTTATCTTAGATTGAAAACTTGTCTAGTTTTTGGTTTTTATCATGAAGTTCTTAAAAATTTGCATAGTAAAAAGTTATCAACATTAAAGTTTTATATCAAAATTTTCATGTTACCATTGTTGAAAAGTGCATATCCACTTAGTTAGATTTTGAAGAAATCTTCTTTATTAATACTTTGAAATTTCATGATGAGCTTATATAAGTTTTTGAAAAGAATTTATTAAAAACAACTTTCTAAGTCTTGATGGAAAATATATTTTTAAGTGACAAAGTTTATTTTTAAAAAAGAGTTTAGTTTTATTTTCCTTATTAAAGAAAGAACATCTCTTTATTTTTATTAAGACAACAACATCTTAGCCATGTATGAATATGATTACATAGTCATGAAAAAGATAAGAATATCACATGATAAGATAGAAAAAGATATAAGAAGTAAATAAGCATAATAACAAGGTGAAGTACTGGGAGCCTTAACTTCATCAAGGCTTCCCGAAACTAAGAATAGACTAGTTCCAAAAAGAAAAAAGAAAAGAAAAAAAAAAAGAAACGCATAATAATAAGAGCACAGTAATAATAAAAGCATAATGTATAAACAAAAACAAAACACGAGCATATTGTTGCTTTCTTAACTTCCATGGGTTTAGAAAACACACACTATGTTAATGCTAGGTTACATGAACATAAAAACAATCTAATAACAATATCATAGCATAAAATTTTATGTATGAATAAGAACAAAGCATGAACATATTGTTACTTTCCTAACCTCCATGAGTTTAGAAAACATACACTATGTTCCTACTAAGTTACATTAACATAAAGAAAAGCTCCAAATTTTCACTTATAGAGAGAACTTTTGTAGAGAGGATTATGGAGAGATTTTGAGATAATTTTGATAGTGAATGAAATGTGTGAAAGAAGTGAAGAGAGAGGTGGTATTTATAGGGAAAAGATGAGGGTAATTTGTGGTAATAAAATAAATTAAAAATAAAAAATATAAAGTGAAAGAGGGAGGGGGTCGATGCCATTCATGGGGAAGAGGGAAAGAGATTTTTTATTTTTTTATTTTTGTTAATTAAAAGTAAGATATGAAAGATGTAAAGTTGTATTGGAAATGAAAATTGTAAGAAAATAGGTATATAAGTTGTAAGAGGAGGTAAGAAGGAAAAGTAGAGATAGATGAATAGTAGTGAATAGTAATGAATAGTAAACTAGATAATTAAATTACTGGCAGTAAAGAAAGTATGCGTAAAAAGGCTATATATGATTTTTTAGTTATCGAAATATTCTAAAACTATTATATTATGAATCTCTATATTATTATGAGTCTAACGGTTTTATTGGAATATTTTTACGTTTTGCATGTCTGGACTTTAATTTCGAAAACTGATCCCGTTCGGTCCAAAATGAATTTAATTTTGGCGAATATGATCTTTTTATGCTTTGATATATCATTATGGACTATAAGCTATGATTATCTTAATTTTATTATTCTAAGATTAAGAGCATGTGATTGCTGGATATAAATCTTCTATAACTCATTGTTTTTACTTGGATGATTATTAGGGTTTTTAGTTGGTTTCCTGCCTCTTAAAAATTAATAAAACTATAAAAAATTCTAAGGGCTTATAACCTTAGGCTACTAGGTTTATAGAGATTCCATTGAACCTCTACCATACTAAATTCAATTTTACTTGATTAAGTTTAATTTTCTCGCACTCTTGCTCATGACCCTTGTAAAAAATTTTCAACCAATGACCATAAGCTTTCCACTCAAATCAACAGATATTATTCCCTAAATATAGCACCCCTAAGAGTTTAATCACTTGAGTTTATAAGGTCCACTTTTGAACTTTTACAATTCAATCCATTTACTTTTTTTTTTCTAATTTAATACTCCTAAACTTTTTAATTATCAAGAAGATTATCAATTAACAAATTTAATTAGTTCTTTTACTAAATATTTCAAGGCTCTCAAAGTTTCACAAGGAATGAACATACTTTAGAGTAAACTTAAAAATGCATTTAGTTAACCTTTTACAAGTGGCTTTGATCTAATCTCAACTTTAAGATTAAACCTTAAATAACTAGTAACTATTATTAACTAAGATTTCATTATTCAATTCTATCAAAGTATAAAAGGTACAACATAATAGAGTGAATTTTGAGCTTAAAATCGAAAAAAAAAATTACCCAAAAATTGCATTACCATTGAATACAAGTAAATTGACTAATTAAATCAAAATGAAATATACTAGTTTTCTAAAGTATTAAATTAAGAATTTAAAAATTCATAAATTTAATGCTTGAGTGTTAAAACAGGGAAATTATCAATTAAATCAATAGCTTATAATCCTTATTTAATTTAACTAAATAAATCAAAAGCTCATGGATTTAATGCTTAAGTGTTAAATAGGGAAACTACCAATCAAATGAATATCTTATAATCCTTATTTAGTTTTATTTTCTTTTAACCACTTCGCCACACTTAAAATCAATCATTGTCCACAATGCCTCCTCAATTACATACTAGGAAAGAGCAAAAATAAAAAGAAAAGGAAATAAAAAAGTACTTCCTTAGTTTTAGAGCTTCAAATTCCTATATAAATGAGAGAAATTGCAAATTGTAGCCAAGGTCCTAGAGCACCATGCAAGAATTTGCTGAAGTTGTAACTCGGTTGCCTTCTACAAAACCTTAGAAAAAAAAAACTACAAACAAAAACAAAAAAGTGAAAGAAAACTGAAAAGTTAATCTATCCTAGTCAAACCAACATATCCCATAATCTAAAAGCAAGTTTAGTGCAAATTGAGCTAACATATAATTATCAGCCAAAAGATCAAGATAATGCTATGAAAGAAAGATAAGTAACATATGAAAAACATGTAGCACTATCAATCATCATCATCTTCATCTGCATCATCATCATCTTTCATCTTGCAATCGCTTAAGTAATGTTGATGATGATTCTTTGCACAAGTGATTGAGGAACAGTTGAGGATAAAGGACTGTACAAGTGAATAGGGACATTGTGAATGAGCATAAGTAAAAATGTGTGGATCATGTATGGTGTCAAGTATTCATATATGAGTGAAAAATGAACCCCTACTCGAGTTTGAGCACAAGTAAAAGGAAGGACATGAGAAATTTACCTCAATCATATGACCATCGAAATCTACCTTATTTTCCTAAACTTTCACTACTTCATCCACCAACTCACCTTCACTACGACTAACGTTGTTTATAGGATTTCCACATGATTTTTCATCTACTTGTAATTTGAATAATTTGATACAAAGGGATGAATCATAAAAAATGGGTTAAATGCACTCACATGAAAATTGTTTATTTCCACAATACTAACACATCATCTTACCATAAATCCATAGGTATGGTTCTTCAATAATATTAGGTACCCCCTAATAACTATTATCTTGATTCCACTAAATGTACTCCATGCCATCAGTAGCCACTATAAAGTAAATTAGCACATGAGTCTTTAAATCCTAAATTAAGAATAATTCCCATCAATAAGATAAGTGGAAAGAAACATAGAAAATGAAAGAATGGTTAGATTGATTGGTGATGTGGCAAAAGTACTAGCTAAAAGGTACATGAGAAAATTGGGTAAATATTGGCTAGTGGCAATTCTATAGTTCTAGGTCCTTATCTTGAAAGAAAAAAGTTAATTGGAAGAAATCACCACAGTTGGTGGTGAGCTATGTTGGTTTTAGGGCAAATACCATCATTTAGGCCCTTAAAATAACAATTTTTTTTTTTGGGTGAGTTTTAGATGTGCTATAACTTTTTATAGATAATTCTATTTTGCTTTCTATCTATTAATGTTTTACTTGTCCTTCTATTTAATTTTTGTTTGTAACTTTTAGGATTTGCTATTTTTTTGTAGCTTTTGAACTTTCATATAAAGTATGGCTTAAGGTAAACACAAAGCAGTTATCATCAGTAATACAATTCAAAGTTGCATTTGCTCATTTTCTTCCCAAATTTTTTAATTCTTTATAGTTTTTTATTATAGATGTCATTTGTTTAGGTATTTGTAGAATCAACAGACAACAATTGAAGATCATATTCTAGTAATTGTGTGAATCAACCGAACGTGATAATTGTAATAACCTTACATTATGTCAATAAGCATGAGCTCTTCTAATATTGTTGATCCTTGATAACAACACCAAAAACTTGATGATTATTTTCAAACAAGTTAAAATTCAATACTAATTCTATCATACGAACATTTTAAAGTCAGTATACTTGTAATAGGCCTTGAATTATAATTCGGCCTAGAAACAATAATATGTCTACAAATTAAAGTCAGGTATACAGGCAAGCTTGATATGAGAATACAATTCAAAATACTAAAGACATAAAAGCTTCTTTTGTACTACTCAAATGTTTATCACTTCCATTATTACTCCTGGTAGTCCCAAAAAACTAATAGAAAGAACTTTTAAACCCTAATCTCAAAGAAAACAATGCAACAAAATACCACCAGGACGTAAACTTCCAGATTTGAACAAGAAAGGTAAGATTTTCACCTTCAATTTCTTCTTTACTTTTCACAACATGTTTGTCTTGAGCTTGAGCTCTAAAAAGATTGAAGCATTCAATGTAAGTATTTATTATTTTGATAAAAAACAATTAACTAATTCAATGGTTTGTGAACTATGTTTGTAAGGTAAAAGTTGACGAGAAAGCTTATTGGATTTGAGTTACAGCCACTTTTAAATCTCAAGTTTGAGATCAAGAACCAGGAAATGTCTCTACTTTCTCTTTCGACTCTTTTTATATTGTCACGCCTCAAAGGGTATCCTAAACGTGACAGTCCATCACATTTAATGTTTAAACTTAAGTATAACCACCTTAGTCATCCTATAATTTAGACACCTAATGTAAGGCGTACTTTCACCAATATAGAGGACCAATCTTTGCCATGCGTTGCTTAATAAGGCACACATAAACAATTAAGAATGGAAATCATAACGATGAATATAGTTTTAAGTTTTTACATAATTCTAAGGGGCATACCCTCGTCAAAATAAGATTTCTACAGTCTGGTAGTAATGTCTTTAATAAATATATATAAGGAAAATTCAACTAGAAGCCAATGCTTACAACTAAGATCTATCTTCTCCAAAGAGCTTATTATCTCGAAAAGTAGTACCTGAGTAAAATAACCTCATGGTTGAAGAAATAGGCAAGTGTGCTGCAAAAGATAACTATAAGGGAGTAAGCTAATAGGCTTAGAGAGATTCATTACTAAAAACAAGTACTCAATAATTTCAAAGCATAACAAGTTATTTAGGTAAGCATATGAAATACATAAGCACGTGAGCAAACAATTCATATGATTTTCCATGGATCATATGTCGAATGGATTTATGCCCTCCATTTAGGGTTAGGTGTTACAAGCCCATACGACCATAGTTTTAAAATCAAACCTTTATAGTGATTTCAAGTGCTTATACCATAAAAAAAATTGTAGTTAATACTGGTGCCTACTCCACCTCCAAACAGAATTATGGGCACTACAGCCTAGTTATTATATATTTATCCTACCAAACGTATAATAACCAATGCAATGTGACGCAATCATTGTATGCATGTACAATTTATTTATAATATCATGACATATTAGTTAATTCATTGAAGGTGATCATAGTAATTTCAGGCACATCAAAATTTAGCTAAACAATCATAAATTATACTCAATTCCCATTTTGATATACTTAACATTTGTTCATCGAAGGATAATTCACATGCACATTTCCAATTTTATCTTTTCCTAAGTTTAATGCCACTATTTTACAAACAAAATTATAAGCATAAATTTTAAATAATGAACTCACTCGACCATGGTGAATCTCCTTAATCAAAGTAGTCCTCAAGGTATGGGAATTCGTCTTCCTCGTTACCTAAACAAAAGAAATACCCACAATGAGTATTTCCTGAAAGTTCTAAAGAAATTTGTTAACTAATTTGCTAAGTTCGTCATTTTCGTATTGAAGGATATTCTAACTTAAAATGTTCTAACTTTCTCATTTTAACTCGAAATTTCTCATATTATATACCAATTTCTACCTATTCGAAAATATTTATCCATTTCTAAGGATGTTTTCATCATATATGGTCATTTTGGTTGAAAACCGACCTATCACATAATAATAACGAAAATTCTAATTTTCAAAACAAACAATTTCAAAGCTTTCCTCATTCAAAACCTTTTGATAAATACTTAGTTATCGATATAGTTTGAGAAACTTTATTTCTACATAAGTAAACTCATATTAAACACATAATTCAAGTGTTATTGTCTAATTTTTTTTATTTTTATCAAGACAATGTCCCTTTATGGTTGGAAAAATCATGTTTTCTACTTTGAAAAGTTTTTGAAATATAGTTTAGAATGTGGATTCATCTTAAAAGATTTCATTTTTATTCTCATTCCTTTACCTTTATGATGATTACAAAATGATCCTTAGATCTTTCTTTCAAAACTATTCTCACATTTGGACCCTTTTTACTAAATCTATTAAATCCCCTTTTATCTAGGTTTTAAAACTGGTGAGTTCTTAGTGATTATAGATTTTCATAAAGTATATTTTTAAGAAAACTTATTTATGAAAAGAGGTTATCAAAGTTGAATGATCCTCCTTTAGTTTAAAAGATAAGTCATGATTTTCTTTCAAAAAATTTGACAAGGCATAACTATCATCTCATGGTAGGTTTGTTTTAGTAAAAAATTTTGTTACTTGTTAAGGAAAAACTTTAAGTTTAGCATTCCTTTTTCTTGATGATAATATTTGTTTTGTTCTTTGTAAAATAAGACCTCATCTCTTATTATCCAATCAACACTATGAATCTTGCAATAATGTGAGTACACTCATATATCATAACATAGTACACACAAAAAAAAAAAAAAAACAAATAAGAGAAATTACAATAATAAAATCAAGTATTGGGAGTCTTAGCTTCATCAAGGCTCTCAGGACAAAGAATAAATTCCGTCCCAATTATAAATTAAAACGAAAGCGAAAATAACAATTTAAACAATATCAACAATATAGTCAAGTATTGTCATGTATGTCATGTATTGGGAGTCAAAGCTCCTAGGACAAAGAATAAATTCCATCCCGATTATAAATTAAAACGAATGGAAAAAATAGATATTTAAATATAACAAGAGTAGCAAATAAACAACGACATAAAACAACATAATATAATAAGATAGAAAAGATATCTCAATGAACAAGAACAAAACATGAACATAGTATTATTACCATGACATTGAAGCTTAGGAAACACCTCCATGGTCATATTAAGTTACATGACATAATTGTATGAAAGAAATAAGAATATTACCTTAAAGAATTTGTAAGAGAAATGGAGAAGAAGGTTGTAATATTGGTAAAGTAGATAGTGTTTGGAGATGAATTGTTTGAAAATGTAAAGAGGGTCTATTGGTAGTAAAAGAGAGAATTTAGAGAGAGTGATTGAGAGGTATTTTGGAATGGTAACTTTATGTTGGAAGAGTGGTGTAAGAAATGAAGGGAGGAGGTGGTTTATAGAAGAATGGAAGTAAAGTTGGTGTGGAATTAAATTAAATCAAAAAGAAAAAGAATAGATATAATATATATATGTAGCGCCGGCCATTGTAAAGGAAAAGGGAAAAAAATTATTTATTTAATTGTTTTGATGATTAAGAGATGTAATGTGAGTGGTTGATGTAAGAAAAGAGATATGGAAAATGTAAAAAGTAAAAATAGATGAATGATAAAAAATAAGGTTCAATGGTAATAAAGTATAGGCATTAATAATGTAGAGTAGTATAAAGTATAGTAATATTATATAATGAATAGTATAAAAAATGTAGGAGACAAAAATTAATACCGATAGTAGGAAAATTCACGTATAATTGCAATATCGAATATTTTTAATTATCAAAAAATTATAAAACTGATAATTTTGAAATCCTTATAAAATTACGAATTTAATGGTATTAATAAAATATTTTTAAATTCTCGAGCCTCGGGACATGCTTTTCAAGGACTGTATCAGATCAAGCTTGAAATAAACTTAAATTTATCTAATATAATATTTTTAAATTTTCTATATAATTACACACTATACCACACACATAACTCCTATTTATTCTTCTAGGGTTGAAAAATACGAAAATGTCGGATCTAAGCTGTTACATTTTAATAGGAAATTGCTGACTTAGGATTCTCGGTTAACTTCTCGATTTAAGATTTAAGCTTAAAATTATTGTAAAAACTAGGGGTTTACATATATGATGTTAGTTATGATGCTACTATTGTTAACTACACAAATTCTGTTATTTCAATTGTTAAAGTTGATATCTCTGTTAAGACATGTAATTATATGTTACTAGAGCATTGTGTTGTTGTAATCAACTGATATATTCATGCAAATATATGGGCTTCTTAATAGTCCCTTTACCCTGCTATCATATATATATCAACTTATTGGTTAATAGGATAGGATTTTAATATTGGATATTGTTCCTTAGGGGTCTTTTGCAATTACTAGTAATCACTTTAATCCTATTATCTAACTTACAGATTTGATTTTTTAATTAATCAATTAATTACACTAAAATTACTAATGGCTACTACTAATTCAATCAGGCTTTCTCTTTCTTAATATATCAAATTGCAAGACTTACCATAACAATTGAATTACTACTAACATATTAAGTAACTTTATCAAATAGGTCAATTGATAAATTAACTCTTCAATTGTAGAATTTCTAAATGAGATTAATGTCCCTCTCAAGAGATCAATCCACCAAAATCTCTTTTTAGCTAATAGCAATCTAGAATCACATTAATTCGTACAAAGAATTCAATCCACCATAGAGTCTAAACTAAAATGGAAGAATTATGTCCTTATCTCTAAAAATGCATGTAATTTTGATTGTTTATGCCAATCTATTTATTATAGTGATTTATTAATCTATTACTATGAAATCTAACATTGAATCAATAAGCTAACATATATCAATCCAAGAAATTAATAAGCATGCATAAATGAATTAAAGAAATTAATCTGTGATTGAAAATAAACAAATCACAGTTTTATAATAAAATTAAGGCTCTTCAATATTATGGTAAAAACAATATACACTTCTATAATGTTAACAAATAAACAAATAAATTATAGAAGTAGGAAGTGAACATAATAAACCTCTTTCTAGTCTTTACTTTTGTAATCTTTAATAATTCCAGTAATCTTAATTTTTTCTCTCTACTTTCTCTTTCTAAAACCTAAATCTAACAACTTATTTTTCATAACAAAGTGGATTCATATGTTTATAGACCGCAAATGGAATATCTTCAAATCTTTATAAATCTCTAGCCTTCCTCTCTAGGAAACACTCCTTTTGCATGTAGGATTCTTAATAAAACACTTGGTCAAATATTTTCAAATAGATACATAATCTAAAAAAAAAAAAAAGGAAAATGTCTTCAACATGACTAAGGAATATGGCCATGTACTCACCCGTGTACGTATTATGGAATTTCACTTGAAACTTCATAAATTTCTCCTCATACGCAATCGCAAACATAACTTGTGCTCTTACCTATGTATAGAGCATAATACTTGTTTATTTTCAACACAACCTTTAGCACTAAATTATGAACAAGCTTGTCTTAAGATTAAAAGAATGCAAGTGACATCAATTATGGGTGTAAGCTATCCATTAACATGATCCAATGACTAAAACTATTTTTTTTCCATTTTAACTCTCCAAAGAAACACTAAATTTACTTAAATGCACTTATGCTTCCATTCACATGTTGCAAGTGATTTCATTATTTCATAAATGGTTTAACCTAATTCTCTCTATGATCTCTCTCTTACAAAATTGCACATGTACCATTTAGTCTATTTTTCTTACATCATAGCTCTCTCCAATTAATTTGATTAAAGTTATTTCACATGAATATGGTAATGATCTAAGCAATCTAATGTATGTTCATAATCTTGTTTCAATCTTGCATTTGATATTTCGATATTTTTTGTGTTGGAAACTCTAATCTTATTCTAGAATTATTAATAGGCTTCAAGGATAATTAGGTATTAGCCCAATAGCCTTTTCAAGGATCTACTAAGTATATTAATTTATTGAGAAAGGTTGATCTTAGACAAGTTAGTTATAACAAATTATGATCCAAGCAAACAAATTTAAATTTGCTCAAATTATCTTACATATAAGCCCAATTACTTAGATTTTATTACTAATCCAAATTATTAGTCAAAGTTATCATTGAGCTAAAACTCATTTTAATATGTTCACATTTTACCCCTTAAAAGAATCAATTCAAACATATGGGCTTTGGCTCATATGCTTGTTCATTTCTTGAAAACCCGGTCATTAAGGTGGCAGAAAGCGTTCATGCTCTTAACCTAAAAATTGAAAAACAAAGGAACCATAGAGAACTTTAGAAAACTAGTATCTCCACCTTCTCTCAAAAGAAAGCCCACTTGCTTGGGTTGCTTCAAAGGTTTGACACTCTCACCACTCATTTTCCTCAACACCCCCAAAATCGTACTACCCATTTAGCACAAACATCAATTCCATCTCTACACCATATCATCCCCACAAAACAATCTTCTTTATCAACCAATCCTAGAATCTACTTTTTCACATCATCCTTCACACAAGCCTTACTCTCCAGTCCTCTCTCTCTCCAAGGTTTTTTTTTTTTTTTAACTTTACTTCAAGTTCTCTGATCCATCACGATACCAGCTAGAAAAGATAACTCTCTTATCTCCTAATTTAACTCTCGATCTCCTTGGCATTTTTTAGAGAGCTGCAGAACCCCACTATCACTAACATATAGTACTATCCCTATCCGCTATGGAAGCCACTAGTGATCGTGTTTGCTATGTGCACTGCAACTTCTGCAACACTATTTTGGCGGTATGTGTACCTCTATGTACGTGGTGTCTCTCTTTAGTGTTTAATCAGCGACATGATTATTTTATTGTTCGTCCTCCTGGATCCTGCATGAGGATGAGCTATTTATCCTTTTAACATGACAAAGCATCGTCTTATTTAAATGCTCGTAATTCTATGTGGTGTCACCATCTCTGAGCTTACAAAATTTTAGGTTTTCAAATACTCTATTCTTAGACAAAGTATTCCTCGGAAGTAAGTGACACGCAAGCGTTAATTTCATTATTATTATTACTGCAATTCTTTTTTTTTTTTTTGGTTCGTATATCAGGTATAATTTATTTTCTATGCTAGTAATCTCTTGAAGATACGAAATTTTGAAGTGAAATGAACCAGTGTAAGTTTCATTGCTTAAAGACAGTCCAAAAATCTTAATATGATGTTACAATTAGGGTTTACATGAGAATTAAATCATCTTTTATTTTGTACTGTTCCATTAATTATCGCTGGAGTCGAAATAATTTTGCACTTTCTTCACACAATATAAAAGCCTCTCACTTTTTCCTTAATTGATAAGTCTAATTTTGTTCAAGTCTTGATTCTAAAGGAAGGAGATTTATAATTTTTTTTTTTTTTTGTCTAAATAAAGCCCGCACCAATCTATGATTTTAACATTTGAGGCTAAATTCAACATGAGATCTTAAGTTAAAATCCATACATAATCATCTAGCCCCTTTATATAGCTAAATTGTCCACTTAGCGAGATTCTATTAAAACTTTCAACCAGCTACAAGTAGGAGAAAAGCTTCAATAGATAATACATGTCACATATAATTTACGAGGTATGTATTGTCTATTTGTATTTTGTTTGCTAGAGGAGTGTTAATAGTGAAATATAGATCTCACAAGGATACATAACTCTAAAGTTGTATTATATCTCAACTGTCAATTGCATATATGTGCAAAGAAATCATATGTAACTATAAAGGTTTGACTTCCATGGAGACTAAATAAAGAATCTTCCAGAATAATAAGAAGAAACCTATCGACCGCAAAAAATTCAAGCAAAGGGTTGATGTTTCCTTGTGGTCAGTAAAAAACAATGGAGAGAAGATCATCATATTAAGTTACAAAAGGTAAAATGTAGAATGGAACTATAACAAATGGTCAAGTACATGTGTATTTATTAATGCTTTTGATCTGGATTAGAAGATTGTCTATGTATAGCACTTTTTAATTCCCTTAAATTTAGAACATCTTTAATGGTGGATCAAGGATGCTTTGTTCACATTTATTGTTGGACATCTTTTATTACATCTTCCACTGACATAAAGTTAACTATTCTTCAGGTGAAATACAAAACCAAATATTCAAATTTTAGGGACTTTTAAGTTCTAGAGCTATATAATGTCATGTTTTTTTGGTAAGGTATGCGTTGTTATGTTTTGATCAGTAAAAGATACAAAGAAACTGTCATTGTTTTGTGTCTAAAATATTTAAGGCCTAAGGCAATCCGTATTTTCCCTAAATTTCGATGCCTGGCTTTTATATTTTTCATCTTTGCCTAAGTTTAAGACAACCAACATTTGCTATTTTACTTCTAATATTTTCATTAGTTTGTCCCCAACCATCAATACTCTCCTTCAAGTCCAATTGACTTGATTTAATTGTGATTTGCTTTTTTTTTTTTTTCCATTATCTTGGGTTTTTTTAAGACTTTTTTTTTCATTATCCAAGGCTTTTTTAAAACCTTTTATTTAACTTAGTTTTTAGTTGGTGCCAGGCTTTTAGGTGCTTTTCTTTTTTATTTATTTATATAGTGTTGCTAGGCAGTAAACTCTGATGCAACTTATAGGAAGTGCTAGGCCATACATTTGTGTGAAGAGAGTTTACTTAGAATTGCGCCATATTAATTGAATGAGTTTTGTGTTTAAAATACTTGAAGTCTAAGGCAATCACATTTAATACTTTTATATTATAATTAATTTTTCCCAACCATATGAGGTGAAACTTTTTTATTTTTCATCATTCCACTGAAACCATACAATCATACCTTACGGAAGGGGGTTTGAAGACTCAGAATTGAGATTTTTTTCTTTTCCTTCTTTTAATCTTGTTGATTCTAAAACATTGTTGATTATCTTCAGGATATATTTTATATTAATTAACTCATCTGATGATAAGTTCATATAGAAGACAAATTTCCTTCTGTTTGCTATTTTCAATTAGTTGAAACTTCTAGAGGGATATGATAAATTGAGTTGGTTCTGAGTCTTCTTGCTTTTGTTTCCCAAATTTGTTGACTAAACTTTTCTCAATACATCAGTTTTAATTGTTATTTAAAAAAGCGAAAACTTGTGTGATTCCTTTTAGATAAAAGACAGCCTATGCACATCACATTCCATGATGTTATGAAGACAAGAATGACTCATATAGCATATTTAGAAATTTCCGAGTGGCTGGGGTAAAAGTCATAACTTATGTCGTCTGATGACAAATATTCCAAAACTTTTAACCGGAGGCTATGTTCATGTTCAATGGGTTTATGGGTCTAACATGTCCTAGTGGAAATCCGTGTAGACCTGCAGGCGCGTATAATCCGGCCATTAATTATCCGATAAGTGATATGTATATATCACCTTGGGATTAGTGGATTGCTACATGTTGATAATGTTCCAAGATCTTGCATGCGCATTTATAGCAGGATCTCAAAACTAAAAGGTTTTGGTAGATAATCCTCGTTTTATCATGTGATGGGTAAATTTTAATTATAATTTAACACATAATAATATAATTTTTTCTAAAATTTATCTATTATTTTTACGATGTGTTAATAGATGATTAATACTAACTTATCATGTTTATAAGAAGTTGGCGTATGTATCATCTGTGGATCTACACAGTAAAACACCAGTATCATTCCTCCAATGCTTCTTTCTAGTGCCAGATATATTATACTGTATCATATCTATTATATATAATATGCTTTATAACCCATTTGTAAGAGGCAGAATTTATAACATGTTTATACTTCTTTCCAATCTTAATGATCAACTCTCAATTCTCAATCATGGCCAATAAATTAACAAGAATGGGTACAACCTGCTTTTCTTTTTCGTAATTTGTAGCTTACCTTCTTTTTTTTTTTTTTTTTTTGCCTTGTTGAATAGCCAGACTTTGGTGGAAGTTATGTTTCTTTCATGAAGATATCAGACTTGCTTGAAAATCTGAAGCCATAGGTCTTACCTATACGACAAAAGCAATAAACATCATTTTTAAAACCCATCCCATCCCTTTTTCTTCTTCTTGAAATTCGAAAGCGAGCCATGCAAGCTTGTAATGTAGTGGTTTCCGTTTCCAAGTCAAGTCGTTTTCTTGCTCTCTTTCTCTGCTTACTGTCAAAAGAGGCAGATAGTGGAATGTTGCAGAGAACTGGTAAGTAATGACAAATTCGAACGTGTTTATTCATTCGATGATACATGCATACATACATAAATAGATGTATATATTGCTTTATTTTATCACATCAACTAATATATTATAAAAGTTTAGATCTTTTAAAATAACTGTTATTATATTTTGGAAAGTGTTCATGGGTACCCCAGTCCCGAACCCCCGGAAACACCAGATTACGGGACTGTTATATATATTTTATAACTCTGTCCTAGCCTAATTGAAGCAACTGAGCACTGGTGAAATGCCTCTTCTAAGTTTAAAACTAGACGATTCCAGCCAAGAAGGTTAAGAATAATCATTCTCTTTAATACATCTAATCATATCACCCTTTTCGAGGTTTGAAATATCATCTTTAATTTTATGAAACAGCTTTTGATCCTGTCAGTTTCATTATTCACATATGATCGATGATTTTTTTTTTTTTTTTTTTTTTGCCTGCCTCCATACAAGGAATTGTTTTACATATGATGAGCATTTTTTGTTCGCATGTAGTATAGAATATGTCACATGGGCTGTTTTGTGTTTTGTGTTGTGTTGTGGTGTGTGTAGGTTGGGATTCCAAGCGACAAAAGTTTCAACGTTGTGGGGGTGAGATGTGGCAGTTGTGCCAATATTCTTTCACTCAACCTTCAGGAAACGGCATCTCAGTCTGCTCCCTTAACTATTCAGACGGTAATAACGCTATATAAATTTCCCCCATTCTCTCGGCACACTAATTTCAGGTACAATAATATTATAGACATAAAATAAATTAATCCTAATTCCTGACGATCCAAAATAATTAATGCATAGAGACCACTTAAGTCATAAGGAAAAATAGAAAATTAAAAACAAGAAGAAGAAGGACATGAAATAACCCTTACATCTAGATCTACATGTCACCTGTAAGTGTAGCTTATAAGGTTCCTTTTTCAAATTTTTTTTTCCCCCCATAAGCCCCACCATGCATTTAGGGCTCTTAATCCTGGAGTAGTAAATACCACATAGGTGCAAAATACGTGGTTTACATATTGGATTTCTGTGTATGACTAACACAAATAATCATTTATATGACATCGATGAATATGAGTGATGTGTAGTAATAATATAATAATAATATTAATAATTCGTTACTTTAATCATTTTTATAATATAATGATGTAAACATTTGCATTTGTTTATTATTACCATAAATTTCACGAAGAGGATGGAATATTAATTTTAAGCTTTTAATATAACTTATGCATAATGTTATAGTGAATATCAAAATCAATCACTTGGAAGATCATATATAATGCATAAATTTCTTGAATGAAAATTTTATACAATAAATCTTATAGAGTGGAAAGTCATATATATGAATAAAATAATATACTAATCACATGAAAAGGAATTCTTATTCATCGACATTAAAAAGAAAAAAAAAACTTTTAAAATTCCTTGAAACTAATGTTAAAGTTAGAATTGCTAACATATTACATGATTGTTGCATGTATAATGAATATAAATTAAATCAACACAGTTTCTAGGGAGAATACACTCCACTTGAAAATAACAAAAAGGCATTAATTCAAATATGGGAAGCACAAAAACTATCCACAGAAAATGAAATAATGAAACAAATAAATAAATGAAATATCAATGAAATATAGAGAAATCAAATTACTTTTTAATTGCATTATGAGAAAGTGAAAAAGAAAAATATTATAATGAATATAGAACTAAAAGGTAAGAATATGAAAAGATGTAATATTTTATGGAATATAACATCACAAGAATATTAAAAAGGTACCGATATGAATTTTCGAAAAAAGAAAATTAATATGAAATAGCATGGAGTGATACTTTTTTTTATGAAAAATTATAGTACTTAAACGTACCAATATGAAAAAATATAATTATTTTAAGAAATATGTCATCACAAGAATATTGAAATGATACCAATATGAATTAAAAAATATACTAATATAAAAAGGTACGAAGAAAAAAAATTTCGGAATCATACGTTATAATAGATTAGTGATACGTGGAAACTAAGACTACGGGCCTGGGAGCAGCTTTCATTACCTGCAATGAAAAATCACTGGCAAGTGTGTTTTCTTAAATTATTAATAATTTTGAGTAATTTAAATCCTAGGTTGTTATTTTAACATATGTTTAGAGAACTTTCTATAAGAACAAATTAGCCCAAATTAAAGATGTAGATAATTGAAACGACTCCCTCTTTAACTATGCAAAATGTGCCTTTAACTCTTTTAACTTTCGTAATAAGCAATTAAATCCAGAAAATTTTAAAAATAAAAACATTTTTGGATCCTTATTCTATTATTTTTCCTTTCATAGATTTAATAATATAACATTAGAAATTAATGAAAAACCTAGACCATATTAATTTTCAAATGGAGAAAATAAGGGGCATTTTTCTTTCCAATTACTTAGTTTAAGGTAAATATCATATTTGGCACTTAAATTTTTCCAATTTGTACGAGTTAGTGTATAAAATTTGAAAGTATTAATTTACAATCTATAAATTTTTAAAGTTTCATTGAATTTATAGCATCTGTATAAGATATGTAAGTATAAAAAATGGATAAAGTTGAGTAGTCAATTGTAACAGTGGATGACGTTTAAATATTAAATTTACACTTTTATATTTTCAATAGTGAAATTATAAAAATTAATAAATTTAAGTACGAAATATAATAATTAGTCTTTTCTTTAAAATGAAAAGCCAAATCGAATAGCAAGTATTATTTTCCTACAATCAACTTTGAAAAATTCCAAATCATATATAATGAAGTCAAATCAATTCTAAGTATTTTTTTTGGTCTAATGTGGTTTGACAAAATTCGAAATCATATTATTCAAGAGAAATTTTGGTTTTCACTTATTTAAAGTACGACTATATAATTTGGTTGATTATGTAGGTTCGGCCGACAATTAAGTTTATAGAGTGGCTTCGTGTTTAGAATTCTTTCTTTATTTGTATAAATATTAATAAATAAATAATACTAGCTAGTTTATGTGAGATTATTGTGAGCGCATGAAAATATTTATGGAAATTAATATTTTTTTTAATTTAACTTGTGAATGAAGTCGTCAAAGCTAACAATGTGGTTTTTCGAATGATAAAAACGAAAAAAGCCCAAACCCAGTTTTATTTTTTGATTTGGTTTAAAGATTAAGAAAACTGAAGAACATACGTCAACTAGGAATTCTATATCCAATATTTACCAAAAACATCAGGAGAGTGAAATGGATACAACCACCGAAAAAAATGAGTTACATGAAACGACATTTAATTTAGTTTTTTCCCTTTTTTTGCCAAGAAATTTAATTTAGTTTAAATGAATATATTTTCTTATATAAAAAATACAAAGAAGCTTTTTTCTCAATGCATGTGCAATTAAAAAGATTAATAGGAAGGAAATTTACTTAAATTCATGCACTAACTTGCTCCTAAAAAGTCATGAAGTTCGCAAATGTGGCGTATCAGAGATACGTAGAGAAACGGTGGACAAGTCAATTGCTATATTTCACCTTGTGCTACCGTAGAGTCGTAAATGAAAGGAGTTTGACACGATATGCTACTGGCTTTGTGTTAGACAGGAATTCAATTGAATAAAGAATCATAAGTTTGAGCTCCAATCAATGCGATTAAAATAAAATTTCTTTTAACTCAATTAAATTTGTTACATTTGACTTTCTGAAAGATAATTTTTTACTTTAATTAAAATAATTTTGATAAACAAACTTATCTCAAACTCAACTAATGCTTAAACTTGATTTAATTTTGATTAATTTTGCAAGCTAGTCTATTTACATATAACGAACTTGACCTCAAGCCATTAGGCTATTTATTAGGCAGCTTGTTAAATCCAACTAGAGTAAAATAAACTTAAATAATTCGATAGTAGATTTTGGCTCATTTACAATCCTAAACTAATGCATGATGAAAAGGCAATGAATGATAACAAGTTGTTAATTCTCAAAAAATTTTATCTCTCAAAATTTAGAATTTCATATGTTTGTGGACAAAACAAAGAAAAAAATTACACAAATTGACGTAATTAATTATATATAATTTTTCATGCTTTATTTCATTTGAATTTATAAAGAAATGACGTGTTTTCAAGTTTTGTAAACTTGTAAACTTATAATCTATATATTTGCTTTTAACAAACACCATTTAAGGTTAATCACTGTTTAGTTATGGGACGTGTCATTTTAATAATCAATAATGGTTAATTTAGTAAAATGATATTATATATATGATTAAATAATTAAAAAATGTAAATTTTTAAAGGAAACTATTTGAGTTCATACTTTAACTCTCTTATATAGCACCTGAAGGGGGAAGACCAATCAAACGACCCTTAACGATGGGAATCAGCCATTCCAAGGTCATAGGTTAATTGATGAAAGAGAATCTAAAGTGGTGAATTGTGACTCACACGGCTCTATAGGTGGGGAGGAAGTGGGTGTCCTCTTTACAAACAAATAAATAAATAAAATAAAAAAAAATGAGGAAAATGAAATACTTCAAATCCAACGTATCGTGATTGGGTTAAACAACTTAAGAGAATCCAAGAAGTTTTGGACATGTTTACTTTTTAGTTTCCGTAGTGGCTAGGTTGTCATCAAACTATAGGGTAGCAGGTGCCTAACTTAGTTTCCGTGGCGTGGTGGCAGGACCTTCACCACCATATAGCGTAGTAGGTGGCTAACTATCTATGGCGGGAGTTATCATCCTGCATGTAAAATTCCCATTCGCTCGCTATCTTATGACTTGGGCGTAGAAGGTCAAGTGGGTAGGGATGAATTTGAGTATTTACATTTTTATTTTTATTTTTTCCGTTTTTAACTTTTACAGTATCTATATATATTAATTTATGCAATCAAATATATTAATTGTATTATCTTATTAAAAATATTACTTTTAACCAATTAATATATGAAATGTGTCTTCTAAATCATTATCAATCAACAAGAAATTATAGCTTTTGTATTTATTGAATGGAAAAGCATGGTTTTCAAGCGCACTCTAGAGAGTTAAAATATTAATTATATCAAATATTTAGATCATTCATTGGACTAAGTGATGAGCCTCAAGAATGCAACTTTATATTAGAATGATCAAGGGAGATTCGATATGATATGATTGGAGTATGACCGGTTAGAACAACCTATCTATCATGCTATGTTTCCAAATATGGCTTATGCACAAAAAGAGACTTTTTGACTATCATTTGTCAAGGTGATCCAATGGATAGCATTGATGGTTAAACTCTATAAATATTCCAAGTCCCTTTAAATAATGAGACACAAAGGTGCTATCAAATTTCTGTCTCAAGAGATGAAATACTTGGTCATTACTGCTTGTGGAGTTTGATACTTGATAGCTTCTCCACCTATCATAAGTATATTTGAGACAATAATGATTGTCTACTCTCCTTCCTTATTCCACTTCTCTCTTAATCATTCTCACAGTGATATTATGTGTCATTTCTTGCAAGCCATTTGTAACACGATAGTCACGCAGTATGCATATGACTGTTTCTACTCAAATACATACATCTACACATACCAAAACACATCAAGCTTTTATTGTTTTCCCATTCATTCCCATAGAAAATTCCACCATTCTACCCTATATTGGTGTTATTTTATCATCTTTTTAATATCCTTTCTTCACTATTTTTTATTGTGCATTTGTGAGAATAAGATACCAATATATATGTACATATAAATACATACATACCTCTCTTATAAAATTAAATACTTTATGGTCTATCTAAAATTAGACTTATTTTTTTTCTTTATTTTATTAAGATCGTCAAAAACATTAAAAAAAAAAAAGAACAAAAAGGAAGGAACCAAAATTTCACTTGCAATGACTAAAATATACTTTCAATCTAATTCCTTAATATCATATTGACTTTCATTTCTAACTCTCAATCCATAATAGGTGATTGTCAATTTTAACATCAATTATAAAACAACAAATAAGATATATAGATTTGATATTTTCAAACATTAGTTTTCAAATAGATTTAAATCAGACATGAAAAACATGCATATAAAATAAAGGAAAGAAAAAAAGGTTATCTAAACAGATCAATGCTATTAGACTATAAGGGTCACTGGTGATACCTGATTTGGTATAGGTTGGAAATTAGAAAGATTTATTGGTATTAAGCCCTAACATGTTTGAATGAAAATAATAATTAAGTACTAATGTTACTTTGACAAATGGTGGTGATAATGTCTCTGTCAATCTTTTGTTATAATTTTATTGGTATAACTTTAATTTATTTGCGTAGCATATTACCATCATCAAAGCTTTTTTTGTTGGGTTGATATGGGTTGTGATGGTGGACATAGTTGTGGTTGTCGTTGTTAAAGGAGAGTGATTAGTACTTTGGGGATTGAATAAATATTCTTGTCTCTTACCAACACATGAAATGGTCATTTCCGTGAAAGGTAAACATTTTATTCGATGAAATCATTATTAATTGAATACCCATTCCACCTAATCGAACATTATATAATCTAGGGGAAAATATAGTAAGAAAACTAAATCTTGACATATAATATACGCAAGTTATGAGCCCTGTAAACACCAACAGGGAATTATATGAAGGACGATCTTTTCCTATACAACTATATCTGTATCTTTTGATGAAATGGGTTTTATATAATTGCATATGTAGGAAACAAGTATGGAGTATCCGGATTATAGCGAGAAATGCCAGCCATCTTTCAAACGTAGCAGTATTTCATTTCATAAATTGTTCCAGAAATCAGCAACTTTCTTCACACTCCCGCAGTAAAAATATCTCTCTCTCTCTCTTATCTATCTATATATATATATGGAATAAAAATTATTAATTGAATTTCTTTAATTTTTGATACGGCTGACAGTGAGATTTAGCATAATTGAACCATTGCAATGTGCCAGACCAGAATTGACAAATTGTGGTATCGCTAAGAAGTTAAATGAGGTGCATATTGCTAATAAAAAATTTTAAAATAAATAAATAAATGAAAACGTTGGTGAAGTGTTCTCTCACCATACATGCATGTGTGCGAAGATGATGGAAAATTGTATATGTTGTCAAGAACCTTAAAAGAAAAAAAAAAAAATTATGGGGCTGTATATATATGCATCCGATACGTATGAATAGACGTAATTCTACATTGACAATTTGCTGAATAAAAACTTTTTGAAAAATGATAGCGAGAAATTTCCGGAACATACATACAATTTTTGATAATTCGGTATAAATTTCTGATTACCTTTATATATTTTTATATTTTTTTCTAAATTTTTGTTACTTTACTATTTTATAATATTTCTATAGGGAAAATGAGGTCAAGTGAGGTTGGACGCATATTAATGATATAAGAGACTAAACATTCATTTTCCAAATTAGAGCTAACAACACATTGGGAAAAAATAATATATAAGCACATTGCAAATTAGCTTAAAAATTTAATGGTAGTATCATGAAGATATCCACCGAAGAAAATGTTAGCTGGCATAAACAAATAATAGTGAAGTTTACAGTTACAAATACCTAAAGTGACTATACTTTTGATTTTTGTAATTTAATATCTGAATTTTTTATTTTAATGATTTAGTATTCATTGTTTCTAACATTTTCAATTAAGTGTCTTGGTGAATGGAAAAGTTAACAATTGTTACATTTTCTCACATCTTAGTATTTGTACTTTAGTTTTCATTACATTTTTGTGTTTATATATTTAATTTTGATGTACTTTAGTGTCCATTCACTAATTAATTTGTGAAAATTGATATTTTACTTTTCTTATGTGTTATATTATTTTAAAATTTAAAAGAAAGTTATTTATTAAATTGTTAAAAATCAATTTCAAAATTTTTATGCATATATTATTTTAGAAATAAAAAAATTATTTATATATGAGAAGTTCATCGTAAATAATTTTTACATTTAATCTTTGACTATGATAAAATCCTATATCACTAGAAAGCTTTTACCATCAATTTAAGATCTAATTATGTATCCCAAGATAACATAGACTAGGTAAAATTTGAAATGGTTTGTAATTTGTAAATCAAGTGTTATTTGCTTGATAGATCAAATTCGAAATTTGTTGAATAATACATCTCTATATATTCTGTGAATTTTATATAGCAACGAACTTCAATTATAATTATACGAGAAACTAGAATATATTTTTTTCTTTAAATAAATATTTTTTGTTAATTTCTAATTAAAACATTAATCAATCAATATGGATAATATCATTATTGTGCATTAAGAAATTGTCTTTGTGTGGTTATTACAATCTTATTCTTGCCACCATTTCTATGAGTTTCAGCTCGAATTCAAACAAAATAGAAAATATTAACAGTCGAGGCTTATAATAAAAGAGATTTGCCCCATAACTGACAGCGGTCAAACGTTCCAAATGGCTTTGCATATCATTATATACGGACATGATAAAAAAGACAACATCAAATGTCCTCAAATACATGTAGTCTCCTTAAATAAACATAAAGAGGTTACTTATGGTTGCTCGGATATGTGGGCGCATTTTTTAGGATAGCGGCCTATTTAAAATAAAACTTGTAGATTAACCCAAACACATGAATGGTAGTTTCTCTAAACTAAAACCTATAGAAGTAGATAAAAGACGAGTGTTAGCTAAATTACCTTTGCATTCAATATTTCTTGCACCAAGTTTCATTTCATCCTTCTGAGCATATGCCTACCAATGTGGATGGATGTATATTTTTTGGTATAATACCATCTTTTCATGAAATTTGATGGATGATCAATTGAGGAAAACCTTTCTTTTCCAAACACATCATAATACTTCTTACTAACTCAATCAACTAAGGAATTGTTCCACACAGCTGCAACAATAAGTCTCAATCCATAATCTTTAAGGGAGATTTAAAGAAATACCGCTTATGTTATTGGGGATCTTCATAGTCACATTCCTTAGTTAACCTTAATCTCACCAGAATTTATCAACAATGCCACTCTAAGAATCACTTCTTCCTTCTACTTCTGACTCATAATTGCTAGCAATTATATTTAATCCATTACCATGTCAATGTAAGTTATGACAAACTTCACTGACATTATAGAATGTCTATCACCTAACCTAAGATTGGAAAGGCAAGATGATGGTAACATGCAACATTAATTGTTTTATAGGTGTTTAGAAAAACATTTGGCTTGCACTGATATCTATGCATTGACTAAGAAGATGCCTTGGAATCTCATGGTCTTAGGATCAATCAAAACCACTAGTTTTAACAAGGAAACTCCAATGCTTCATCACACAAATCCCCATCCACCTTATCTTGCTGTATTGATGCAATGCCCTCCATATCCTTTTAATCCTACATTTCTTATTTGTGATCTTTTTCAAAAATAGTCAAACATAAATTATTGTCGTACATTTAAGAGTGTGTAGTAAATGGTTGATCACATTTAAAGTTAACCTTTTTTTTTTTTTTAAATTCTCTATAAATTCTAAATAACAAAGTGGTATTAACCTCTAATCCTTATGTATCGTGAAAAACCAAACTTAAACTATTATCTATAGGATCTTTAAGAACTTGAAAAGATGTATAGTTAGAAGAATAACTATTTTGAACTCAACTTGACTTAGTATATGAGTTTAATTCATTAAGTTATAGAAGATTTAGAATTTTAACTATCAAATTTTCTTTCCGTATGAAAAGAGATCTCCATAGCTTTCACTAAAGTGTGTAGAGCTAGAGTATTGACTCATGACTAGATATCCTTACTATAGCACTAAGGTTGTAGCCTGATAATGGTAACTCCAGTAATATAAGGCTTATGACGACAAAGCTTAAAATACTTCAATGTAAGAATCCATATTCGAAGTTTTACTTAGAGTTGATAAACTCCCAAATGATAAATTTTTGTTTGTTATATAGACATTATTTTTTAGTAAAAAATCCTTGTGTTAATCGATGAATTTTCCTTTGTACATATGAAATAATAGGCGATTCTTTCTACATGTAAATCAATGTAAGTATTGCCTTCTTATTAATTAGTTCTTATACATTGAATGTTAAAGTTTTTGCTTGGCTTGAGCAATCTAATTTATTAGATGATATCAAAAGTCATAATTAATACGAGTTGCATTACTTCAACACTTTTTGTTAATCTCCACTTAAGCATGTTGGGAAAGATCTAGCCTTTTTTTATTGCCAATGACACTAGGATTTACGTGGAAAACCTAATTTTGGGAAAAACCATGGGACCGCCATACACAAATTTTTCCACTATATCAATATAATGGGTTACACAATTTCTCACTGAATATCACTAGTGGATCTCACAATTTCACCACAAATGGTTAATATCACTCAACAATAAGTTCTCTCTCTCTAGGGTTTCTCTCTAAGTTTTAGGAATGGCTTCTCAAATTCACATGCAAACCTTAGGACAAATAAGAAATTATATATTATATATATATATGTAAACAACAAAGGTGGCATGTAATAAGAAGTAAGCTGGCGGCTTAAGTATTTGATGACTGATGTTGAAAACGCTGAAGTTGTGTACTATGTTATGCCACCTAGTATGCTAGTGGCTTTAACATGTACACAGTGCATACCACCTAGGTAGGCGACATTAAAGCTAGTAGACCAACTCGAGCTCTCAGAAAAAAATTGTAAAAATGAAGGTCAATGTAGCACGATGAAGGACGATAGAGTACAATTCCATCTTCGCTATGTTACAGCAAATTTCAATCTTTGTTTGCAAAATTCTCCTTATTCAAATCCTTTCAAAGTATATTCTGTACTGAGGATACTTTATTATATACCATATGAGTTGGATCTATAACCAACAAATCCCTAACTCATATGGGGGGTTTCATTACTCATGTTGTATTCTAACAAGATTGAGTTTCTCTTGGATAGCCTTAATCATCATATCTGATGCATTATCATCAATATGGATCTTTGAAGCTTCAACTATTTTGACTTCAGTACATCTTATAATAATACTTACATCAATGTGTTTAGATTTGGAATGGAACATTTGTTCTTGCTGAGATGTATGCACTTGACTATGATGAACATCGTTAAATCATCTTGCAAAAATTTCATCATAAACTTCTTTGTATGCTTCAGTCACAGCTATATACTCTGTTCAGTAGTGGATAGTGAAAATACTTTTGCAATTTTAATTGCCAAGACACTGTCCCTTTACATAAGTATTCATATACCCTAAGTGGACTTTTCGAATCAAATAACAGCATATCAGCATCTAAAAACCTTTCAATAGACTCACCAAATACTAAGAATATTAGAAGTGCCTTGAGATACTGAGAATATTTTAATAGCATTCCAATGTCTTTACTTGAATTCGAGAGATAGGGGTTACAACACTACAGCAAGAGCAATATCTAGTTTCTACATATATTGCATACATCAGACTCTCAACTACTAAAGGATATGTGATCTTCTTCATTTCTTCTTTGTCTGCCTTATTTTAGGAATTGAAGTGAATTAAGCTTGAAGTGACTTACAAGTGGAGATATCTCTCCTATGATACCACAGTTTATGGTCTTCCTATCTCGATTAATTTACATCTCGAGAATTTGGCGTGTGGGTCCTAAGTTTTTCCATTACAAAAGACTTATTCAAGCAATCTTTAAATCATGAATCTTTTGGCATATGTCAACAATTAACATATCATCTACATAAAGTAGGAGTATAATGAACTCATCAGTAGCAATTTCTTGATGACGACACAATAGTCTGATGCAGTCTTAGTATAAACCTGATAACATAGACTTAAATTTTGTGTAAACTATCATGAAGCCTGCTTTAGTCCATACAAGCTCTTCTTCAATCTACATACAAGATTCTTTTTTCCTTGAGCTCAACCTTCAAGATGCTCCATATAAATTCTTCATCTAAGTTACATAAAGAAATTAGTCTTCACATCCATCTATTCAATCTCTAGGTTTAAACTAGCTGCTATAGTCAGTATAGCCGAATGGAAGGCATCTTCACCACATGTGAGAAAATCTCATCAAAATCAACCCTTTTTTTGATTAAAACTCTTTCACAACCAGTCTTGCCTTGTACTTAATTGTAAGCTATTTTATTAGTCTTCAATATGTAAACCATTTGTTTTTCTAAGGTCTCTTGCCTAAGCAGTTGCACTAATCATATGTCTTGTTCTAATGCAAGGAATCCATTCTTCTTACATGGCTTTAACCACTCTTTCTTTTAATCATGTAACATGCTTCTAATAACATTTAGGTTCTCCCCATCAGTCAAATAATATTCATCTAGACTGTATCTAGTAGATGGTCTTCTATCTATTGAAGATCTTCTTAACTAAATCTTTGATGAGGCTCTTGGGGGTGCTTAATTTGATCTTCACATCTCCCATCAATGTTAGATTCTTCAGGTGAGGACACTTGATCAAAATCTGTAGGGATCTCACCTGACGGTTTCATCTTTTCAGGCTTTTCAATATCTTCAATGGTCTAATCTTCAAGAAAGACCAATCTTGCTTCTGACAATTTTCTTATCAGTTAGATTACATAGCCTATACCCATACTCATCATGTGCATAACTAAGAAAAATGCACTACTTCGAGTTAGCATCTAGCTTTTTCTCTCATCCTTTGGAATATACACAAAGCCTACAACCAAATATACGTAATGATCATATGAAACATCTTTACCTATCCATACTTTTCTAGGATATCTCCATCCAAGCATATGAAGGAGACAAATTTATCAGATCAGCAACTGTCATCATAGCTTCACTTAGAATGATTTAAATAGCTTAGCATGTGATAACATACACTTCACTCTCTCAATGATGGTGTGATTCATCCTTTCAACACCATTTGCTATGGGGTCTTTGGAACTATCTTTTTCAGTTTAACCATGATCTTTACTGTGTTCTTCAAATGGTCCTATGTACTCTCACTATTGTCAGCTCTGACATATACCAAATGTCTTCCTATTTCTTTCAACTTAGTGTGGAATTGCTTAAACACATCCAGCATTGATCCTTGGACTTCAAAGCAAATGTCAAAATTTCTACAGTGATCATCTATGAAGGTAACAAAAATAGAGAGCACCATTTACTGTCCTGGTTTTCATATAGCACACATCAGAGTGAACCAAATCTAATATATGAGATTTTCTAGCAGGTAGGTTTCTCTGAAATGCAACTCTATATTGTTACCAGCAAGACAATCTGTGAAAGTTTTCAAAGGTATACCTTTTGTATTGGCAGAAGTTGTTTCTTAACAAGCATCTGAAGCCCTTTCTCACTTATGTGACCAAACCGCCATGTCAAAGTTCCATAAAACTATCATCTATCTAATTTAGGTTTCCTTTACTCAGTTTTGCTGACATAAGTAAAGTGTATTGGATTTCTTCCTTTAACCATAATGAGAGGACCATTGGTGAGCTTTCATTTTCCTTCACTAAAGTGACTTGTAACCATCATCATCAAGCTTCCCTGCAAAAATAGGTTCAAGAGAATATTTGGAATATGTCTTACATATTTAAGAATGAGCCTGCAACTGTGTTAGTCTCCAAAACAATATTTTCAATGCCAACAATTTTTTATATTTCATTATTTCTCATCCTAACATTGCAACAGTAACCTAGTATAGGATGAGAAAACTCACCATGTGCGGTCACATAAAAAGAGGCACTAGAATCAATAACCTAGTCACTATCAAGACTAGCTAGACTAACTACACCTCATCCCAAGTAACAACAACTTTACTACCTATTGTTGCAGCAGTAGTGTCTTCATCTTCTCATCACCTTTTCCTTTCTTACTCTTTTTTCCATAGTCTACATCTTTCTTGTAATGCCTTAGCTTGTCTCAATAAAAAACAGTTAACCTTCTTCTTGATTTAGATTTTCCTTGGATTTGTCAAATCTATCTTATTTGTCATTTGGCCCCTATTTTTGCTTTACCCTCCTTTCTGACTGTCAGTAACAAGTGCTCAAGTATCAAAACTCATACCTAGATCTTTCTTTGGCCTCTTCATTCATCAGACTATCCTTTACCATTGCAAAGGTAATGCTCCATCTGATCGAACACAAGTGTTCAAACTCTTAGGCAATGAATCAGCAACAACAATGCCTATATTTCATCATCTAGGACAGTTTCATCGCAGTAAGTTGATTCACAAGCCTTGAAAATCATTCAAGTGCTCAATCATATTGAAGCATCTTTGTATTTCAAATTCACTACTCTCTAATCAAGGAGGTTTTGTTTAAGCTGTTTGTCTCTATACATGGGCTGCAATTTCTTCCATAGAACATCTACTTAGTCTCTAAACAACATGATGATACATGCTTTGACCACCACTGTCAGAGATAACCATAGTCTTTCTATGCAGGATCACCCAATCTGATCAGATTTGTCCTATGGCTTTGTAATATCACTACCTAAGGGAAAATACAAGTCTTTATAAAACAATAGGTCCTTCATCATATTTTTGATAGAATAAGTAGATGAGTTTAGTTTTATCATTGTACTTCACGATTCAACGTTTTCGTACTTCATTGAAAAACCTAAATTTCTTTTCTTACACTTAACTCTGTAATACCACTTGTTAGGAAAAGATTCGACATTCTTCTCTTGCCAATGGGATAACATACAAAAATTAATCAAAGAAAATGTGGAATTTAAAACCAATGACACCAGGATTTATGTGGAAGACCCCAATTTTGGGAAAAACTATGGGATCGCCACACAAATTCTTCCACTTTATCAATATAATATGTTACACAATTTCTCGCTAAATATCATAGTGGATCTCACAATCCTCACCACAAATGGTGGATATAACTCAACAATAAGCCTCATTCTCTCTAGAGTTTCTCTCTAGGTTTTAGGAACTACTTCTCACACTTCACATGCAAACCTAGGACAAATAAGAAGTATATATATATGCAAAAAATAAATGCTAGCATGTAATAAGAAGTAGGCTAGCGACTTAGGTATTTGATAATCAGTGTTGAAACTGAAGTTGTGTACAACATTGTACATCACCTACTATGTTGGCAGCTTTAACCTGTACACCAGCAGCATACCCACTAGGTAGGCGGCATTGAAGCGGCCTAGACCAACTCGAGTTCTTGGCAAAAATTGTAAATGAAGGCTGACTGTAACATGTTGAAGGCTGATGGTGTACAATTCCATTTTTCATCAATGTACAACAAATTTCAACTTTGTTCTGCAGAAATTCTCCTTATTCAAATCCTCTTTCATGTATATCATATACTTAGGATATCTTTGTTATAGACCATATGAGTTAGACTATAACCAACAAAGCATCATCTCTTTGTGTTCACTCCATTAAATTATTTAATGCCTTAAGATAAAATCTATGAACAATGAACGCTATTGGAGTTCCAACTCAATCATGAGATACTTTAATTTCTTACATTCCATTCTATAGCATTGCTTGTGTTGATATCATTTAACCACGTAAATTTTAATATTGATTTCTATTTTTTAGCACTTTTGCAAATCAAAATATTTACACTCATTCATTTGATCACGAACCATCTTCTCTAGAGTTTTAAGTAGCATTCTGCTCTCACATTGGTGGATTTTCTACCAATGAATCCAATTGATTATAGCTAAAATTCAATTAAGCAAACAAAAGGTAGATTTTTTGACTATAGTTATAAATTATTCAAATTTCCATATATTGCTCTTGAGCAATATTCTGCCTAACTAAGGATATAACTAAATAAATCTAATATATTAATATTTTGTACTATCAATGAGCCACTTTTAAGCTCTTTACCCTAATTTAGTAACTAATTATTTCTATAGACTTCTAGGAATCTAAACGTAATCAAAAGTATAATCATACATATAAGAGCTAAAATAAACAAGTACAACAAACTAAACAAACAAATATACAAACTAAAAACAACTTAAAACTAAAGCAAACAAATTTATGGCCACCCTAAAATTGTACACATGTACAAATAGTTAATGTGTAAGCAAGTTTATATGAAATGTTCACCTACACTTTCAAAACAATAATTAAATATCTTTAAGGGAAAATGTAAAAAATGGTACCTATTTTTTACAAAAAGTTTTATCAGGTATCTGAAATTTGGTTTTGGACAATTTGGTACCTAAATAAGCTTTTGTGGACTTTTTTCATACCTAATTGAACTTGCTTCAGATTTGAAAAAGTCCACATAAATTTTTTTAAGTATGAAATTTTCAAAATCAAATTTTAGATATGAAAAAGACTACGAAATTTTATTTTTGTATCAAATTATTAAAAACCAAGTTTCAGGTATCCGATTAAACATTTTGGAAAGTTAGGTACCATTTTTCTCATTAACCTAATATTTAATGATATATTTTCTAGTTAGAATTTGATAATAGCAACATTATGTATATTATCTCATATACTTTATGGAGTGAAAATTGAACTGTAAATTTTAGTATGTAGAGATCATAGGTAATCTTTGTTTTAAAATTTGGAACTTATAGTTGAAAGGGTATAGTAGTACGAAATATGACCTTTAATCTATCCCAAGATCTACTCTAAACCAATACTCTATATATTAAGGTTCCATATTCAATGATTACTTGCAATTTCTCAAACATATATGGTGTTCAAGAACATAAATTGTACAATATGTCTAGTATTTTAATTTTACAAATATAATATAATTTCAATTCATTTCTCTAACTTATACCATTTTTAGGTTAAACCTCATTCAACTAGTTAAATGTATCTTAAATGTCGAATTCAATTGCTAATGTGGTTTATGTTTATTGTCCCATGCACCCTTTATTAAAATTTTTTATATTTTATTTTTATGATTGAATTTAAAAGCAACAATAATATACAATTTTAACACTACAATTTGAAAATAATGGCTAAAAATATTTGAGTTGGAAGAAAACATTTTAAAAACTCACATGTTTCATAACATACCTTAGAACTACAAATTTCATTAGGTATGGATGTTGAGTGGTTCCTATGGATACTTGACAAGTTATAGTTCCAAAGTTCTAAAACATATAAGTAGAGGGCATACTAAATTTGTCTCATTTACCGTTTGCCCACTCATCCCATTTAAATCCACCGATAGTAATGTGGCCAAGACAGGAAATTTTTTTTTGTCTCAATAGGCCAGAAAGTTGCCTGTTAACCAAACTAAGGCAAGTCATCACATCTAATTAAGCACATTTTTGTTTTGCCAAGATTACGCAATGGAGAAGAGTTTTCTCTAATTGGGATAAATATCCAATATAATATATTTATATATATTATAGTTTCATTATTTTGCATTGAGTTAATGAAAAATATTTAATTTATAACATATTTTATTACTTTTTTTTATGCTTCAGTTATTTAATAACATTATGCCAATTTTTCTCACAAAGCTATATTAAATAGTAATATTAATTTTAATGTCTTTTTTGCATTATAATAAATATTTAATTTACATTTAAAATTTATATATGTTGACAAATAAAAAGAAAGTAATATCAAATTGAAAAAAATAATCTAGTGTACAAACAATCATATGAATTAGAGTCCTCAAGTCATTGAAATGGCATGAAAATATAAGTTTAGCAAAAATAATAATAAACAACATAAAAATAACAAATTGAGAACCTGACAATAGATAGCCTAGTGTGTATGAACCTAAAAGTTATTGTACCTGAGTCAATCAAGTACTCATGGTCATTTACGATGAGGTAGCAGAAATGGTGAGAGTTGATTGTAGATACTATCCATACGTACGGAGGCAGTGCGTGCATGTAGTATGAACTAAGATGCTATTATTGTGACAATGGAGAAGCTGGTTGAGCGATCTCGGTCTTAGTAATAGAGCCATGCTAGGGAATAGGTAGAGGCTATAAATGGGCTATTGTTGAGTGAACAAGCTAGCTAATGTTGTTGCCCATTTTGTTGCTAGTGCCCATGGTGCATAGCCTGCTGTGTGGGGCCGTCTCTACTATGTGAGGAGCTACTTATGGATCCAACTAGGGGCCAAAATAGTGGCTGACTCGATCTCGTAATATCCATAGTACATTTGTGGAGTAGAGCTATGGGTGCAGATGGCACATGAGTAGGCACATATCTCCTTGACAACTTATGTACCATAACCCATGTCTCCCCTAATATGAATCTTTGGTCAAACATCTCCTTTATAATAGCAACATCGCTCATAGGTTTCTAATCTATCACAGCAACATATACGTCCTCCGCTCTCTCGCAACAATTTGTGCTTAATATAATAAAGAAATGGTAGTTTTATCACTAATTTATAGAAATGGATATAGTCAATTGCCATAAAAAAAATGATCCAATATTATTACATAATTAGCTATTGACTCCACAAACCCCATTAATTTATCGCCTACCCATTCCTCTTCTTCGCATGCATATACTGATAATTCTACGTGGGTTTAGTTAGAAATAACAAATAAAAAAAAAAAGAAAAAATAGATTAAGGGGCAAATTAATAAATTATGTGCATATAGTGAAATGAATATAGAAAATGGATATTGTCACGTTCATTGGTCAATACATGATACAACATCAGAATAATGGAATTCACTTGAAAAGAACAACATAAGGACATTAGAAGGACAAACGACTAGGATCCTATCTGCTTCAAGGTTTACTTATTTCTATTCTTTGTATTTACTTTTGATCAATACTACAAAACAAAGAACAATAAAGTTTTCATCAACGTAATATAAGTAGTTGCATGTCAACTAGCGGTTGTTAAACATGCATACCTAGTACTTCTCATCTATCTCAAAGAAGCAACACAACTCCTCCACTCCTTGACCCTATACTCGTATCTTGGTGGTGGCTAACTCACAATTACCTCTCTCTACCTAACTACTTATGATATTTATGCAATTTATAACAATTTAAGTGTAAATTTTATTAGAGAGAATTCAACCTGATCCATCATTTTCAAATGCTCTTTTAGTTGTTGGTTAATGAGAACTTTTGTTGTACATTAATGTTAATTACCCACGTTAGTGAAGACATAAATTTGAAATAATTAACATAAGTATGCATCGGATCAAAAATGAACTTATCATAACACTTCAGATAATGTCATGACGATATGCCTCTAGGAAGCTTGACCACGCCTTACCTTTAGAACCCTCTACAATCAACTTGGTCAATGCCTTGTGGTATAGTTTAATCATACTTAGAGGCTTGCACATGATACCTATATATTTGTTAGGCATGGTAACTGCTGGCCTCTAACCAGTCCTGTTAAACTCATCGTCCACCTTTAGCCCTTTATATAGGCCCCGACGTTTGGTTGCCACCATGATATCATCCGTCTCCAAAGCAACTACTTAGGCATTCTACTCCTTATAGTTGCAGCTTCCAAGCATCAAGCATGTAATGTAGGACATCATTGCTTGATTATAGCTCGTTGAACCCCAACTTTTGTATAGGCTAGATGAGGGATCGTGTGATGGTCTAGACCTTACTTGAGTGGGATCAGTCAACAGCAACGTAAACAATCCCCTTACACGATCAAGTAGAATAATTAATATATCAATCATGCATGGACATAGAAAATAGAAATGAGTCGAAATGAGGACTTAACTTGTGTATTGCTCAAGGTGGCTATCTTGATCTTACATGATCACGTCGAAGAAGACATGATTTATCCTACAAGTTGTCATATTATACATATAGTAGGTCTAGATCATTACAAATTTATATATGTAAAGAACAAAAAATTTACCCCTACATGTTATTATACTCATCGTTATTATTGTAAGCATGGTTATTGTCATCTTTGTCGTCACCCATACCACTACAACCTTTGTCGACTCAAGTAAGCACACTAGGTTTCCTAGGTAAACGAAGATGTGATTGACGTAAATTGTCCATGGTTATGAAACCATTGGCTGGAAAGGCTCCTTGGTATCTAGTTGCTCTTCCAGATTACCCTTGATGGGGGATTGGCTTTGGAAAAATCTTAGGTGAATAGATGTCGATAGTGAAGTTTTTGGACAACTTTACCAACATTAGATCATTTGCTCGAGTCTTTTAGGTAAAATACTTGTTACAAGTGTTCTATGAGAATGTACAGTCATCATCATAACAAGTTTCTGTGTTGATTGAGATGAGGCCTCCATTGATGCTTTCTAGTTTGTCCAGTTGGTAGCAAACCACTTAAACTAAATAAAACACATACCTACACCCTAGTTGTAACCAAGTTTTAATATATAAATCTTCTAAATTTTCTTCCTAACTATGGTCCAAAAGATAAAGTGCACCTACCAATGTAATATAGAAAGAAAATGTAGGTTATATTCCTTGGGGATTGCTTAGCTCCTATCCTATTTACTCTCTTCCATTATTTAACCAGCAAGATCACAAGGGATTTTAGTATTTACTAATATTCAACTACTTTTGTACAAAGACGCAGATTAATTCACAAAGCATAATCTCAAAATAAAAGAATTAACTTAGTCTTTGCTTCACCAACAACCTTATCATGTAACTTCATTAAAAACACATAAGAAATCATTATTACACTCTTGAACAGCCAAGTTCTCTAAGATATGTTGAAGCCTCTCTCGAGATCATCAACTTCTAATCTGAAGTTTAATAATTAGAATCTCTTCCTAACCATTAGCAACTTAGAATCACATTAAAATCAAGAATTCAATGTAAAACCAACAAGTGATGGAAGAATTTTACCACTCTATCTCTAGATGTTATGAGTAATTTTCATTAATAGCTTAGATATATTTAAGTGAATGATTTCTTAATGTATTCAAATGAAATCTAATATGAATTCATAGGTGCACATATAAATCCAAGATCATTATGCTCAAGCTATTAATTTCAAGAATTCAATAATATTTTAATAATATCGTCAGTTGAAACTACATGAATCGTGTTTGTATCCATGAAATCTAAGTAGACTTAACTACTCCTCCATCAAAATATAGAAATTAAGCATCAATTCAAAAGAAGCATGAGATAATATATAAGAAAACACCTATTAAGAGTAGAAATCTTTACAGTTGAGATCTAATTTAGCTATTGAATTGATCAACCTTCGAATTTTACAAAACCCTAGCAAAGCTCTTCTTTCTCTCTCTAAAACTCTCTAAAAATAGTTAATATCTATATATTCTCTATCTATAATATGGATTTGATACTTTTATTCATAAAAAAAACACGATATATTGTTAGTTAGTTGCTAACATACCAAATTCGAAACAAGAAAAAACTATGGGTAAGATAGGGCAGTAATCATGGGAAGAAGTGTGCCTAAGTTTCAAGCTGTATTTGCAACTATGACAATTCTCTCAAATGTAATTGTGCCTTTGAATTAGGACAGGTTTGAAACTATGAATTCAACTCATTGAATGTTCTTCTTATCCATACATGGTCGTGGTTTATGATGGGATTCTCTCACAACAACATGCGTAAGCATGGTCTAACCTATGAAATTCTAATTTGTTGATTCTATTCTTTTTCTTTATCAAATCTTCATTGGGTTCTCTCCAAAGCTCCAATGAACTAAAATCAATAATTAAATCAAATAAGTGCTACATTTATAACTATTCTAGTGATCTATAAACCAAAATAAGAACATATCCTCTTAGTTAAGTAGAGTAAATGTCAGCTATCAACCCCATATAATTTTGATTGAACCACGTTAGTAAATATGCTATAAAAGGTTGTACTCTATCCATTATGTTCACCCGATACATATACATCACTATTTTGTAATCTCAAGAATGTCTCTTGAAATCCAATGTTATATCAAACTCCATTCACCATGCAAGCCTTATAACCATAGTGGTGGACATTCGGGCCCTAGGCAAAATGTTTGCTTGCAAGTGCACTTACGTTGCTTGCTTCAAGTGCATTCCATTCTTTCTTGAATTCCTCAGTAAAAAAAATGAGTTAAAAATGAATATGAAAAAAACTGATATTTAATTGTGCATTGAAGAAAGTAAGTAAAACCACTTACATCACATGTGATTACACTTCCTCAAAATTGTTCGACATAGTCCAATGCATCTTCTTAATTTCAACATCAGACCTTATTAGGGCATATATGCCTAAAGGTCGAATGGGCTGTGTAAATATTCAAAATGACGATACAAAACCTTCGCCCAACAATTGATTCCGCAACGGTAGGACCTATTTTTTCTCAAGTGTATGTTCTTGAAGTATTGTCAACAAAATTGAATGCTCTTATGTGTTGCATATGACTTAGTGATGGATCCGTCTTATCTTACTCTATTCCTTAGATCTTCCTCAAGCACTCTAAGGTATCTTTCTACCAGATACATCCAATGATATTAAACAAGGCCACATCTACATGCTTCCTTTAACAAGTACACAGCTAAGTAAACTATAATGTCAAAAAATACAAGTGGGAATATTATCTCCAACTTGCATAGTGTTAAGATTATGGTTTTTTCTAAACGACTCCAGTAAATTCACATGAGGTTCTTTAGTAGTAAATTTACTAAAGAAACGAGAGACATCACATACCATGCCATAAATTTGGTGATCAAGAAAACCATGAATGATCATAAAGATCCTTTGAAGTGGGATATGATAGTTATGGCACTTCAAACCCTTAAAGTTACTCTTTTGCACAAGTAAGACAATATGTTGAAGCATATCCATTTGGCAATTTCAATCTTTGATTAGGTTGCAGACCTTTAAATTTGCTGAGATGATATGTATATATGGCTTATGGATTGAAAATTCGACTATTGGGTTTTAAATGCAATTTGAGTGCATGCCCATTTCCTAGAGGATAAGTCTCACATTTTCTATGTCCTTTGACTTACCTTTCAAACAAAAAATTGTCCAACCAAGTTATCACATATATTCTTCTCATGTGCATTACATCGAGGTTATGGCACATATGTAGTTTCTTGCCAATATGGTAGTCACGCCCCGAGGGGTACCTTAAACATGGCAGTACCGTACATAATACTAAAGCCTAAGAATAATACCTCAATCCCGCAAAGGCTTCCATTTCATGTACAAGGCGTACATACATCCAAGGGAACGCATCGGAGTAGCGCAATTTATATTGATAATAAATAAGTAACAAGGCAAAGAGAATACTTATCATAAAACATAAACATATCAAGTTACAATTCTTGGTGTGTATCCTCTATTGACTTCAAAAAATATACATCTTAGAATCAAATAACACTAATCATATAAGTCATTACATATAAAGAATTTTACAAAATTACTTCATCTTATGATTCCATTCCTCATAGAAGCTTAACATCCTTCCATAACTTCCTTAATGTCATGATCCTCATTAAGCACAGGTATGTCTGTTTCAATAAAATTATGGGGGTATAAGCTACAACTAGCTTAGTAAGATATTCCTTTTCATTCACACCATATTTTCAAACAAGTTCATTTAAATTTTCACACATATGTTATGCATACAATGTAAACAATCACATGATTACGTAAAAATATATAGTTATCGGAAACCATATATAGAATGGATTTACCCTCTGTATCAAACGTTGGGAATTGGGTTGAGATCCTCGATCTTCTATGCTAATCCCCAGGTCCTCACCCACAGCGTTCGATTGGCTCGGCTCCGAACCTAGAGTCGCTTTCCCCCGAGCGAATTGAATTCTTATGAAGGAACATGGCCCGTGTCACCATACGATCACAGCCAATCCAACTCTACACGTCGGAGTAGCAAGCCTTCTAAAAGAGATGTGACTCGATGGATGCTATGCGTGAGTGTTTCATTTTTCTTAAGCCAAACCTTATTAAGTTTATTAGGGGGCAATCAATCAATTTAGCAATTAATAATTAGTCATACAAGTAAGTAAACAAACTTATTTTTACAAGCAGTTTGAAGTTGCGATATTCTTAATACTCATTTCACGCATAAACATAGAATCACATATATACTCATAATCCCGATTCCCACATTTTATCCATTTTTATATTTCTTGTATACTAATGCTACTATTTACAAGCACAAGCACAAGCAAGCAAGGTAACAAAATTAAGAGGAATAACTCACTCGTCCATTCAGCGATCTTCTTAGTCGTAGTAATCTTCGGGTAGGGTATTCTCGTATCTTTCGTCACCTAGACAAAAGAAATACCCGGGATAAGTACTTCATGAAATTCTACTTAAACTTTTATTCTATTTCACTATGTCCGTCAAATTCGTATAGAATGAAATTCCAATTTAAAATGGCCAAACTTACTCATTTTAACTCGGAATTTCACATATAATTACCATTTTCTACCTATTCAAAAAGATCTATCTATTTCTAAGGTTATCTTTTTCATATAGGTCATTGTGTTTCAAAAACGTTGGGTACAGATTTAAAACGAAATTCCTAAACTTTTGCAAATCCATTTTCTAGCTCAGCTTCATTCAAAATCCTTTAGAAAAATATATAGGTATATATTATTTATATGTATATATAATCGATAAATCCTTTGAGTATATAGATAAGCTCACTTTGTATGCAAAATTTTAATGATAGTGTCTCAATAATTTATTTTATACAATAATTCATTTTAAGTTGTTAAAACTTTAACTTTAACAATTTCTTTTCAGTCCTTTGAAGAAACTTTATATTTTCATAGGTTAATGAGTATAGTCTTATTTATTTTCTTCATTCTTTTTCCAAAAACAAGTAAATATTCTTTTAATCTTAGTCCTTCATAGTTTTACTTCCAGTGATAAAGATCAAATTCATCAAAAGTGTATTAAGTTGTTGAAAACTTTTTGTGTTTATAATGGTTTTAGAAAATGAGTCTTGTTCTTATATGTATTATTTAAAATATAAGTTTTTGTTTTCTAAAACTTGTTTTTATTTCCTTTGAAAATAATTTTCTTATTGATAAAACCCTTTATTTTTAATGTTATCTTGTTTATATTATTTGAAAACAAGTTCTTTCTTTAGAAATTTGAAAATTATTATTTTTCCTAAGTGGGTTTATAACTTTATGGGTTGAATTCATCTTATGTTTGAAAACTAGTTTGTTTCTTAGCTTTGTTATGAAGTGAAAAGAGTTTAAACCTTAGCTTTTGTAAAAACTTTTAATATTAACAAATTATTTTACTAAAACTTAGGTTAACATAATATACAAAGAAAATATTTATTTCTTATTGTTTCTGGTAAACTATCTTTGTTATTTATGAAAACATTGAGAAAACTCTATTTCTATGTTGTTGATAATAACCATTATTTTGTGATAAATTTACATAATATAAAATTTAGTTTTAAGTTCCTTTAATAAAGTAAAATTCTGCTTTTAACTTAGTTGAGACAATATCATTATGTAGATGCAAGTCTTATGAGCATATAAAATAATAAGAACATAAAAAAAATACTAGAAATAATTAATAAGCAAGAAAATAAAAATATCAAGTATTGGGAACTTAGCTTCATCAAGGTATCCCAGTCAAGTATTGGGAGCCTTAGCTTCATCAAGGCATCTCGGGATCTAAGAATAGACTAGTCCAAAAGATTAAAGAAAATAAATAAAAGATTGTTTTGACTTGATATGGACAAGTCTAAGACTAGAAAGATAGTCTTAAAGAAATAACATGAAATAAATAAATTGCAAAGCATGAAATAAATAAATAACAAGTAAGCTTATATGCTCTAAGATTATATATATACATAAATATATTTAGTTAGATATGATAATAAAATCAACATAACAATATAATAAAATAGGAAGTTCATGTGCAAGAACAAAACATAAATATGTTGTTGCTTTACTACTCATATGAGTTTCAAAACAACCACATAATGTTAAGTTACATGACATGGGAAAATAAATGATTGGAAGAAGTTTACCTAAAGTGTTTATGTGGTATGAAGATGGTAGATAAAAGGGGTATTATGTGAGTAATGATATGTGGTAGATAGTTTATGTATAAGGAATGATTTTTATGAGGAATTGGTTTAAGAGAGTTTTGGTAGAGAGAATTCTTGAAGAGAGAATTTGTGGAGAGATTTTGAGAGAGTTTTTGGTAGTGAAATGATTGTGTGAAAGAATGAAGGAGCAATGGGGTATTTATAGAATTTTAGAGTGAAAATTAGATGTAATAAAATAATTTGAAAAAGAAAATAATTGAGAGGGAGAGAGGGCATTAGCGCCGGCCATAGAGGGATTGGAGAGAGAGTGAGTTGATTTTGTGTGAATTTTATAAGAAAATAATTAATATGTAAGGTATGATTTGATATAAGATGTATTGGAAATATAAAAAATAAGAAAATAGGTATATAGATAGTAAGAAATAGGTGTAAGAAAAAGTGGAGATAGTGAAATAGTAATGAATGTAGAAAAGTACTATGAATAGTAGACTAGACAATTAATGTCCGGTAGTAATAAAAATACATGTAATAATGCGATATCTATAATTTTTAGCTACCGAAAAATTCTAAACTGATATTTTGAAATCCTTGTTTAATTATGAGTCTTTTGGTGTTAATGAAATATTTTTAATATTTCGAGCTTCGGAACACGCTTTTCGAGAACTGATCCCGTTTGAGTCCGAAGGACACTCGAAATTCGCGAATATGATATTTTTATGTTACCCTATATTATTACGAACTATTTTAAGCTATTAACTTAATTTTGTTTCTAGGGTTTGCGAATGCGGGATTGCCAGATCTTAATCACTAGGGTTTGTTATAAGCTTTGTTGACTTTTAGGGTTCCGGTTTGACTTCTGGTTTTGTCGAATTATTCGTAAGATCTTATAATTTTCGAGTTTTGACTGTTTTATAATTTTAGCTCGATATATAAGGTTTACCTTATTTTATTTGTGATTATTTAATAGTCTTTAGTTCTCGGGATCGTTTAACGAGTCTAGGGTTATGAGTTGACTCAGTTTGACTTTTGGTAAAAATTGAAATTTCTGATTTTGAAATTTATCGAAGGATTTAAGATCTTATCATTTCGTTGTTAAGTAGTATATGGCTATATCGTTTTGATTTGCATTTTAAGAATCAGGTAGATGATTTGATTGGCATACAAATGTTGATTCAAATGATAGTTGGATTTTATATTTGTTTCAAGAGTTCTCATTTTCTCAAGACTAAGAATTCTTGTGTTTGACTTGATTTAGAATTTGGTTTTAACTTGGGTCGATTTTTGGGATTAAATTTTAATGATAGATTTCTAGGATTATTTTGTAAGAATTATGAAAATTTTGGGGGTTTAAAGCATCTTAAAACACACATTTCTTACACCTGTTTATACCATCTTCATTTCTCTAGCGATTAATCTTCTCTTGCACCTTCCATAATATAACATGGTCGTACCGAATCAACTAAAGTAAATATCATTAATGGTGAAATCGCTTGGTTGAAGCCTCATCTAGATGGTACCATCAAAACTTTCGCTATCTTGGCACCACCAATGCCTAGCTGGCAAAAACATTAGTGACCCATTTATTGGATACTGTTTCCATGACCATTGTGCAATCTATCTTGCATATAGGGCATGCCTTGTATCCCTTGGTCATCCAACTAGAAACATCACCATATGCTAGAAATCATTGATCGTTCATAATAGCGTAACACACATTGGGAACATCTGACCTTTACCACATCTAGTGTCCCTATAACATTTACCCATAGTTCTTCTAACTTTTCACTAAAGGCTGCAAGTATGCATAAATTTCTATATTAGAAGATCCAGGTCCATAACTAAAAATGAAATCATTTTATATGGGTCCTTCATGCATCTCCATGGTGGAAGGTTATATACGTACAAATAGAATTACCAACCATATGTTGTATGTTGTGTTCATTTTTCCATAAGGATTAAACCCATCAGTAGCAAGTCCCAATCTCCCATTTAGGGATTAAAAACAAAGCAGGGGTATTTAAGACCCAGTCCCTTCCATTACTCAAGTCCATGGGATGTCTTAGTAGGCCATCCTTGCTAATATTATTTTCCATATTAATTTCATCTCTAGAGTTATCTTCCGACACATGAATGGTTGTTACAATCTTGAAACTATTGGAAAATGGCACAAAAACTACACCAACACAATCTTTTACTTTTTAGAATGATATTTCCACCTCGCTTCCCTACATATAAGGTAGCTATCAAGGTTCTAAAACTCTCTGCAAAACAACACACAGTCCTTTCGGCAAGCATGGATCATCTTTGCATCCATTCCCAACTGTCTTAACATCTTGCATGTATCATAATATGAAGAGGATAACAAATTGTTATTTGGTAATGAGCTTTTTATAAAAAGGAGCTAATTATTAATGAAATTTACAGGTTGTTTGCCATCAACATTAAGATTCATCATCTAAAGTATCATGAACAATATTAAGAATTCGATAAACTATAGTACACCAAGGTCTTTGTGCTTTCAAACATCCTTGTCCATGGATTTCTATCAACTTTAAAGCTTTTTTCCTCGCTATTGGTTTCACCTTAAGGTCACTCATATTAGCAGCCATATCCTCCAAAAGTTGTTAATCAGCTTGATCTCTAAGGTCAATATTCATCTAGAATACTCCCTTTTCTACCCCCTACATTGTTAGGGACCCCTACTTCGTCATCGATTCCATCTGAGTCCTCACCATGATAAATCCATCTTGATTAGGTCTATATCATTCTCTTATTAAGAGGTGATTCTAGATTACTTGAATAGATTGCCATGACATGTAGAGATGGTCTCTACATACGCATCTTATTATTCATCTCCTCATGTGGTTCACTACTACTTGTAAAAATGTCATGATCGTGTTTAAATTGCATTGATGTTACACGTAATGTGCCAAACCCATGCCAACATCCTACACTAAAATTTAGTCAATGACGTCACCTTATTGTAGTAGTTTATATCCTCTATTTTTCTTCCTATTAAGTTGCTAGCATTAAGTTACTATTAACATTTGTAGCAAATGTAGTTAATCAATATAAAAAACACTATGCTTTAATTTGGTACAAAATATAACAACACATTGTATAAATTTAAATAAATATAAAATATACTACATATAGTTGCAAACATAAATATAAAAATTAAAAAGTTCTAATAAATCTATACAAGCAATCTGACATGAATTCCTAATTAAAATTTCCTTAACTAAACCAATGACACAAGATATATACATACATAAACATATCAATCACAGCATATAATATTTCTACAACTTATAGCATCACAATGTATATATTTAAATAAATAGAACATACATTAAGTATAATATCTACGTAAATAAAATTTTAAACTATTAACATACACAATTGTATATACATATATATAACAAACATCTATATATACATTATGAAAATAATTACATTATCATATATATTAAAATATATTATAAATATTTAAAGTATAAGAAAATAATATACTAATCTTTATTGAAGCAAATACAAAAAATCAAACTTGTGGAAGATAAATGTTTAGTGAGATGACGGCAAAAAAAGAAAAAAAGGTTTATAATAAATTAGCAATAATTATTAAAAGTAAATAATGGAAGGGGAACACATTTTGGGCGAAATTTCAACTCCAATTGAATCAAAATGGGGAGGGTGGAAACTTTTGGCACTACTGGCAAGTATGGAAATTATTATAAGATGGGGAGGGAGAGACAAGCAGAGAGAGGGAAAGAAAATACTAAATGCAAGATTGAATGTGCAAAGGAGGAAAAAGAGAACACATATAGTGATTTATAGGAAAGACAAGAGGTGAGATTCATTATTGACTAGGATAAAAAGGTGAGTCATCTCTATATGTCAGCCAGTCGCAAGTCTTGCTCTTTATTACTTGTTTGGATCAGGTAAGAGAAGTGAGACTCATCTCTTCTTCTCACCAAAAATAACCAAAAGTTTTACTAGTGTCTATTGATAGAATTAGAATAGCCTTAGAACATAATGCATAGATTATTTTTAAATGCACTTTCATTTCACTTTAATTGACTAAAGTTTGCCAATATTTTTATAATAACATTTAAAGTACGATAACTTGGGTTTGATTTTTCTCTCTTTAAACAATGGATAGTAATTAGCAAATAATAATAATAATAATAGCAGCATTTACCTAGCATAGAGTATGTGTGTATGCAATATTGATTTTGCATACAATAACTTTTAGTATTTTTTTTTCCTACCAACCATGTCTTGCATGCATCATATTAACATAAAAATTTAAAATGCACTCATCCCATGGAACATTCTTCGGAATTGTCCACAAGTGGTATGTGTTGTAAAGTTATCTCTCTCATTCTCATAAAAACTAAATTATATACTAGAAAATTGCTTGTGTATTTTTGAAAGCTTTCTAGAAGTAAAGCACGACAACGAACAGAATTTTTACAGCTAGACCGGATTCCAGTGAGAGTCCGTGACTCCATAAAACAAGAATTACAAGAGACTGTACTAGTTGCATAGATTTGCAATACGGGTGAGTCTCTTTCAAGCTAAAAGTTTGAGACGTGAGTGTCTCTAACACTCGTAGTAGTTATCCTGATATTATGATATATATGAAAGGACAAATTATAATTGGATGTCGCTAAATAGCTATAGCATAAGTGAGACGACTTTTTTCGTTTTACTAGATTAAAAAATCGCCTCATTTAGTTAAAATAGGCGATTCGCCTCTTTTATTTTACCTCCATATCACCTAAAGAGGCAAAACTCGCCTTTGGTTATAATATAAATGCAAAACTCATCTCTTTAACGTAGTCAATAGTGAGTTTCGTCGCTCTTTTCTCGTCTTATTTTTCCAAAACAAAAGAGATAAGACTCACTCATTGCTCACACAGCACCAGTAAATTTTTTTACTAGTGACATCACATCATCTTTTGCTAATACCTCAAAGTTTCGCGACAATTTGCACTTATTACAGCCATAGAGAAGAAACCACGGGTTCCTTCAGCATACAACAGGTTCATCAGGTGAGAATTTCATCCATATAAGCAGTCTTTTTTTTTTTTTTTTTTACCACCAAAAGAAATAAAGAAGAAACCATTATTTTAACCTTCAACATATTTTATTGTTTTTTATCTTAAAACAATTGAAGCTATTTTATCTTGATCCATTTTTCCACTTTCCAGGGATGAGATCCGGCGCATCAAGGCTATGAATCCGAAAATTTCCCATAAAGAAGCTTTCAGCAGAGCCGCTAAAAATGTTAGTTGGGGTCTATATTTAATTAGATCAATTTGCCATCGGGACTTTCTATTGATATATTAATTATATCACACTATCATTTATGCTTAATATCCTTATACCTCCTATAATTTAACTATACATAATGTTTTGCTTGTGACTCGTAATGTTTTGGTTTTGGTTTGACATGTTTCGTACCGCTGAAGATATTCTGTTATTGCATGCAGTGGGCACAATTTCCGCGCGCCAGTTCTGGCCCTCAGTTGCCATTTGAAGCTGATTCACAGTATCAATGAAGATATTCTCAAATTCACGCATATAATATGAATCTTGTTAGAACCGGAAGTGCCTATATATTGACGTAGCTGACCGGGAAAGTATCTAAATTTAGCGTTGTGTGCTGTTTCTCTGCACTGCAATTACTTGCATTGGATAGTTACGTTTCTCCGAAACATTGCTATCCTAACTAACGTCTGCCCACCATTATTGTCTTCTTGCCAGTAAAATAGTCCTGATGCTTGACTCCCATATGGTATAAAAATTAGTACGTAATATAAATAAATATAGATATGTATGTGTGTATACATCCACAGACCGAAAGCTACATTGTAACAAATAAATTACAATGAAAATGTCAAATGTGGGTTTTAATAACGGTTACAATAAAAGCACCAATTTAAATTTTGTAATAATTGGGGATGAAGTGACACATAAATTTGCTTGTTATATTATATACTTTTGAGGAGCAGCCAGCAGTGTTCATTTTCCATGCATATCGAGTATTCTCGATTAGACCTAATCATATAGAGTAAACATTTTAGATTATTAGATTATTACAACTATATAAGACCCATCACGTTTTTATTCAAGTTACATAAATCTAAGGGATAAAAACCATCATAGTTTATACTTTATGGACTGATTTGTACAGAATTTTCCAAATAGACTATACCAATGGAAACTGATGCTTTAATAAAACCGATCATTACTTTATCTTCTTTTAACAATATGAAATAAATAAGCATAAATATTTTATAGAAAACAACATAATATCATAATAACAATAATTTAGAAGAACTTATGAAGATAAAATGAATCATAATATGCGATATAATTTTTCGCATCAAGAATCCAGTAATATTATAGCATGAATTATTATAAAGACGACTGATTCATTTCTTTCGTGTCCTTTTTGTATATAATAGTAGTTAAGAAAGGAATACCTAGAGCATTGGCACCAAGTTTCGCTGTCTTAAAATAAAGCAAGCATTTTCTTAATAGGTTAAATTATACTGAAGGATCAAAATGTTTGGGATAAAGTTTATTTAAAGTCACAATATTTGGAATGGCTAAAAGAGATCACAACATCTAGGGAAGGAGGTCAATGGAGATTACCATTGATTCATGTCACAACGTGACAAATATTCTGAGTCTTAATTAAATATTTCGAAAAATGCTTTGGTGGGTATTATACACCGTGTAATGTGCACATGGTGAGTAACTACGAATGATATTTTAACATGTAGCCATATAAGGAGTGGTTATTTTGTAAACTATCCATTACTTTATCCATGTATTAAAGTATAATTGGTAGTTACACTCCACATGTATATACACGTGTTGCGTACTAACAATTGAATATTTTTTCTAATATTTCTCATGTTGACATGTGTCAATAGTAACCTAAATTTACCCACTACTCTAAATGTTGTGATATCTTTTTAATCACTTGAAATGTAATGACCTTAATAAACTTATTCCAAAACGCTGTAACCTTCTGGTGTAATTTACCGTTTCTTAATATGTTAGCATCACATATATTACACATATATTGTAATTTACGGATTCAAAGGATACATTATTTTGCTACATCCTTGCACCACATTATGTACATCAAAGGATAACAAACTTTCCAAATTTTTATGTCTAAATTTCAAAGATTATTTCATTTTTAACCATTATTAAAAAAAAAAAAGATTACATAAATACAACTTAGATGAAAAAATTACATAATAACCAATTTTATGTCACATGTTAAACATGTGATCTAGGTTTCTATGTATATCTCATTTTAGAAATGCGATACTCGTGTAATTGTTATGTATCACATGTTGGATATGTAATATAGGTTTTTCCATATCAACGCATGTATAATTATTATGTATTGTATGTTAGACATGCGATATAACTTTTTGTATTAATTTGCTGGATGACATTGCTATATCGAATATCCATTATGCAATAAATGTACAAGTCCTTGTATTTCATCTCCTACATGTGCGATACAACAATGATAATTTGTTTTTTTCCCTTTAATTTGTATTTTTGTTTTTTTTATTGAAAGCCATAGACATGTTTTTTACTCCTAAATTTCAATGACATGACATATCTCAAATGGGGTAAGCAAAACAAGCAATAAAGAATTTATACAGCATCAAGCACCAAAAAACATTTGCTAGATAATGCACACGAAGTGTATATATTTATAGGTAGTTCTTAATATATTTAACATGTAATGGTGATCATGTGTAATGATATATTTTCTCAATACTATTATGTGTCAAAATATAATTGACTCTTGCCACATTTTTATCATATGTGATGTAAATTCCTAATAGTGCCTTTCTCATCAAGTGTACATGTATTACATACGTCAAATTCACATTTAGACTTGTTACTTGAACGCACCAAATATCGAATCAATTATTATACATTAGAGAAGTGATTAGCATATATAATCGTAATGTCTACAAATTTGAAATAGTTTGAACTCTCTAACTAACATATATGACATACACATAAATTCTAGCTCACTATTGACCGTCTCATTTTAGATCATCATCAGTGTCAATCATCAATACAACTGATCCTCAACTATTATTCACAGTGATGTCCTATATCATAATCGCAATCCAATTATCGCTTCCTTCGAAAGGATTAACCTATATCACAACAACCAGCTAGTCCACAACTCACTATCCACTCGATGCCGATTCAACACATAATTCATGCAGTCACATCTCTTCAGGTTGCAACCTTACAAGATGTTATATCTGCCATTTCTTGATAATCATTTCCCATATTCAAGGGTACAAGAATATACAACAAACAAGTTAGTTGATAGTTATAGAATTTTACGTTCATTTATATAAATCTACACATGATCACATGTGCAATAATAAGGAAAGTTACCTTTCACTCCCCTAAACATAAAATATTCTAATTTTATTCTTCTAAAATTTACCCCATAAAGTATTTCTAATTTATTCATAAATCAATCTCAATTTTCTCTTTTATCTAATACAAGGTATCTAAGCAAATTCCATTTTTAGTTTAATTGAAGGGTTACGAAACTCTATGTTTTAATATTTAAAGGTAAACAATAATGTAGAGGGATAAATTTGCAAGATATAATTCTTGGAGCTAGTCAAGTATTAAATAGTTATATTTAGAGATATTTTTAAGAAAAGTACACTTTTACTCCTTAACATTTACCTTTTTATAGGAAAAATTACAAATGAGTGAAGTGTTTCGCACTTTTGCAATTAGGTGGCCTATAGATTTTTTTTTTTTCTTTTGGACAAGGAGCTAGGTCATGTTGCACGCTATTTTGTTATGTTAAATAAAACGTTATTTCTATCACGTGACATTTGAAAACTAAAACAAAGCATCAAAACATGAATTCAACTTCATTCTACCCAAAATGCTTGCTTTCACTCTGTCATGCCCCGAAAGGTACCCTAAACGTGACAGTCTGTCGTACATAATATTAAAGCCTAGGAATGACCGCCTCAGTCACGCGAAGGCTTCCATACTATGTACAAGAAGTCTAACACATGGAGGAGACAGATAAGAGTGATACATTTTATATTGATATAACTTGAGCAACAATGTAAAGGAAATACAATTCACTATACTTCAATTACAATTCACCATACTTCAAATACAATTCATCAAAAGATTTCACTGTATAAAACTATTACAAAGCAATTCACAAAACCTAGCTAATATCTTCAAGTATTCTTACTTCCTGCCGGAATCCTGAAGTCATACTCAGCTACAACCATCTCAATCCCCACATAGCATTTTGAGTTAACCTGTTTAATCAAACAACTATTGGGGTATAAGCTACACTAGCTTAGTGAGAATTCCCTTAATTTCGAACCATAACAAGCAAGTTATAAATTATTCATATGCTATGCATGAACAAACACGTGAGCAGACAATTATGTATGGATAATCGGAACCCATACACATAACAGATTTACGCCCTCTGTATCAAGAGTTAAGGATTGTATTAAAAGTCTACACGACCGCTGCTAGTCCCGAAGCTCCCTAGGTTCATAGCACTCAACTCGGTTAGGCTCACACATGGAATGCATCCCCGGTGAGCTTTAGTCCCCTATGAATGAGCTCTGATACCGGGTCTCATTATCCAAACGAGTCCTCGGACCATCCTGATCAACCTACGAAGGAGTAGCGCGCTACCAAATGCAATATGTCCGATGTGATGCATGACCAATTTGTTTTTGCTTAGGTCAAATTATTCATACATTCTTTAGAGTGACTAACCAATATCACATACATAAACATAAATAATATGAACAGTGCAGTTATCCAATCAAATCATGGTTTTGATATGCTTTAGTATTCTTTAGCATACATAAATCAAAGTCTCACCATCTATCCCATCCCCATTCATATCGATTTTTATCTTGTTCCTATAATTCTAATGCAACTAGCTATAAGCACAAACAAGGTAACAATATAAGAGAAAAACTCACTCGGCTGTTGGATCACCGGTCTCTTAGTAAACGCCATCTAGTAGTATGGAATCGTCGATTTCGAGGTCACCTAAAAAGAAAGAAATACCCTAATAAGTATTTCATCACTTAACTAATTTAAACTATTTAACAAAACCAGTAAATTCGTAATTCTAGTCTTACGCGGGAATTACAACTTAAAACGGTCATAACTTAGTCGTTTTAGCTAGGAATTTAGCAAATTATATGCCGATTTCTATCTACTTCGAAACATCTATCTAATTCTAATATCATATTTAAGTTTTGAAAACTTTTAAGCTTTGAAAAGATCTAATCAGTTCTGATCAATAGCGAAATCCAATTTGGAAAAATTTATTTTGTCAAAGTTCATGAAGTTTCTACTATCCAAAGCAAGTATACATGCGATATGAACAAGTTACTATCATAAATGATATGTCATGAGATATATATATATATATATATATATATTCTTAATGATATTTCATAAAAGGATTTTTTAGAAAACTTTTCTTTGTAAGACTTTTTGAAAAATCAACTTAGAAAGGCTAGTCTTGTATTCTTGACAATCCCACTTGTTTTTAAAAAAATTCCATGATAAAATTTATTTATTCTTGTTAAAATTAAGCCTTCATTATGTATATTCCATAAAGCCTTTGTTTTTCAATAAAAATTTTCATTTTACACTTTGTAAACATGTTTTTAAAATTGGTTCATCCTAAAATCCGAATTTTGTAAAAATTGTTTCTGTGGTGATTCCTTTAAGTAAAAATCATTTGATACTTAGAAAATTAAGGATCAACCATACCTAGCCACTAAGGACTTCATTCCTTTAATAAAACTTCTATTTTGAGTTTGAAAAGTAAGTGTTTTCTGCCATTACTCCATTATTACGAATTTCTTAGAATGACAATCAACTCAAATTTTCCTACTTTATTTCTACTCCTTATTCTACATGTTTTTCTTAGCAAATTCCCATCTCAACTTATAAAAATCATTATTTGATGATATTTATTACCTATACTCTTCATTTTTTATATAAAACACAAGTTTTGAATTAATAAAAGGGATTCTAAGGCATAGTCTTGAAACCATCCGAATTTCACAAAGTTAGAATAAAACTTAAATTTTATACTTTGTAATCTCTTCTTATTTTGAAAATATCTGCTAGTAGATCTACCATTTACTTATAAAAAAACATTTCCTATTGATACCTATTCCTAAGCCTTTCATTTCTTAAACAAATCCTTCATTTTGGTGTTGAAAAATAGGTTTTCAAAATTGGTCTTGGTTGAGATCTGAATTTACAAAAAAAATTTTGGACATATTTTTTGATAAAATCTATCTAAACTTATGAAAAATCATCCTTTACATATCCTATCTTAAGAGCCTTCCATATCTTGAATAAAAACTTCATTTTTAAGTTGGAAAACATGTTTTTAAGCTATATCTTGGCCTAAATCTAAAATAGAGTTTTGTTATGAAAAATAATCTTTGAAAATCATCTTTAAACCATATAAAATGAAGTCTTGATGATATGTATACATTAAGCCTTCGTTATGTCAAATAAAAATTTCATTTTGACACTTGGAAAGTGGTTTTTAAAAATGGGTCTTACCTAGATACGAATTTCACCATTTTTGTTTAAGTTTAAAACCAAGATCTACACTTTCTATGAGCATAAATATAAAAGAAATCCATGGTAGTGAACCATAAACTCCTAGATCTAAACTTTACTCATCAAGATCATTCATTTATGATATTTATTCCCTAAGCCCTTCATTTTAAATGAAAAATACACATTTTGAAGTTGAAAAATAGCTTTTCTAAATATGGTTCATTTTTTATCCGAATTTTCAAAAATGATTTTTGTTAAAAATAAAATAGATCTTGAGCTTTCTAAAACTTTCCTACTATCACCATGCTACTACAAGTTATTTATGAACATAAAACAAAAGTCTAATGCATTTATAAACTTAAAACACTAGACCTAGTTTACTATACTAGTTATAAATGCATGAACACTATAATAGTTATATGAATGATGAATATATGCATAAATCATTAGCAATAACAACATAACTTGAAAATAAAACAAGATAATAGCAAAATAACTTCAAATAACAAGATTTATAACATTATGATGGTAAGGATCTTATGTTCAAGTGTTTCCACATCCCTAGCTTGAAGCTCATGGGGATTTTGTGTGGAATCACACATGAATGAACTTGCCATTACATGTTTTAAGGTAATAAAGTATAGATCTATAACCTTTTGGATGTTTGGAACAAGAAATTTGAAGAAAAATATGTGAGTGTGTGTGTGTCTGTGGGTTACGATTTGGCAAAGGAAGAGGAAGAGAGAAAGAAAAATTTTACAAAAATTTTGCTTTGTGAAAAGTGAGAAAGTGAGAGGAAGTTGGTATAAAAGAGTATATATAGACTTGTGGATTAGGGTTTGTGTAACAAAGGAAAGTAAAATAGAACAATTTGGAGTGGAAAGAGGGAGGGTGAGGCATCGGTTTTGGAGGGGTGAGAGAGAGAAAAGTGTTGTGTTGCGTAAGTTTTGGAATTAAATAAGTAATTTAAATGATAAAAGTTATATTGGAAAAGTAATTTGTAAGAAAAATGATGTAATTGTAAGAGTAGGGTGTAAGGATATAAGAAATAGGTTATGGGTAGTTGTACTTGTGAATAGTATAGAAAAATTCAAAAAGCAGATTAAACATTTAAAGTACCGGTAGTAATGAAAGGTTATAACTGTAACTTTTATAACCCGAAAAATTATATAACCGATATATTTAGAAATCTTATGAAATTACAAGTCTGACAGTACTAATATCTATATTTAATATTTCGAGCCTCGGGACATACTTTTCGAAGTCTGTACCCGATTGGGTTCGAAATAGATGAAAATTCGCTAATCTTATCTTCTAAAGCATCCTAGTATTATTATAAACTAAACTACATCCTTTACTTATATTCCGACTATTGGTTTAGGAATATGAGATTGTCGAATCTAAACTACTAGGGTTTCCTGGGAATTGTTGACTTAGGTCTTCCGATTGACTTTCCAGTTTAGGGTTTGAACTTGATATCACTCTAAAAATTGTTGACTTAGGTATTCCACTTAGGGTTCCCAGGTGATTTTCCTATTTAGATCTTTGCCAATTTGGAAACTAAGGGTTTATGTTTATACATCACATTTAGTTTGAAAAATTTATTTTAAATTTTATGTTTGTAAGAATTTAATATCTCTTAACGTTTTGAAATTCTTGAATTGGGTTTTATTTTCGAAGGTTTATCGTTATTTACTTTTTACTAATTTATTTTTGAGTTCTATATTACTCGATTTTACAAGTCATAATTAAATATAGAATTTGTATACGTAGTGGTTTTGGATTTAAGGACAGTTGAGTTCTTATTTTATTTTTTAAGATTTTCATTTTCTCAAGAATAAGAAATTTCTAGATTCTCTTGTGATTTAAGACTAGTTGAAGTTTGGTTTTAATTTGGAGTCATTTTTAAAGTTTATTTTCAATGTTTATTTTGGAATTATTTACTGAAATTTTCCGGGGCCTACACACTCCCTTTATAAAGCCCAAACCTCTCAAGCATCCATGGATATCCCTGGTGAAGCCGATGTGGTAAAGGGACAAAGGATGTTGAACTATCCTAAGTGTTTAGGAGAAATTTTTGTGATTGGAATTTTTTGGGTTTCACCAACGAAACACATCCATTGAAGCTTGAGAAATTAGGGTTGCATAAAGAAAGTGAAAGGAGCACTTGTTTTGATGATATGTTTTACTTTTTGAATGCCATGTGCCTTTAAATGATGGAGATAATAGTAATTTTTTTTAGTAGAACATAATAGCGTTTAACATGGGTTAGTATTTTGTCAAAATAAATTTTGCAGGTCATTGCTATGGCCTTGTAACCCAGTGGCATTTAGTCCAGGTCCTCATCCTTGAGGTACGAGTTTAATTCTTCATATTAGCATTATAATAGACCTATGTGTCTATATTGTAATAGCCATTGTGGCCCACTGGAAATTTTTTTTTTTTTCACAAGTCACCTAATTATAAATATGTGAAAACACATGTGACATAGTTGTAATTTTCCCTTTTTTATATTAGTCTTTAATTTTTTTTTTTCTTTCTTTCTTTCTTTTTTTTGGGTTATTCACCCTTTCTAAGTTTGTTAATTTTTCAAAACCTTACAAATCATTTAATTTTCTACTCCTTATGTATGTATAAGCATTAAGACTTTTTGGAGATATAATATCATACGTCCATTTAACCTCACAAAATGTTAGGTTTACATGCAACCATTTAATAAATGCCTTTTGCTTTCAATATTTGATAAGATGAAAGTATTTAAGACACCATATGTTAGTTCTTCATGAAAGTGTTTCCTACTTCAGATAAGGAAAATGGCTTATAATTGTGGTTCCAAACTAATTAAAGTATGCACTCTAAATATGAAATGGAAAAAAAAAAAAACATTCAGTGTTATGTCATAGCATATAAATAGTAATTCAATTGTGATATGCATGATAGTGAAATTGATAATTTTTAAATAATTATTGTTCACAATTTGCATATTATATATATATATATGTATATTAAAATTTTATTAGTTTTTACACACCACACATACATAATAGATGGCATGCAATACTTTATACATCTTTTCTCATAATTATTACTATCAAACATATTCTTAGAAAATGTGGCTTATATTATCATTTTTAAAGAACAATTCATTATTGATGCAAGTTCATAAAAAAAATATCAAGTTTGACATAATTCTGATGAAGATAATGCTAATAACAATGTACATCTTGCTAAGTTGTTTCCACTAACAATATATACATATATATATGTGTGTGTGTGTTTGAGATGACTCTTTAGGAATCTAAACAAAAAACTATGGTATATTATAAGTTAGAAGACATGTATATGTGTTACATGTGTAAGCCCTAAAAATTTTGATCATTGACTAAGCTAATTGACTTGATCAAAATTCTAAATTTAGGCTTAGAACTTGAATCAGTATGTTCAAAACCTAAATTGATAATATCAAAACCTGATCAAGAAGTCCATTCGATACCCTAAATTTCAATGATAACTCAAGACATATAGTAACAATTCAACTTTATAAAATGAAAAACAAATCATCTTACTACTTAAATGAATAACCAAAACCTATAAATTAAATTTGAAAATTTTAATTGCATAAAAATATAATTAATCTTTTATAGGGCTTACTTAAGATTTGACTTCATGTCAACAAAAACTAAGTCATTTGGACTTTAATTCATCAATCCAAGGAAGAAAAAGACTAAAGTTAAGTAAATAACAACTAAATCTCAATTTCATCTAAAAAGCTAGTTAAACTTAACTCAACCAAATACATTAAAGTAAGAACGTTGAAGATTAGTAAGCCAAGCAAATTATAATACCTCGATTCAGGGAACTTCCGGTTAGCATTTTCACTTTCTTTTTTCAAATAAGAAATAATCTTCTTTTGGAAGGCATATAGGAGTAGTTGCCTATCATTCAAGAGTACCACCCTAGTAACTAATTAAACTAATACCTACTAAACCTACTCTAAGCTACTCCGTACCTCCGACTAAGAAGGCTAAATCGGTTGGTAATTCTCTTCACCCTTCAAAACATATTGTTGACCTCATCATCTTTCTCTCTCCCCCGACCCTCATTTTTCTTTTCATTTTTAAGTCATCTAAACAAGGTAGTAGCATTACACAAACTACTAAATTTTTTCCTCCCCTACTATTATGTATTTTTTCCCTTCCTGGTTCATTTTCATTTTTTTCCCTTTACTATTCCTTCTTTCTTTTGCTTATGCTATTGTTCTTTTTTTCCCCTTGTACACCACAAATGACAACAAATAACAACACTACATTAAAATAAACCCATCCCTTTCCTCGATCAAAGGAGACAACAATAAGGCATACACGCATGCTAGCTTACCACACACATTCTCTCTTTTTTTCTTGGTTTTAGCTGTTGTTACTACTGTTATTTCATTTTGTAATCCTTCTATACCAATCAACACATCAAAAAATAGCAAAAATAAACACACACCCCTGCTACTATCGAGTTGCCACGTGAATTGTTATATGTCTTTGCTGCCCCATCTCTACTTCTTCTTCTTTGGTCTATCGCTTGTTAATATCTTTTCTTTTCTTTTCTTCTTACACCAATTACACAAAGCACACACATCACTATAACAAGCTATTCTATTGCTACTTGTTGTTCCCCAAGCTAAGATGCAATCACATGCTACTTGTTGAATCATCGTGGTTTGAGTGTGAATCTAGAGGTTTAATCAATTCATAGGGTCTTAACAGGAGAATTTTTACCAATAATAAAGAAAACAAGAATAAAGCAACATTGCAAAAAAATCAAAGAAAGTAGGTAAATAGAAGATTCAAGAGGCCTATAATGATCAGCATAAATTATATTAAAAAGTATCAACGTTTGAGAGTAAATTCATTTAAGGCATTAATATTTTGAGTGGTTAAAAAGAAGGATCAATGTTTAGGAACAAATTAATTTCAGGCAGCAACATTTCAAGTTGATAAAAAGAAGAATCAACGTTTTAAAAAAATAAGTTAAATAAGGTATTAATAATTGACCATATATGAAAATTAAAGAAACTTAATTAAAAATTGATCCAAATGTTGATACCCCATTTGATTCACTTTGTGAAATATTGATCCCCTATTTTAACTACTTGAAATGTTGATACTTCAAATAAACTTCCTCCAAGCATTGATATCTTCTAGTATATTTTTACCTTTAATAGAGTGTTCATTAAACATTATAAATTGGTTTATTATGCTCATACACTTGATTGAGACATCTACGGATGTGCCTAGGAAGATAAACACGAGGGTACCTATGAATTAAGATTTATTAACCCTAAAGAATCCCTAAAACTAGGGGGGCAAAAAAAAAAAAAAAAAAGGGATCAAACCGCATCAAACTAAACCCAAAATTCATCTCTTTTTATAGGTTTGGTACAAAGGATGATGTTCGGTTCGCAACTCTGAATTGTAAAGGTTGATATATAAAACAAAAAGGAGCAACTAATTTTTAATGGAAAATGGCCTGGCCCAACTAATTCTGTCTTAACCTAAAGCTAAAGTAAAACTTAATTCTATTATACCAGCAAAGTAGTCAAGCACAGACCACTACAATGACGACAAAACGTTCATTGTGGCCCTCATCTTAAAAAAGTTTCCTCTTGAACGACGACTTGCCTAATGTCTCGTCACATCACCATAGGTTTACAACAAAATAAAATTAACAATAGATGAAAGTTTCTCTCCTTAATTTCTCCTTTTTTTTTCCATATTTTTTACATGTTAGTTTTTCAACATATTGGAACAAGAATGCCATACAATTAGCTTTCGCATATGGTGCACAAGGTTGGAGATAGCCACAATCAGGTTTGTAAACCTAACTTCTTTTCTCCAACTCTTTATTTTAAAATTTATTATTTTCACTCTATAAGTGATAATGGGTTGTGATTACCCCACAAGAAATGGAGCTTCTTAACACATTATGGCCAAAAACCATTTTGCTTTTACCGGAAAAATATAAACAACTAAAAATAGGGAGATAACAATAATAAAAAGTACATATCTAATGTGGTGCTAACAAATTAGCTATAAATATAAGAGATGATGATTGAATTTAGTTAAAGTAGAAATGAATTTAATGAAGATAGTTATGGCTAGTTAGTAACATTCAATAAATTTGGCTTTTCAAAGGCAAAAACAAATAAATAAATAAATAAATTTGGCTTTTCTTTTTTTTCTTTTCCCTTTTACCTTCTCACATAAATCACTATCCAAAAGAATTTGGTTGTTGTTATTATTAAAAAAAAAAAACGAACTACTACTATGGATTCAATATAATTTGAAAATTGAAAAGCGATGCTTAATTAATAAGAAGATTGCCAAGTTAATTTTTTATTAATAAGTTATAATAAACAGTTCGAACCGTGTACTGAACCAGTTTTTTGGATTAAAAAAATAGCAAGCCAAACCATTTAGTTAAGTTCTAAGAAAAAAATTGTCATGTTTTGTTCAGGAGACAAACTGGACCAAACCATACTAGTCCCACTTCTATCTAAAACTAAGATAAGAATAAGTGTTTCTTGTATAATAAGTAAAAGCCTTTGCTTCCTTGGATATTACACACTAAGAAAAGTAAAGAAATGATGAACACTCGCAAATAATTGATATTACTCACATTCAGTCGGGCATGTTGCCACTCTACTCACCATAATCAAGAAGCTTGATTAGTAAGAGTTAAGGTTTAAGAGTGAAAAACTCTTAAGAAAGAATAAATTTTATTCAAAACTAAAGATTGTCTTGTTTAACATAATGAAACCCCTTTTATATCCACATCTCAAGGCAAAGAGTAAAATAGTCAACTAACCAAAACTAATAAAAATAACTAAACTTAAAATATCACGTCAACTACCCCATGGGCTATAGCATGGTGTATGGTATTCTTTAGCTTTACACTAGCATAGCACATTCCATCATACAGGCCATGTGATAAGGCATGGAACGTACTATCTTCAATTGTTTTCAATTTAGGTAGACATGGCCATTGAATTCCACATAGTCCTTCACACGGGTCATGGAGTTTAGCATGTTCTTCACTTTTTCCTTTAGTTTAATCCACGATTGTTGATATGGGCATATGGCTAGCTATGACATGCACTATTCTCACTTTCAAGCTATTTTCCCCAACCATTTGAATGCAAAACAAACTATATCTACTCATACAATGGATCATAGCTATTAAAGAAATTATACTCATCTTCACATGGTTTCTCATTCAATATCTGCAAGAACTAAATTCTCCAAACTCTATCTCTATTTCTAGTAATAGGTCCTGCAACTTGATCCCCACATCTCCCCAAGGTTATTGACGATTCACCCTTTAATTTGATGGCTCTTCAACAAAATCCTTAGCTCTAGAACATATGGACAAAGATCTGCAATATTAAATGTAGCTAATGCACCATAACCATATGGAAGCTCAAGACAATAATCATTGTTCTTAATCTTCTCAATAATATAGAAAGGTCCATCTACTATTGGTGACAACTTCTACAATTTCTTTTATGTATCTAAACCAAATCCCCTAGATTAAATGACTTATGCTCCCAACGCTTGTTTCCTTTCTATCTTTGTCACTCTTCTTCTGAAGATAATCAAAAGTCTTCTCATGTAATTTCATTAATACTTTTTTCTTTTGCTGCTGCTTTAGCTACCAAATCCATCTGTATAGTAGGATTGAAGCCATACAAAACATGGAAAGGAGACTTACTAGTGGAACTATGTGTGAGACTCTTGTCAACAGTAGCCCTAAGTAAGGCTCTAAGAGTGAACAATTTCCATTTATCCATCTGCTTGAGGATGACATGCACTACCGTACATCAAGTTAGTTCCTAATCTTTTCCATAAAACCTTCCAAAAAGAAACTCAAGAACTTCACATCTCTATTAGATATAATGCTATAAGGCACACCATGCAATCTTACTATCTCATGCAAAAACAAGTTGGCAATATACATGGCATCATCTATTTTGGCTTGGAAGAAAGTGAGACATCTTGCTAAAATGATCAACGATCACTATAATCACATCCTTCCCTCTTTAAATCCTGGGTAACCCCAAGCCAAAATCCATGCTAATATCAACCCATGGTCACCTAGGTAATGGCAACGACATATACTCTCCACATGACTCCCACCCCTTAACCTTTTTACCTATAACTGTCACACCCCATAGGGTACCCTAAACGTAACAGTCCACTGCATGCTATATAAGACTTAGAAATTGCTACCACAACCGTTCCAAAGTCTCATACAGAAGCAAGGCGTACCTTTACGGCCATAAAATACATGAATCAATGGAGATAAATAGTTTAATTTGACATACTATAAGTATTAGAATATAAACTATGAGTCCACATAATTAATTACATGAGTTTTAGGGGCATTCCCTCGCAATAGAATATTAAGTTTAAACATAGTCTTTTACAGTTATCCAATAAATAATAGGGTTTCTTATGGAAGTTTATATAAAATTGAACACGAACTTCTAATGGAAACTCCCAATTCCTGTACCTGCTCGGTAGGATGCCTCGATCTTAACCATATATATGAATACTGCAATAAGAAAAAGCTGTGGGGGCGTAAGCTGTACTAGCTTAGTGAGTGAATACTTCCATAAAGACATTTAAAACAAATCATTCAATCAAATTAATTATTCAATCATATAGAATGCATCAACAATATGAACAAACAATCATATGATAAGCTGGATATTATATGTGAATGGATTTACGCCATCCATTCGAGATTAGCAAATTAACAAATACTATGGTACTACCGTTGAATTAATGTGCCGTTTATGGATCACTTATAACTAACTTATGTCATTTATGGATCACGATCAACCAACTTATGTCGTTTATGGATAACGATCAACCAACTCATTTATGTCGTTTATAGATCATGATCAAACAACTTTTAGCCGTTTACGAATCACGGGTAACAAACATATGCTAATGCTTCATCCCCATTATGAAGTGCTTATGTCCATATTAATTTATCAATCCGAATAATTGTTAATACAATTTTTTAGGTGATCAACCAGTCTCGCAGACAATCAATCCTAGAATACTTTAAACAAGCATAAGTTAATCATCTAGTTTCGATATTCTTATCATAATTTCTCAACTCATCAATAAGCATACATAATCCCCCATAATTCTCATCATGCAATTCCATTTTATCTTTTGTCTCATAATCTAGTACAACTAATTGCTACAAACACAAGCAAGAAATGAACTTAGGAAGTAATACTCACTCAATCATTGGTCGCTGGTCTCTTAGTAATAATAATTGGTAGTAATGAATCCTAGGGATCCAAGTCAGCTAAAGAAATACCCAAATGAGTATTTTCAACTCATATCTAATCCATTTTATTTCATAAAAACTATTAAGTTCGTCATTCTCGTCATTATTGAAAATTCCAACTTAAAACGGCCATAACTTGGTTATTTTAACTCGGAATTTCGCAAATTAGAAACCGATTCTTATCTGCCTCGAAAGATTTATCTAATTAAAATATAATATCTAAATTTTGAAAACTTTTAAGTCTCGAAAAGATCCAAAAATTTCTAGTCAGTATCCGAACATCCATTTTCGAAATTATTTTTGTGAGGAATTATGATATTTCTACTATCCATACCAAATATGCATGCAATATTAATAGATTACTATCATGAATGGTATGTTATGAGCTTCCTATATGTATGTTCTTAATTATATTCTATTAGAGAATATTTTTATAAACTTCTACTTTACAAGATATCATGAATACTTAATCTAGCAAGTCTAGTTTTGTGTTCTTGACAAACCATACTTGTTTTAGATATTTTCCTTAATAAAATTTATTTATTCTTACTAAAACTAAGTCTTTACCATATCTATTCCTTAAGGTCTTCATTTTTCAACAAAATCCTCATTTTTCACTTTGTAAACAAGTGTTTGAATATTGGTTATTCCTAAATCCGAATTTTGTAAAAATGGTTTTTAAGTGATTTCTTCAAGAAAAACTTGTTTGATACTTTAAAATTTAAGGCTCCATTATTTCTATCCCATAACATTATGTTTGGTATGCAAGAATCATCCGAAATGGAGTGAACTAGAATCAAATGAATGGAATGGAATCAATAAAGGAATGACAAATCAATTTCTTTATTTGGATATGGACATGGATTGGAATGGAAAAGAATTATTTCATATTGCAATTTACTAAAAATACCTTTTACAAATAATACTATATTAAATTTATGTAGGGTAAATAGGTAATTTAATTAAGAACTTTAATAGAAGGCGGAAAGGAATCGCGATTATACCTTCTGAAAGGCAGAATCAAATTCCACCTTAAAGCCGGAATCGTCGATTCTGGATTTTTTTAATGCTTCTAAATGTAGGAAAAGGAATGGAAGCCAGAATCGTGATTACATTCTGGTCCATTCCTGCATACTAAACGTACTATAAGGAATACATTTCCTTATAAAACTTCCATTTTGAGTTTGAAAAATAAGCGTTTACATATCCTCTTTTCTAGTTACGAATTTCATGTAACTATCACTAGATCCAAATCCTCTATCATGTAAATCTTTCTTGTTTGACAAATTTCTCTTAATAGATCTACTATTAACTTTCTAAAATCATCTCTTATTGATACCTATTCCATAAGATCTTCATTTTTCACATAAAAATCATGTTTTGGAGTTGAAAAATAGGTTTTCAAAATACAACTCTTTTTCCATCCGAATTTACAAAAGTTTGTTGTGATAAAAGCAAATTGTTCTTGTGCTTTTTGGCTCATCTTTATAAATATCCTGCCCTTTACAAAATAACAAAACATTCATTTACATAAGAAAAAAATCTTTATGATCATTTATTCATCTTAAACATAATAAATGCATAAGATCTCCAATATCATGTGAAAGAATAAATGGCTAAAAGCTAGATCTAAGTGTAATGATCATGTTATATGCATGAAATGAAGTGTACTACCATGATAATAATGTAGTAGCAAGATTCCTACATGAAATCATCACTATATGAACGTACATTACGATTATGACCAAAATATGAACTTTAAACATTAGATCCACAACTTGTGATGGCTTGATCATCATGTTCTAGTGGTTTCATGTCCCTAGCATGAAGCTCATGGGGACTTTTATGAATCTACACATGAATGATCTTGCTATTACATGTTTTTGTGGTGGTATAGTTTAGATCTATACCTATTAAGCTTTGTAAGCAAGAGGAGTTGAAGAAAAAAAAATGTATGTGAGTGTGTAATGGGGTGGGGGTGTCACGGCAAGGAGAGAAAGAGAGGGAGGGTTTGTGAAATTTAAAAAAAAATGAAATGAAGAAAGTGAAAGAGAAGACATAAAAGGGTATTTATGGAGAGATGTATTAGGGTTTTGTATGAATAAAATAAAGAAGAAAAGTAACACAAATTGAGAGGGAAATGGAGGGGGTATGCATCGACCTCGAGAGGAGAGGGAGAGAAAATGAGTTTTGTAATTTTTTTCAAATTTAATTTGTGTACTAAAGTGTGTTGAAAAGGTAAATGTAAGGAATATGATATAATGAGGTAAGGTTAGATTATGAGGGTGTAAGAGTAGGGGTATGGCTTGTGAATGTGAGTAGGATATGGGCTTGTACTTATGAATATTAATAAATAGTATATTAGACAATTAAATTACCAATTAGTAAAGAAAATATGATAAAAAGGCTATAACTATAATTTTTATGAACCAAAAAATTATAATAAATATATTATTGAATTCGTTATTAAATTATGGTCTTAAGAAGTATTCCGAAATATTTTTCTAATTTCAAGTCCTGGGGCCCGGTTTTCCAGAATGGATCCTAGTCGGGTTTAAAACAAATAATTTTCGAAAAATTGGTCTTTTATGTTTCGATATATTCTTTAGAATTATAATCTAGATTATTTTGCTCTCAAAAGTTCTACGGTTTAATTCTTGGTGAAGCCGAACTTAGGAATTCTACCTTTCTTTCTAACCCTAGTTATTTCGGTTTAGGGTTTCAATTTCCAATTCGGTTCTTGAAGTCAGGTTTGGTTTACAAAGAAAGTCGGGGCTTACAACCTACCCACCTTAAACAGAGTTTTGTCCTCAAAATTGAAACTTACGTACCTTGTTTCTCAAACAAATCGGGTACTTACTTCGAATTTCCTCTTCGGCTTCCCAAGTTGCTTCCTCGAAGGCGTGATTTTTCGATAACACTTTCACATGCTGGATTTCTTTATTCTATAGCTTTTGGGTTTTCTTATCTAGAATTTTCAGTGAATGTTCTTCATAAGTGAGATTTTCTTTTAACTGAGTAGGTTCCAGCTCCAATATCCTTTCGGGGTCAGGTATATATTTCCTTTGTACCGACATATGAAACACATTATGGACTCCCAATAAGTGCGATGGCAAGGCTAGCTAGTACGCTAGTTCTCCGACTCTTTCCAAGCTTTCGAAGGGTCTAATGTATCTCGGCTCAACTTTCCTTGTGTACGTATTCTCCTTATACTTTTGATTGGATTTACCTTCAAGTACACATGGTCACCCACTTGAAATTCGAGTTCCCTTCTTTTCAAATCTACCCAACTCTTTTGTTTGTCCTAAGCTTCTTTCATTTTCTGCTGAGTGATCCTTACCTTATCGGCCACCTCTTGTACTAATTCTAGTCTGATAGCAAGCCTTTCCACATCATCCCAAAACAGAGGGGACCTACAATGCCATCCTATATAAGGCTTCGTAAGGTGGTATCTGGATAGTTGAGTGATAGTTGTTATTGTAGGCAAACTCGATGAGTGATATATGGTTATCACAGTTCCCCTTAAATTCCAAAACACAAGCTCTTAACATGTCTTCCAAGGTTTGGATAGTCTGCTAAGACTATCCATTTGCCTGAGGGTGATAGACAGTAATAAAGTGCAACTTTGTACCCAAACTCTTTTGTAGACTTGTCTAGAATTTGGACACGAATCTCGGATCCCTATCAGAAATGATCCCTACTGGTATGCTGTGTAGTCATACAATATCTCGAATGTAGATCTTAGCCAACTTGTCCATTGAATAGGTCATATTGATAAGTAAAAAGTGTGCTGACTTAGTTAACCGATCCACTATTACCCACTCTACATCACAACCCAAAGTAGTCTTTGGAAAACCACACACAAAGTCCATGGATATCTGATTCCACTTCCATTCAAGGATGGGTAAAGACTTTAATAATCCTCTTGGCCTTTAATATTCCACTTTCACTTGTTGGTAGATCGGGCACTTCATTACATACTCCGCTATATCTCTTTCATACCATTCCACCAATAGTGGCTTTTCAAGTCCTGGTACATCTTGGTACCTCCACGATGCACATTGTAATCAGAGTTGTGGGCTTCACCCATTGTTTCCTTTCTTAGCTCTACATCTTCGGCACACATAATCTGCCCTTCATCCTGACCACATCTTCCTCATCTACTACAAAATCCAAGTATTTTCCTTCTTGAATTTCCTTTTTAATCTTTTGTATTATTTCGTCATACCTTTAAGCTTCTTTGGTCCTTTCTATCAAGGTCAGTTCCAATACCAAATTAGTTATTTCAAGCTCTACATTTTGTCTATGAACTCGATCCTTCGTTTCTCAAAATCTCTAATTAGATCTTTTTGACTTGTGATCAAAGCAGCTACCTCTTCATAATTTTTCCGGCTTAGGGCATCTGCAACCACATTTACTTTTCGTGGACAGTAATTGATTCCCAAATCATAGTCCTTTATCAGTTCCAACCATCTTCTATGCCTTATATTTAATTCCTTCTGTGTGAATAAATACTTAAGACTTTTGTGATCCTTGTATACTTCACACCTTTGTCCATACAAATAATGTCTCCAAAGTTTTAAGGCAAAGATGACTGCAACCAATTCCAGATCATGCGTAGGATAGTTCTACTCATGTGGTCTCAATTGTTGAGAGGCATAGGTAATAACTTTCCCTTCTTGCATTAGTACACATCCAATGCCATTTCTTGAAGCGTCACTATGCACAGTATAGGGCTTCTCCGGATATGGTAGGACTAAGATTGGTGCCAATACCAACCGTTGTTTCAACTCTTGGAACTTTGTTCCTGCTTATCCGTCCAAACAAACTTTTCACTCTTTTGTGTCAATTGAGTCAGGGGCTTAGCTATCTTTGAAAAATCTCTTACAAACTAGTGATAATAGCCAGCAAATCCTTAAAAACTTCTAACTTCAGTTACTATTTGTGGTTGCGTCCAATCCACTACAGTCTTAATCTTTTCTAGGTCAACTGATATTCCTTCTCCTGTCACAATATGTACAAGAAAAGATACTATATCCAACCAAAAGTCACACTTGGATAATTTGGCATATAGCTTATTTTCCCTCAAAGTTTGTAACGCCATCCGAAGATGTTCCTCATGTTGTTTCTTACTCTTGGAGTAGATTAAAATGTCATCAATAAAAACTATTACACGCTTATCTAAAAGTGGTTTGTAGACCCTATTCATGAGATCCATAAATGCAGCAGGTACATTATCAGTCCAAATGACATCACCAGGAATTTGTAATGTCCATAATGGGTACAAAAAGCCGTCTTTGGCACATCTTCAGGCTTTATTCTTAGTTAGTGATACCCTGAGTGTAAATCAATGCATGAAAACACACACGTTCCTTAGAGTTAATCAAATAGATCATCAATCCTTGGTAAGGAGTATCGATTCTTAACTATAACATTGTTTAGCTTACGATAATCGATACATAATCTCACAGATCAATCCTTCTTCTTCACAAATAGAACAGGTGTACCCCATGGCGACACACTTGGTCTTATGAATTTCTGGTCTAAGAGTTCCGGTAATTGGGTCTTTAGCTCCTTTAACTCAACTGGTGCCATCTGGTATAGTGCTTTAGATATTGGTTTAGTATCTGGAGCCAAAACAATTTCAAAATCAATTTCTATTTTCGGGGGTAACTCGGGTAATACTTCTAGAAATACCTCCAAATACTCATTCATCACTGGTATATCCTTTTCTTTCAGAGTTTTCTCATCATCTAAAATACTCTCAATAGGCCCTACTTCCTTATCTTCCATCATCAACTCGAAAGAATTTAACCCATGTTTTCTCGGGACTATGGTCTCTCCAATAAATTCTACTCCTTTCCCTGATTGATCATTGAAGTTTACCACTCTCTTTTGGCAATCCACTATAGCTTTAACCTTGCTTAACTAGTTCATGCCAAGTATGACTTCATACTTATTCATCTCCAATACCATCAAATCACTCCTGGAGAGGTGCCCTTGGATCTCTAATGGAAATCTTTATCATTTCTCGGGATGACACAACACTCCCTGTAGGAGTCTTAATTCTCATATTAGCTATGGTTGTGGCTATAGGTAACCCAAGTAATCCAGCCAAACTAGTGGTGACAAATGAGTGGGTTACTCCCATGTCAAACAAAACATAAGCCTCACTCTCATCCACCCGTATGTGTCTTGTGACTAGGCCGACATCCTCACTACTTCCATAGTTCATAGCTGCTAGATCCATTTCCTCATCATCGTCTTCTTCAACCATCCACTGCCCTTCAAAATTGTAGTGCCTCATCCTATGCATGGTTGATGCCACACGACTTCCACTATTACTTCTAGATCTCATAGTACTTGTATTGCCCAGTGTTTTAAAAGATCAAGCTGCTATACTCTTCCTTTGCGAACATTCTGTGGCCAAATGTCCTTTTCCCTTACAGATAAAGCAGGTCACTCAGCTGCGGACACTGCCTAGGGTAATGGGCCTCTTTACACTTCCAGCAAGTAATATTAGCCTTTGACTGATTTGGCCTCCTACTAGCATTGTCCTAAATCCATGGTAGGGCTTGTACCTTTTTCCTTTAAACCCTGAACTCAAGGCGTCGAATGGCTTCTTTCCAAACACTCTCTTGTCAGGCTCTTGGTGCTTCCTCTTCTTAGCTCCTTCAATTACCCAAGCTTTTTCTACCAACTCCAGGTAGGTTTTCATTCCAAAATTCCTCTAGCTTAATCCTTAAGTCCTCGTCCAGACCTCCCAAAAATACTTGTTTCTTTAGCTCTTCGCTATCCCTAAAAGATTTAGGTGCATACTGTAGCAGATGAGTGAACTCGGTCTCATACTGCTCTACTATTCTACCTTTCTGCTTAACATGCAGGAAGTCTGCACTTTACTTCACTCTCAAACTGGAGGGAAAATAGTTTTTCAAGAACTCCCTACGATGACTCCCATGCGATAGGTGGTGCTAGGCTCCTTTTTTAGATTCCCACTAGACTCTTGCATTATATCTTAGCATATAAGTTCCATATTCCAACTGAAGATATGGTAGAGTCTCATAAGCTGCAAAGGAGCACTCGATTTGAGCCAACTAATCTTTGGCTTCGTTGGGTTTGCTGAAAGCTCAATCAAAATACCGATTACTTTTTATAAAATCCGACAAAGAGCTTCGATGAGGCCTTCTATATGGTGGAGGTGGTGGTAAGGGTGCATTGTAAGAATGCTCCTCCTGTGGACCTGGGGCCTCAACAGTCACTTCCCGGTGGTCTTCAGGTAATGGTGGCAGCAGGGCAGAATCTCTTACACTTTGTCCTAGGTGCGAGTTCTGATTTTGATTTTGGATGAATGTATTTAGGAGATTGGTCAATTGTCCAATTGCATTCATCACTTCATTTTGTGGATTTTGGGGTGCTACTCCCTATTGGTTAGGTTGAGGTATAGCGGGTTGGTTCTCATTGTTTGCTTCATTTGGGAAGGTTCTTGCTCCCAATTGCGAATTGTCAATTTCGTCTGTTTGTGCAATATTTCGTAAATATTAAAGTTTTTCTTTAAGTTTGTTTTATAAAGTTTAACATGAAATCACAGAATTATAGAATCAATCAAATCTTCCCAAAATCAAAGGATTAAAATAGGAATTCCAAATCACGAAATCTCAATAACAAACTCAAAGAAGTCATTTAAGTACAATGCACATTATAAAATCACAAAGTTAAAATCAATCATGATGATGCGATGAATGAGATGATGCTCATGAGTCTTAAAATCGGTTATTCTCCTCTATGATTATTGCATAAACTTTAATTAGTTGCAATACGTTATTACTTACATTAAGAAATGGTAAGATTTCTTTGAACAAAACATATAGGATTTCATTAGATAAGCGAGGTCTTACATGAGTCAAGATTTTTACTTTAAGTACACAAAATTTGCCATACCATTATTCTAAGCCTAATCCTTTTTCATCATCTTACTAATCGATTTGAAGAAACAAAAGATAAAAGACAACAATTACATCATGCTAAATTCGTCAAAGAACCTAAGAGTAAATTGGCATCCTGCATTGCTCATAATAAAATTTCTATTGGACTATAAGGTTTAGATTTGCTTTCATCTCTCTTCCTTATCAATCAGAGTCTTCAAGGGTTGGACTTGGAAGTCAACCTCTCCTAGATGAACTTTCATCCTCCCTGTGGATGAACTGGCTTAGGTAAGCTCTCACTATCAACCTCCTCTTTCTAGGTGGTCGAGTCAATTCTTCTTGTCCATGTCCTCCTCCTCTTCTTCTTCTCTTGCTCTTTGTCTATTCTCACTATTCTATTCTATTCCAACTCTCTTCTAGATTCTTCCAAAATTCGGTCTATAGTCTCTCTTGCTTCCCTTAATATGGCTTCGTCCTCATTCTCCACTTCCATAGGATCGTTGACTAATTCATTGGTCATCCTAGGGTGTTCATTAACCTCATGAATATCTCTCCAAATAGTCCAGTCCGAATAAGCTTCTATCCTACCACAATCAAGGATCTCTAAATCTCTGTCAAAGTCCATATTTGGTGGGTTTAGTGCATGATTGAGTTCCTCCTCTATCATCATAGGTGGTGGTGTTCTATCCTCGTTTTCATTAACCCAATTTGGATCCTCTTCCTCTTCTTCTTCCTCCTCTTCATTCTCATTCCTATTCTCATTCTTGTTCTCATCCTCATTCCCATCATCATTTTCACCATTACTTACATCATTATTATTCTCTTCCATAGGCTCAATTGGTAATTGCATCTCGATCTCACTAGCATGAGGGGTTTAGATCCCTATAGATGGTGGTATAATGTCTAGGTATATTGCCTACCAGATGAAGTGGTTCCTAGCATTAGCTATGTTCCACTCTTTATGATCCATTAGGTTATCATGGACATAGACATACAAGGGTCCAATACTATTCCATACTCTAAAATCTAGATGAGTAGGATTTCCTTCATTCTTCAAGATAAAAGTAGCCTCCCTTAACATCGGCTCATGTCAGTACTCTACCATGATTCTTTCCATTGTATAAATAGTCTCCAACATGGTCCATCTCCTTCTTCTAATAGGATCATATCTAATCTGGTCCACTACTGACACCCATCCTATATAACGAAGACTTTCCTTCCACATCGTATACATTTTAGCAATGGTTCGGGTCTTCGAGCTAAAGTAAAGTCTTCACATAAAGTTCTCAATCTTAAGTGATATTCCATAAAAGTTTCTTCTTGCCTCTTAACAAAGTTCCTTGCCCTTTCCCAAGTTTCCCCTAAAGAAACCTATACCAAGAAAAGGCTTCTGGTTAGCTTAAACTTTTAACTCCATATTTATCCTACTGTTTAATTACTTAAACTCTTAAGCTTTTTAAGTTCTATTGTTATGCTTTATAACCTTAGGCTCTGATATCAACTTAAACTGTCATGCCTCATTAGGTACCCTAAATGTAACAGTTCGCCGCATGCTATATAAGACTTAGGAATTGCTATGACAACCGTTCCAAAGTCTCGTACAGATGCAAGGTGTACCTTTATGACAATAGAATACATGAACCAATGGGGATAAATAGTTTAATTTGACATACTATAAGCACCAGAATATAAACCATGAGTCTACATAATTAATTACAAGAGTTATAAGGGTATTCCCCCCACAAAAGAATATTAAGTTTAAACGTGGTCTTTTATAGTCATCCAATAAATATTAAGGTTTCCTATGGAAATATATACAAAATCGAACACAAACTTCTAATGGAAACTCCTAATTCCTATACCTGCTCAGTAGAATGCCTTAATCTTAACCAAATATATGAATATTGCAATAAGAAAAAGCTGTGGGGGCGTAAGCTACACTAGCTTAGTGAGTGAATACTTCCATAAAGACACTTATAACAAATCATTCAACCAAGTTAATTATTCAATCATACGGAAGGCATCAATAACATGAACAAACAATCATATGATCAACCGGAAATCATATGTGAATGGATTTATGCCCTCCATTCGGGGTTAGCAGATTAACGAATACTGTGGTACTACCATTGAAATAATGTGCTGTTTATGGATCATGGATAACCAACTTATGTTGTTTATGGATCACAATCAACTAACTTATGTCGTTTATGGATCATAATCAACCAACTTTAAGCCGTTTACGGATCATGGGTAACTATCATATGCTAATGCTCCATCCTCGTCGTGAAGTGCTTATGTCCATATTAATTTATCAATTTGAATAATTGTTAATACAAATTTTTAGGTGATCAACCCATCTCACAGACAATCAATCCTAGAATACTTTAAACAAGCATAAGTTAATCACCCGGTTCTGATATTCTTATCACAATTTCTCAACTCATCAACAAGCATACATAATCCCCCATAATTCCCATCATGCAATTTCATTTTATCTTTTGTCTCATAATCTAGTGCAACTATTTGCTACAAACACAAGCAAGAAATGAATTTAGCAAGTAATACTCACTCGGCCATTGGTCGCCGGTCTCTTAGTAATAATAATATGGTGGTAATGAATCATCGAGATCCAAGTCACTTAAACGAAAGAAAATACCCAAATAAGTATTTCAAGTCATATCTAATCTATTTTATTTCATAAAAACTATTAAGTTCGTCATTCTCGTCATTATTGGAAATTCTAACTTAAAACAGCTATAACTTGGTCATTTTAACTAAGAATTTTGCAAACTATATATCGATTCCTATGTTCTTCGAAAGATCTATATAATTATAATATAATACCTAAATTTTGAAAACTTTTAAGTCTTGAAAAGATCCAAATAGTTCTGGCCAGTATCGAACATCCATTTTCGAAATTGTTTTTGTGAGGAATTATGATATTTCTACTATCCATGGCAAATATGCATGCAATATTAACAAATTACTATCATGAATGGTGTATTATGAGCTTCCTATATGTATGTTCTTGATGATATTCTATTAGAGAACATTTTTATGAACTTCTACTTTACAAGATAACATGAATACTTAATCTAGCAAGTCTAGTTTTGTTATTGACAAACCACACTTGTTTTAGAGATTTTCCTTAATAAAATTTATTTATTCTTGCTAAAACTAAGTCTTTACCATATCTATTTCTTAAGGTCTTCATTTTTCAACAAAATTCCTTATTTTTCACTTTGTAAACAAGTGTTTGAATATTGGTTATTCCTAAATCCGAATTTTGAAAAAATGGTTTTTGAGTGATTTATTCAAGAAAAACTTGTTTGATACTTTAAAATTTAAGGCTCCATTATTCCTATCCCCTAAAGACTTCATTTCCTTAATAAAACTTCCATTTTGAGTTCAAAAAATAAGTGTTTACATATCCTCTTTTCCTACAAATTTCAGGTGACTATCACAAGATCCAAATTTTCTATCTTATAAATCTTTCTTGTTTGAAAAATTTCTCTTAGTATATCTACCATCAACTAATTAAAATCATCTCTTATTGATACATATTCCATCAGCTCTTCATTTTTACATAAAAATCATGTTTTGGAGTTGAAAAATAGGCTTTCAAAATACAACTCTTTTTCCATTCGAATTTGCAAAAGTTTGTTTTGATGAAACCAAGTTTGTTCTTGAGCTTTTTCGCTCATCTTCATAAATATCCTAACTTTTACAAAATAACAAAACATTCATTTACATAAGAGAAAAATCTTTATGACCATTTATTTATCTTAAACATAATAAATGCATAAGATCTCCAATATCATGTGAAAGAATAAATATCTAAAAGTTAGATCTAAGTGTAATGATCATGTTAGATGTATGAAATGAAGTGTACTACCATGATAATAAGGTAGTAGCAAGATTCCTACATGAAATCATCACTATATGAACGTACATTACGATTATGACAAAAATATGAACTTTAAACATAAGATCCACAACTTCTGATGGCTTGATCATCATGTTCTAGTGGTTTCATGTCCCTAGCATGAAGCTCATGAGGACTTTTTTTGAATCTACACCTGAATGATCTTGCTATTACATGTTTTCGTGGTGGTAAAATTTAGATCTATACCTATTAGGCTTTATAAGCAAGAGGAGTTGAAGAAAAAAAATGTGTGTGAGTGTGTAATGGGGTGGGGGTGTCACGACAAGGAGAGAAAGAGAGGGAGGGTTTGTGAAATTTCCATAGAAAATGAAATGAAGAAAGAGAAAGAGAAGACATAAAAGGGTATTTATGGAGAGAGGTATTAGGGTTTTGTATGAATAAAATAAAGAAGAAAAATAACACAAATTGGGAGGGAAATGGAGGGTATGTACACCGGCCTTGAGAGGAGAGGGAGAGAAAATGAGTTTTGTAAATTTTTTCAAATTTAATTTGTGTACTAAAGTGTGTTGAAAAGGTAAATGTAAGGAATATGATGTAATGAGGTAAAGTTAGATTGTGAGGATGTAAGAATAGGGATATGGCTTGTGAGTATGAGTAGGATATGGGCTTGTACTTGTGAATAGTAGTGAATAGTAATGAATAGTATATTAGACAATTAAATTACCGATTAGTAAAAAAATATGATAAAAAGCTATAACTATAATTTTTATAAACCGAAAAATTATGATAAATATATTCTTGAATTCCTTATTAAATTTCGGTCTTAAGGAGTAATTTGGAATATTTTTCGAGTCTTAGGGCCCGGTTTTTCAGAATGGATCCCGGTTGGGTTCGAAACAAATAATTTCCCTAAAACTAGTGTTTTATGTTTTGATATATTCTTTAGAATTATAATGTAGATTATTTTGCTCTCAAAAGTTCTACGGTTTAATTCTTGGTAAAGCCAAACTTAGGGTTTCTAGGTTTCTTTCTAACCCTAGTTATTCCAGTTTAAGGTTTTGGTTTCCAATTCGGTTATCAAAGTCAAGCTTGGTTTACAAAGAAAGCTGGGGCTACAACAACACATCTCTCTAAAACACTGAATGTCTTTTATCATTCCTTTCTAGTAAAATTCTCTTTCAAAAATTCTAATGTTCTTTTCTCCCTAAGATGTCCAAACAATCCACATGCATGCACTTCATTTACTAACAATACTCTAACAAAACCACTAGGAATACAAAATTTTCCTCCTCTATATAAAAATCCATCTACTACATAATATCAATGTCACGCCCCAAAGGGTACCCTAAACGTGGCAGCCACATACAGTATTAAAACATAAGAATGACTTCCCGCAGTCATGCAGAAGTTTCAACACCATATGTAAGGCGTCTATCACAACAATAAGAGACACCGTGAGATATATAATTCGAGATAGTAAATATAGCATACAAGAATTCTAGATAACCATCTCATTTCAACATTATAAGAATATAATCCTTACATTATCTTAGGAGCTTTTCCCCTACAAATCTCCAAACAATCATAATATCGTCTTAGTCTTTCACATCAGGAAACAATACGAACACCAAAAGATATTAAAGGATATTTAAGCTAAGATCTTCAAAAGATTTCTAGAAGCTCCCAAAATATAATCCCACTCGAATATATGAAGTCTTCGAGCATAAAAGATATAGTCCTGTTACAACAAAGGTCTATCGAAATATAAACATAACTAGCTTAATGAGAATATTCTTGAATTAACGTACTTGTATAAATAATTTCAAACAAGTTATTAAACAAGCATATGAATACATCAAGCAAGTGATCAAGCAATACTTATGATCTACCGGAAATCATATGTTTGAATGGATTTACCCCTCTATTCAGGTTAAGTGTTTCAGGCTCTTTTAAACCCATCTTAAAATCCAACTTATGTAGTTTATTTCAAGTGCCTACTTGCCCATCTTGAAATAGCTCTTTCAGGCTCTTAATCGTCCATCTTGCAGATTTATGGCTACTACAAACCCATCTACTATACTCTTGTCCCATCGAATACAGTAGCTCATGAGATGAAACAAACTACGTGATATGCATGAATCAATTAATATAACTCATAATATATTATTAGAGTAATTCAAAGGTGATCACAAAATTTGCACACACTCCAACATAATAATAGTAAAACACAAGTTAATTAACAACGATTCATGTCTCGGTATACTTAGCATTCTTTCAACCAATATTATCATACATAATTCATTTTCATCTTTTCCTACTTCTAGTGTCTCTAGCTACAAGCACAACCAAGTACGTAAAAGGTAGGAACTAAATTCACTCGGCCATAAGGATATATCTTTCTTACGGATGAGTCAATCGCTAAATCCACTAATCAAAATAATCCTCTGGGTATGAATACTCCTCCTCGGGATCACCTAATCAAGAAGAATACCCATAATGAGTATTTCTATATTGGTTCTATGGTACTTATCAAAAACTATGTCATAAGATCGTTAAAATTCATATAGAAGGTAATTCCAACTTAAAATGGCCATAACTTAGTCATTTTAACTCGGAATTGCGCAAATAATATACCATTTTCTAACTACTCAAAAATATCTATCCATTTCTAAGGTTATTTTTGTCATAAAAAGCCAATTGGCTTGGAAAATACTACGATACAAAATAGTTACGAATTTATAGTTCACAAAATATGATTTTTCCAAACTTTTCTTTACTAAAAAATCTTTAAGCAAAATATATGGATATATATAGTGGAAAAATCCTTTGAACATATGTAGGCACTCATATTGTATGCAAGATTTTTGTAGTGTTGTCTCAATATTGATATAAACAATTGGTCTTTGATGGTTTTAAAAGGTAAAACTTTTGAAAATTTCTCCTTTTTGAATTGTTAGAAAAAATATATTTGAGTTGTTATGAGTAAATGTTTTTCTATTATAATTTCATTTTCTCATTTTTCAAAAGTAAATTCATTTTAAAAAATTTGGTTCTTTAAGTTATCTACTAACTTTATTTCTAGTGATTGAAAATAAGCTTTTCAAAATATCCTTTATATTTTTTATGTGGTCAAATATTTGAAGTTGTATTAAATTTATGTTTTCCTCTTATTTTTCTAAATTGGTTTCTAAAATAGTGGGTTGATTTTACCTTAGTTTAAAAAAAACTTGTTTTATTCTTACTATTTCAAGTGATAGAATAATTCCTTTAGACAAGTTTATAAGAAAAGCTTTCTTAATAAAAAATTGTTGACATTAGAACTTAGCAAAAATTTCATTTTAATTTTGAAAAGATAATAACAATATAAAATTTAAGTTTTGAAGAAACTTTCTTAGTATGTGATTTTCAAAGTCTATAATGAATCTATTTAAGTCTTATAAAAGATATGGTTGAGTTAAAATCCTTCAATGCTAAAAATTCTTTCTTTATTGGAGTATTAAGTTTCGATTTATAAAAGAAATGAGTTCCTTTTATTATTTTGAAGAAATCTACATTACTGCTTCTTCTAGAATTTATGATTATCTTATCCTTTGAAAAGGGTTCATTAAAAAGAATACTTAGATCTTTTTGTTGAAAATTCCTTTTGTTAAGAAATCTAGTTTACTTTTCTTTATTTAAGAAAGAACCCATTTTTTATTTTTACTTAAGACAACAACATTATAATCATGCATGAATATGATTATGTAGCAATGTAAAAGTAAAGATAATACATAATAAGATAGAAAGAAATACTTGTAAGTAAATAAACATAATAAAATAGCTAAGCATTGGGAACCTTAACTTCATCAAGATATCCCGATCATGTATTGGGAGCCTTAGCTTCATCAAGGTAACTCAGGACTATGAACAGACTAGAAAAGAAAAGAAAAGAAAAGAAAGAAAATTATTTTGACTTGATATGGTCAAGTCTAAGACTAGAAAGACTAGTCTTAATAAATTGCATAAAATAAGTAAATAAATAAATTGCAAGACATGAAAATAAATAAATAATAAATGAGCTTATATGCTCTAAATAAATATATATATACATAATATACATAATATTATATTGAAGTTAGATTAGAGCAAAAATAATAATAACAATAATAACAACAACATAATAACATAATGTAAAATATGAACATGAAAAAAAAACAAAACATGAACATATTATTGCTTCTTTGACTCGTATGAGTCTAAGAAATACACACTAAGCTCATACTAAGTTGTATGAACATGATAAAGAATATAGGTAGAATTTTTACCTAAGATTTAATGGAGGATTTGAAAAGAGATGAATGGGTAGTGTGTTTGTTATTTTCTTCTTGAAGTTGTAGGGAATGGTAGAGAGTATTTTGAGAGAGATTTGTTGGAGAGAGGTTTTGAGAGGGAATTTTGGTAGAGTTTTGTTATGTAAAATGAATGTGTGAAAGAATGAAGGAGGAAGGGGGTATTTATAGAATTTTTGGAGTGAATTTTTGATGTAATAAAATAAATTGAAAAGAAATTAATATAGAGAAAGACAGAGGGAGGCTGGCAGTTTTGAAAGGGAGAAGAGAGAGAATATTTTGTAATTTTTGTAAAGAAAAGAAATAATGTGTAAGGTTTGATGTGAATAAAGTTGTATTAGAAATGTAAAATATAAGAAAATAGGTATGTAGGTAGTAAGAAATCGGTATAAGAAAAAGTAAAGATAGTGAAATAATAATGAATAGTAAGAATAGTACTATGAATAGTAGACCAGGCATTTAAAATACCGATAGTAATAAAAATACGCGTAAACGAGCTATGTATGTTATTTTTAGTCACCAAAAAATTCTAAAATTGATATTTTTGAAATTCTTGTTTAATTACGAGTCTTTTGGTGTTATTGGAATATTTTTATTATTCCGAGCTCCGAGACATGCTTTTCGAGAATTGATCTCGTTTGAGTCCGAAGACACTCGAAATTTGCGAATCTGGTATTTTTGTATTGCCTTATATTATTACGAACTATTATAAGCCATTAACTCAATTTCATTTTCTAGGGTTTGAGAATGCGGGATTGCCGGAGTTAAAATTGTTTGATTGTCTTGGTTTTTGTTGACTTTTGAAACTCCGATTTGACTAGGGTTGGGTTTAATCCAACTTTACCCTAGAAATTAAGGGGTTTATATCAGGGATCGGATAGATGGTCCTTCTCATGTTTAGGTTTTCGAATCGAACGATTGTTAAACTTTCTATTTTTATTTTTGAAGATTCTCTTATGAAATCCTGTGATCGAAACTGATTAAGGTTTGGTTTCAACTTGGGTCGAACTTTAGGGTTTTGATTCAGTATTCCAAAACCATTCTCGAAAAAATTCGGGGGCTTATAACCCATCAACTATCTTTCCATCAACACATCGCCTCACAATAGGACAAAAGAAAACATCACCAACATACTGATCTGTCAACAACTTAGCCTAAAGCGAAGTAATGAGAACACGTCTACTAGATAATGCATCAACAACTACATTAGTATTGGTATTTATGGAAAAAAAAAATACATTGGTATTTCCTTTGTCATACCTGATCACATAGGCAAAACTCTCAAGTAACTCTATGTCACGCCCCAAAAGGTACTCAAAACGTGACAGTCCACCACACTCGATATTTAAACTTAAGTATGATACCCTTAATCATCTCATAAGTTTACATACCGAGTGTAAGGTGTACTTGCACAATTTTTAGGATCACACTTTGCATCAAATAGTCTTCAGAAGGTATAATATAGCATTAAGAATAAAAATCACAATAAGATAAATAAGTTAGGTCTTTACAAAAGTCAAGGGGGCATACCCCCGCCAAAATAATAGAAGTTTATCCTGTCTAAATCCATCTTACAAACATTAAAGTTTATGTTAAAGAGATTTTCCTAGAAGTCTACTATCATGCCACGGAGGGTACCTTAAACGTGGCAGTCCACCGCATATAATATTAAAGCTAATGAATGACAACCATAGTCATGCAGGAGCTTCGATGTCATATGCAAGGCGTGCTTCCAAGATAGTAGGAGACTCATAGGGGTATTACATTTAAGTAGATAATAAAAGCATGCAAGAACTTATATAAATAAACATGGAATATTCATTGGATAATAATCTCTTACAATTTCTTGGGGGCATTCTCATCTCAAATAGTCCTAATTAACTAAACCATTCACAAGGTATACATAAATATACTATAAACCTACTATAGAGATTTTCTTAGAAGTTTATGTCCAAAACTAATTACATATAACTTTTCCCAAAAACTCCTAGTAGTTTTAGCTCATACCTGGCATACGGGGCTCCTCGATGCCAACCAATGATAATCATACTGTAACAAAAAGCTATAAGGGTATAGCAAATCTAGATTAGTGAGATAATTCCTTTCTACAAAATATTTCCATATATCAAACAAGTACTTAAACAATCATATGAGAATGCACCAATCACATGACAAACAAAATACACAAGATTAATTGGAAATCATGTGTAGCATAGATTTTACGCCCTCTATGTTGGGGGTTGGGAGGTTACAGGCCCATACGACCATCAATATTTGTAGATTTGATGGCTCCTGTTTGCCTTGTAGACTTTCTGGCTCCTACTGTCCCGTGTAGACTTTCTGGCTCCTACTAGCCACTACTACAACTTCCTCGTTTCCCACACGAAGAATAGTAGTGAAATAAATATGACTTACGAATATGATATGCATGAATCATTTTCAATATAATCTAACCAATTAATGTTGAGTTCAAATTAAAGGCGATCAAAACAATATTCATCATATCAATGCAAGAATCACAATTTATTTATCAATTCCTCCTTCGATATTCTTAACTTATATTCAACCAATCATAAATCCAATTCACACAATATTTGTTCATTTATCTTTTCTTTATTTTCCAATGCTACTACTTACAAGCACAAACAAAGAAATGTAACTTAGTAAATGATTAACTCACCCCATGTCGGTAGCTCCTAATCAAAGTAGTCTTCCGAGAAAGCGATCTCAGTTCCTTCTTCACCTAAACAAGATGAAATACCCACAATGAGTCTTTCAAAGAATTTCTATTTTTGAAAACTCTAAATCTATCTTAAAATTGCAGTAAAATCGGATTGGAGGAAAATCTTACTTAAAATAATCATAACTTGCTCATTTTAACTTGAAATTTCACATATTATATACCATTTTCTACCTATTCGAAAAGATCCATTTATTTCTAAAACTATTTTCATCAAATTAAGTCATTTGGGTTCCGAAATAGTGGTGACCAGATTCACCATGAATTTTCACAAAACTTGAATTCCTTCATTTAACAAAAGCTCATTTTAAAGAGATAGATATTATAATAGTTTGTAAAACCTTTGAAATGTATATACATATATTTATTGACTCATATCAAAGGTATGAAATTAATGAAGTTGTCTCAACCCATAAATTTTTGTAAAAGTAAAGTCTTCTAAAGAAAAGTGGAACTTTTGAAAATTCCTATTATTTTTGCTAGAGAATATTTCAAGTTATTTTAAATGAGAAATTTTCATTTCCTTAGTCTTTTAAATTCCAAAGAGTGATTTCATTTTTCTTAGTTCTAATACTTTTTTGAAAATAACAACAATTCTATCTTCATAGAAATAATTTCCTTGTTTCTTAAGATTATTCTATTTTCATGAAAGGAATTTCTTGTTTGAAAAAGTGAAGTTTTAGTAAAACTTTTGTTTACCTAAGTTCTTTCTATGTAATGTATGTTTGTAAAAGTTCCTATGAACTCCTCTAGATTTCTTAAAAAAGTTTGTTAAGATAAATCCTTAGTTTTATGAAAAATTACTTTCTACTTTTATTTCTATAAAGAAATCTCTATTTTAAGAAAACCTTTCCTCATTTGTCTTGTTGAGACAAAAATAATTACGTTCATGCATGAATATGAATAATAAAGTTATGAAAACATAAGGAAACATAGCAACTTAAAGAAATAAGCTTAGTAAAGGAATAAATCATGTATTGGAACCTTAACTTCATCAAGGTATCTTGAGACTAAGAACAGACTGGTCTCATAAGGAAAAAGAAAATATTTTTAACTTGATGAGGACAAGTCAAGACTAGAAAGACTAGTCTTAAATATAACATGAAAGTAAATAAATTGCAAGAAAATAAATAAATTGCAAGGAAAGTATGAACCTATTGTTGCTTTCTTTAACCTTCATGGTTTAGAAAACACACACTAAGCTCATACTAAGTAAATGAACATAAAGAAAACTTAAAGAATTATTACCTAAGAGAACTAAACTTGAGAGAGCTTTGGGAGAGAATTCTTGTAGAGAATTTGAGAGAGTAATTTTGTGTATGAAAGGTGTGAAAGAAGTGGAAGGAAGAGGGACTATTTATAGAAAAATGTGGAAGGAAATTTGTGTTAATTAAATAAATGAAAATAAAACAAATTGAAGAGATGGAGAGAGGGGGCCAGCGTAAAATGAGAGTGTGGGAGGGAGAGAATTTTTTTTTTTTTTTTTGTATTTTTGTAAATGAAAAGTAAGATATGAAATATGTAAAGTTGTATTGGAAATGAAAATTATAAGAAGTAAAGATATGGGTTGTAAGAGTAGGTTGTAAGAAAAAGTAGAGATAGATAAATAGTGTAGAATAGTAGAAAATAGTATAATGTAAAGTAGACATGACAATTTAAATACCGATAGTAAGAAAATACGGGTATAATTATGATATTTGATATTTTTAGTTACCGAAAAATTATGAAATTGATATTTTTGAAAATCTTATATTTTTATGAGTCTAACGGTATATTTAGAATATTTTTACTAATCCGAGCCCCGAGACACGCTTTTCGAAAACTATGTCCGATTGTGCACAAAGCAAATCGCAGTTTAACTAATCTGATGTTTTTAAGATTTCTTAGGTTATTACGAACTATTCTCCATACTAAAATCTTACTTACTTTCTTAAGGTTGCTTAATCGGGAATGCTGAACTTGAACAGTTATAAAAGACTAGGGTTTTGTTGATTTTTGGATTCCGGTTGACTTCCTAATTAGGGTTTAAGCTTAAATTGATCTCAAAACTTTGGTGGTTTACAACCTACCCCCCTTAAAGAAAGTTTTATCCTCAAAACTTGAAGTTCATACCTGATTCCTTGAACAACTTTGGATACTTTTGGCGTATATCGCTTTCGGCCTCCTAGGTTACTTCTTCACGCGAGTGATTTCTCCACAGAACTTTCACATACTTGATCTTCTTGTTTCAAAGCTTTTGCACTTTACGATCTAGGATCTGAATCGGGTGCTCCTCGTATGTGAGATTTTCTCTTAATTGGACTGGTTCCAGCTCTGTGAGTTTACTAGGATCTAGCACATGCTTCCGTAAAACTGATACGTGAAACACATTATGAATTCCAAATAGGTCATGAGGTAGGGCCAGACGATAAGCAAGATCTCCTACTCTTTCAAGCACTTCAAAAGGTCCAATATATCGTGGGCTCAACTTTCCTTGTACTCAAACTCTGTTAATACTCTTGATGGGGTTTATCTTCAAATACACATGGTCTCCAACCTCAAACTCGAGTATTCGTCTTTTAATATCTGCCCAACTTTTCTGTCAATATTGCGCTTCCTTCATCTTGTGTTGAATGACCCATACTTTATCAGCCACATCCTGTACCAGGTCAGGTCCAATACTCAACTTTTCTAAATCGTCCCAAAATAAAGGTAACCGACACCGCCTTCCATACAATGCTTCATAAGGTAGCATCTGGATTGTGGAGTGGTAGCTGTTGTTGTAGGCAAACTCCACCAATGGTAGGTGTGCGTCCCAACTGCCCTTGAACTCTATTACACAAGCTCGCAACATATCTTCCAAAGTTTGTATCATCCTCTCTGACTGACCATCTGTTTGAGGGTGATAAGCAGTATTGAAGTGTAGCTTTGTTCCCATACATTTCTCCAAGTTTGTCTAAAATTTAGACACGAACCTTGGGTCTCGGTTAAAGATTATTCCAGCGGGAACTCCATGCAAGCGTACTATTTTCCTTATGTATATTCTTGCCAACTTATCCATGGAGTATGTCATGTTAATTGGAAGGAAGTATGCTATCTCTGTCAATCGGTCAACCATAACCCAAATGGCATCATATCCTGCAGATGTTCTTGGTAGTCCACACATAAAATCCATCGTGATTTGATCTCATTTCCATTCGGGTGTGGGCAGAGGTTTCAAAAGTCCTCTAGGTCTTTGGTGTTTCACCTTCACTTGTTGACACGTGGGACATTTCATCACAACATCGACCACGCTCTCTTCATGTCGTTCTACCAATAGTGGCTCTTCAGGTCCTGATACATCTTAGTTCCTCCTGGATGCATGGTATATCCTGAATGGTATGCCTCATTCATGATTTCCTTCCTCATATCCTCATCATCTGGAACACATAATCTCCCTTTCAATCTTACCACCTCATCTTCATCTATCGTGAAATTTGTACATTTTCCTTCTTGTATCTCTCCTTTAATCTTATGAATCGCCTCGTCATACCGTTGGGCTTCCCTGATTCTTTCCACTAAGGTGGGTTTCATGACTAGGCTGGCAATTTCTGCTTCCACGCTTTGTCCTATGAACTCAATGCTCATCCTTTCAAATTCCTTTATTAACTCCTTCTTATCAGTGAGTAAAGCATTTACTCTTCATGGGCAATAATTTATTCCAAGATCCTAATCTTTGATGAGTTCCAACCATCTCCCTTGCCGCATATTCAACTCCTTTTGCGTGAATAGATACTTGAGACTCTTATGGTCGGTGTAGATCTCGCATCTTTGCCCATATAGGTAATGTCTCCATAACTTAAGCGCAAACACAACGACGGCTAACTCTAGATCATGTGTAGGGTAATTTTGCTCATGAGGCCTAAGTTGTCGCGATGCATAAGCAATAACCTTTCCATCTTGCATCAACACACATCCAAGACCATTTCTAGAGGCATCACTGTGCACCGTTGTAAACCCCAGTATTCTCAGTAGTTAAGTAAACCCCGGGAGTTGAAAAGCGAAACCCTAATCCAGTCCAGTTTAGGTCTAGTGAGAGAATTTAGGAACCCTAAATCCGGCTTTCCTTCGGTTTCATAATAAAAGATGTTTTATAAAGTAAATGAATATGAATTATTGTTTTAAAGTATATTTTAAACCTTAGAAAGTTTTAAATTCAGGAATTTTTCAATTCCGGGCCTTTTCGAGCTCAATTACGGAAAAACATGTCCCGGGACCACAAACTCAGAAAAATATTCCGGAATATTCATTAGAACCGAAATTTTATAAGGATTCCAAAAAATATCAATTTTATAATTTTTCGGGCTATAAAAATTACAGTTATAGCCTTTTTTTCCGTATTTTCGTTACAACCGGTAAAGTAGATGTCTTGTCTACTATTCACAAGTACAACTTACACTACACACTACCCATACCCTATTCTTACATCCTTACAACTACTCATTACAATTTTCTTTTCCAAGAAATTTTGTTTCCTAAATAATTATTATATTTATTACATAAATTACAAATTTATCAAATTTCAAACTCTCTCTCTCACCCCCCCCCCCGGCCGGCGCCCCTCCCCAATTCCCCTCATTTTTGTTTTATTTTTTCTTTCTTTATTCAATTAAACCCTATCCATTTAGTATTAAGCTTATGTTCTCTCTCTCTTCTCATTTTTCACTCTTTCAAAATTTTGCAAAGAAGAAAACTCTCTCCTTTTTACTAGTTGTGCCGTGACCCACTTCCCCCCCCTCACACTCACACACATAACTCATTTTCTCTTCTTCTCATCTCCAAATCTCCATTTAGGTGATGATTCTAAACCTTATTCCTACATTATCTTGTAATGGCAAGACCATTCTTGTGTGTTTTTCACATTTAACCCAATGAGCATATGCTAGGGACATGAAAACACTTATACAAGAATATCAAGCCATCACAAGAAGTGGATCTAGTGTTTAAAAGTTTTTTGTTGAGATAATGTTATGTTCATGCATGTAAAGTAAGGATCATGCATGGAAAGTCATGTTCATGCCATAAAACTCAAGATTCAGGCACCATATGTGGTAGATCTAAGTGTTAGACACTCATACATTCATTGACATTTATGTTCATGTGGTTGTTTTGAGCTTACATGCATTTATGATCATAAAAGCTTAGACTTGCATGTGTATAGATGTGTTAGATGGTAGATCTTCATGTATATGAAGCAAGAAACTTGAAAAAGAAAAGATTTTTGCTAGAAATGTTTTATGAAAATTCGGATGATTTTGGAACCCTATTTTACTAAAACCACTTTAAAACTCATATTTTCCATGAAAAATGGAAGGTATATGTAACAGGTATCCTTAAGGAATGTTTTTATAAGTTTAAATGAGTTTAAGCATGAGTGATATGTAAAACAAGTAGTGGAGTTAGAATAGAAAATTTTGAGATAGTGATTAGTTTGTTAAATTCGTAATTTGGAATAATGCCTACATAAACACCTAGTATCCAAGCTCAAATTGCATGTTTTATGAGTTAAATGAAGTCTTTAGGCAATAGATATAATAAAGCTTCAATTTTTGATGCATTAAACAAGTTTCTCATAGGAAAAATACAAAAAAAGAAAATTTCCAAAATTTGGATTTTTGTGGAAAGATTGTTTAAAAATATGTTTACCAAGTGAAAAATGTGAATTTCTATGCATAAATGAAGGTCATGGATAGTATAGATGCTAAGGACTCATTTTTATTTAGATAACAAGTAAACTCCAAGAATAAAATCCTAAAAACCCTAAGGAATGCAAAGTAGGAAATAATAGATTTTTAGAAGTGACCATTATGGAGTTTTATGATAATTAAGAGTTCATGAGAGTTCATCATAAAAAATCATCAAGACCATGCATATATTGAACTCATTACATGACATTTATACTAGGAATTCATTCATGTACCATCTATACATGAATCATCAACTAGAAACATTTTTACCAATTGCGAAACAATTTTTCGGAAAGAGGAAAGTTACAGAACAGATCTGATCCCACTGTTCCATGACCTTAATGTTTTCAAAACTTGAAAATAACATTATAAATAGATAGATCTTTGAAGTAGGTAGAAATCGATATAAAATTTGCGAAATTCCGAGTTAAAATGACTAAGTTATGGCCGTTTTAAGTTGGAACTTCCGCAAATAGCGAGAATTCCGATTTTGTGTAGTTTAGATGAATAGCTTGAATTAGTTTAGCAATGAGATTCTTATTAGGTTGTTCTTATTTGATAGGTGATCCCGAGCAAGACGATACCCTACCACCCGACTACTATTATTAAGAGACCGGCATACCATGGCCGAGTGAGTATTACTTCCGCTCTCAATTATTGCTTGTGATTGTAGTGATAATGGCATTAGTTGTTTAGGCAAAGATAAAAATGATTATGCATGATGGGGTATATGGGAATTATATACTTGTCTGCTGTTGATATGTGAAGTTGAACTTAAGGAATATCGAAACCGGATGTTAAGCTGCTGCTTGTTTAGCGAGAAGTTATAATTAATTGTCTGCGAATAATAGTTGGTCACTTAAAAGAATTGGATTAATCTATTATTGGACCTCAATTATAATTGAACTCATTCATATCACGACGGGGATGGAGCATTAGCATTTGTTGGTTTTTTGTGACCCATAAAACGAATATGTTGGTTAATCGTGATCTATAAAAAGAAATTGTTGGTTAATCGTGATCCATAAAACGAATTATTGTTCAGTTGACTGTAAGCTTAAACGGCGTCATACCACAGGATTCATTAATCTGCTAACCCGGGATGGAGGGCGCAAGTCCATCTACATATGATTTTCGGTTGGTCATATGTTTGTTGAACTCATTTGTTTGATGCACTTCACTTGCTTGAATGATCACTTGCTTGAATGATTTGTCTTAATTGTAATATGGAAGTTTTCACTCACTAAGCTAGTTAGCTTACTCCCCTATAGTTTTTACTTGTTGCAGCATGAATTCATTTGGCTTAGGCTAAGGCAGGCTACAGCTCAGGTACCGGAGCTAGGAGTTTCCCTTCGAAGTTTATTTCGATTTTGTTTAGACTTCCGTTGGAAACTAAAGGACTCTGGATGACTGTAATGGACTTAATATTATTTTGCGGGGGAATGCCCCTTAGACTTTGTAAAGTATATATGTGTTTTGGTTTATTATCTATGGCTAATGAATGCCACATTAAACTTCTTAACTCCATTGATCGAGTATTCTATTGTCATAAAGGGACGCTTTACATCTATACAAGACTCCCGATGGGCTTGGATAGAATTTCGAGAGTCTTATATAGTATGTGGCGGGCTGTTACGTTTAGGATACCCTATGGGGCGTGACAACCGTATAAGGTTTCTCGGGGTCTGGTAGAACCAAAATTGAGGCAGAGACAAGCCTTTTCTTTAATCCCTGGAAACCTTGTTCTCTCTTATCTGTCCAAATGAACTTCTCATCCTTCTTAGTTAACTAAGTTAGGGGTTTAGCTATGTTAGAAAAATTCTTCACAAACTTCCTATAATACCCAGCCAATCCGAGAAAACTTCTCACTTCCGTAACAGTCTTAGGTTGTTTCCAATCCATCACTGCCTTGATCTTCTCAGGGTCTACCGATATTCCCTCTCCAGATATGACATGTCCTAGGAAAGATATCCTATCCAACTAGAAATCACACTTAGACAGCTTAGCGTACAACTTATGCTCACACATGGTCTGTAATGCCATTCTTAAGTGTTCTTCATGTTGTTATCGTGTCTTAGAGTATATCAGAATATCGTTTATAAAGACTATCACACACTTATCCAGCAAAGGTTTGTATACTCGATTCATGAGATCCATAAAAGCTGCTGATGCGTTGGTTAAACCAAAAGGTATAACCAGGAACTCGTAATGTCCGTAGCGAGTTCAAAAAGCTGTCTTAGGTACATCCCCTGGCTTAGTCCTCAATTGATTATATCCTAACCGTAGATCAATTCTTGAAAAGAACTTGTTCCTTGAAACTGGTCAAAAAGGTCATCTATCCTTGAGAGTGGATACTTATTCTTGATGGTGACTTTATTGAGCTCCCGATAATCGATGCACAAGCGCATAGAACCATCCTTCTTTTTCACAAATAGCATTAGTGCTCCCCAGGGTAATACGCTTGGTTAGATGAAACCTTGGTCTAGCAAGTCTTGTGACTAAGTTTTTAGCTCCTTCAGCTTCACTGGTGCCATCCAGTAAGGTGCCTTTGATATTGGTTCTATGTTTACCAATAGGTCAATTCGAAATCGATTTCCTTCTTGGGTGGTAATCTATGTAATCCATTAGGAAATACATATGGAAATTCCTTAACCACGAGTATGGATTCCAACTCAAGTTTTTCTTCTTCTTTCTCTTCTTCATCCATGTTACTTAAGTTGATCTCTTCATCATCCATTAACTCAAATGAGTTCAACATCATCGTAGATTCTCCCTTGAATACTATTTCACACCCATCCTGATCCTTAAACTTCACCTCTTTGTGTCTACAATCCACTAAAGCCTTAACATATGTCAACCAACTCATTCCTAAGATCACTTCATACTTGTTCATTTCCAAAATTATCAGATTACACTTAGAGTAACATCCTTTTACCTCCATGGGACAATCCTTAAGCATTTCCTTAGTTTTTACTATGTTTCCGGTGGGGGTCTTAACTCAAAAACCTGTAGCGATAGTATCTATGGGTAAACCAGTTTGTTTGACCAGACTAACAGTGATAAAGGAATGCGTAGCTTCGGTGTTGAACAAAGCATAAGCGGTTTGACTAGCTATGCGTATGTAACCTGCACTCGAATTTTATACTAATCACGAAACTGGTATACTTAAGCTATTTGTTAGTGTAAAACTTTATACTTCTAGTATTAAGAATTGAATGTAGGGTACTTAATAACTTGCATTAAAGGTAAAGGAGTTTCTGATTCTAACCTGTCACCAGTCCAAAATCTAGGCCACAATCTCCATCCATGGCTGCTAACTCAGCTCCTTCATCATCCAAGTCTTCACACACCCACTGCCCTTCTAAGTTATAAATCCTCATTCCATGGACAGCTGCTCCAGAACGGCTCGAGTTGCTTCCTCCACTTCCATTCTTTGCCGATGCAGCTCCTCCCATCGAACCAAACGGTATAGCTTGAGCATTCTTTCTCTGTGGGCATTCATTGGCGAAGTGCCCAGTTTGCTTGCATACAAAGAAAACGGTGGAAGCCTTCTTCGGGCAGTCACTGATCTTGTGGCTAGGGTCTCCACAAAAATAGCATTTTTGTTGAAGCAAAGGATATCTCTTTGGATAATGCTCCTCTTTACATTTCCAGCATGTCACTTTGACCTTTGATGCCTCTTTGTTGCCACTAGCACTTCCTCTGTAGCTGTTGAAGGGTTTAAACTTCTTGTTCTGAAAACTGGGACTGTAACTATCATGAGTCCTCTTTCCGAACACAAAGGTTCTCTTCTCAGGTGCTTTACTCTTCCTCTTCTTAGCTCCTTTTATAATGCAAGGCCTTTCAACCAATTCACGGAGGGTCCTTAAATCCAACTCCTCCAGATGCATCCTCAAGTCCTCGTCTAGGCCACTTAGGAAGACTTGCCTCTTTAGCTCTTCACTGTGCCTAATGGATTCCGGCATATACGGGAGTAGACGACTGAACTCAGTCTCGTATTGTTCCACCGTCCTTCCTTTCTGAGATATGTGAAGGAAGTCTCCATTGTATTGTACTCTCAAACTCCTAGGGAAATAATTCTCCAAAAACTCCCTTCTGAAGGTTGCCTAGGTCACAGGTGGCAGCAACTCTCTACTTTTCGATTCCCACCATACCCTAGCATTGAACTTTAACATATAAGTGCCATAGTCCAAGCGAAGGTGATAGGGCACTTCATATGAACTCCTTTAGATTTCTTAGAAAAGTTTGTTAAGATAAACCCTTAGTTTTATGAAAAATTACTTCCTACTTTTATTTCTATAAAGAAATCTCTTTTAAGAAAACCTTTCCTCATTTATCTTGTTTAGACAAAAATCATTATGTTCATGCATGAATATGAATCATAAAGTTATGAAAACATAAGGAAACATAGCAACTTAAAGAAATAAGCTTAGTAAAGGAATAAATCAAGTATTGGAATCTTAACTTCATCAAGATATCCTGGGACTAAGAATAAACAATTCCCGTAAAGAAAAAGAAAATGTTTTGACTTGATGAGGACAAGTCTAAGACTAGAAAGGCTAGTCTTAAAGATAACATGAAAGTAAATAAATTGCAAGGAAAGTAAATAAATTGCAAAAAAAATGAGCTTATATTCTCTAAAAGGTATATATAGCCACATAGATATATTTAGATAATTATATAAATAAAAGAAACATAAAAGAAATTTGATTCATGAACAAAAACAAAGTATGAACCTATTTGTTGCTTTCTTTAACCTTCATGGTTTAGCACACACTAAGTTCATACTAAGTAAATGAACATAAAGAAACTTGAAGAATTATTACCTAAGAGAACTAAACTTGAGAGAGCTTTGGGAGAGAATTCTTGTAGAGAATTTGAGAGACTAATTTTATGCATGGAAGGTATGAAAGAAGTGGAAGGAAGAGGGGCTACTTATAGGAAAATGTGGGAGGAAATTTGTGTTAATTAAATAAATGAAAATAAAACAAATTGAAGAGATGGAGAGAGGGGGCTGGCACAAAATGAGAGTGTGTGAGGGAGAGAAATTTATTTTTTTGTATTTTTTGTAAATGAAAAGTAAGATATGAAAGATGTGAAGTTGTATTGGAAAAGAAAATTATAAGAAGTAGAGGTATGAGTTGTAAAAGTAGGTTGTAAAAAAAAAGTAGAGATAGATAAATAGTGTAGAATAGTAGAAAATAGTATAATGTAAAGTAAACATGACAATTTAAATACCAACAGTAAGAAAATAAGCGTATAATTGCGATATCTGATATTTTTAGTTACCGAAAAATTATGAAATTGATATTTTTGAAAATTTTATATTTTTACTAGTCTAACGGTATATTCGAAATATTTTTACTAATCCGAGGCCCGAGACATGCTTTTCGAAAACTATGTCTGGTTGTGCACAAAGCGAATCGCGGTTTAACTAATTTGATGTTTTTAAGCTTTCTTAGGTTATTACGAACTATTCTACATACTAAACTTTACTTGCTTTCTTAGGGTTGCTTAATCGAGAATGCCAGACTTGAACGGTTACAAAAGATTAAGGTTTTTTTTACTTTGAGATTCCAGTTGACTTCCTAATTAGGGTTTAAGCTTAAATTGATCTCAAAACTTTGGGAGTTTACATCTACGCCTATAGCTAGGTCCCGACTTCTTCAAGTGGTCCTTAATAAAAAAGATAGACCTGTGAAAAGTGTTCTTTCAAAACAACCTAAAAATGGGAACATTGCAACAAAAACTATAGGGGTATAAGCTAACAGGCTTAGTGAGATTCATTTCCAAATATTTAATACTCAACAACATAATATAATAGACAAGTTATTAGCAACCATATGAAATGCACAAGCAAATGAGCATACAAGCATATGACTTTCCAAGAGTGAATGGATTTAAGCCCTCCATTTGGGTTGGGGTTGGGTTGGGGTGGTCCAAAAGTCATGCAACAACAATTCCAATCTTGAGTAGGGTGGTCCATAAGTCATGCAACCATAACCCCGATCTCTTTCTCTTAGTTATACAACCTCTATTGTTTCATTGTGGTAGTTTTAAGTGCTTACCCCACTTCCCGTTAACTTAAGCGATATCCCATCCCTAATGTTAACATAAGCTCCTACGCCTTCTACTAATATACTTTTGTCCCACCAAAGGTATATCAGCCAATGCAATGTGACTCACTACGTGGTATGCATGTACAGTTTATTCATATAATTGTGGCATGTTAATTATGTAGGTTAAGAGTGATCATAAAGAATTTCAAACAATTCAAGTCTCTACTAGCTCATACAAAATTTTTACAAGAAGTCTCGTTTCAATATACTTAACATTCATTCAACCAAGATTAGATCACAACTTATCTCAATTTTATCTTTCCCTAATTCTAATGTCACTACGATTACAAGCACATACATGAGCACAACTATTTAAGAAATGAACTCACTCGGCCATGGAGAGAAATCCACTAGTTGTAGTAGTCCTCGGGGAATGGAAATCCGTCCTCCAAATCACCTAAGTACAAGGAATAACCTCAATGAGTATTTCTCATAAAGTTCTAATAAACTTAATAATTCTATTTACTAAGTTCGTCAATTTTCGCCTAAGTTGAAATTCTAATTTAAAATGGTCATATCTAACTCATTTTAACTCGAAATTGCGCATATTATATATCGATTTCTATCTACTTCGAAAGATATATCTATTTCCCAAGTTAAAATCAAACATCTAAGGTCATTTTAGGGTCAAAAAGCTACTATACAGCAAGGTTACAAAAATTCCAGTTTTGGGTTATTGTTAAAAATTGTTACTTTTGTTCCATTTAACATTTTAGATCAACTTATTTGGTTCTACAATTGTAAGGAGAACTTCCAGCCAAAGATAAAACATTAAATACTTATATGATCCTAATGATTATTTTCCAAATGAAAATTCCAATAATCTACTTTTGTAAAAACCGAAATTTTGAGTTGAAACTCATTTTCTTGTTTTGAGAAAATCTTTTGCTAAAACTAACCTGACTCAATGAAAATAATTTTCTGATATCGCCTATTATCAAAGCATTCTATTTTCCACATAAAACTCTTGTTTTGAAGTCTAAAATAAGGTTTTCAAAATTCATCTCTTCCTAAATCCGAATTTCTTCCTTGAGTTTTAGAATGAAAATAAGACCTAGACTTGTCTTTTACAAAACTCTCTATTTTAGAAATACCTTTTAGGAAAACTCATCTAAACTAATGAAAATCCAATCCTTAGGATATGTATACCAAGAGCCTTTTATATTTTTGTCTAAATCTTCATTTTGAGGTTAGATAATAGGTTTTGAAAATGGGTCTTGGCTTAGATCCGAATTTTCAAAATTATTTTTGAACATATCTTTTGATAAAATCCATCAAGACTTATGAAAAATCATTCTTTACATATCCTATCTTAAGAGTCTTCCATTTCTTAAATAAAATCTTCATTTTTGAGTTGTAAAACATGTTTTTAAACCATGTCTTGGCCTAAATCCAAAAATAAGATTTTTATTTTTGAAAGTAACTATTGAAAACCACTTTTGATTCTTGTAAAAAGAAGTCTTGATGATATACATCCACTAAACCTTCATTTCTTCAACTAAAACTTCCATTTTGAGACTTAAAAGAGGGTTTTTAAATATAGGTCTTGCCTAGATACGAATTTCACTATTTTTATTGAAGTTCAATTCTAAGATCTACACATAATATGGGTATAAATATAAAAGAAATACATGATAGTAAGCCCTAAACCTATAGATCTAAATATAAACATTACCAAAGCTTCATAAAAATTTAGATCTACAAAGTATAATATAAATATGAAGATAATAAAGTCTTAAAGACAACAAATATAGCAATATCAATATGGATCATAAACAAGAGGAGTGTTTCAAAGTTTTGGCATCATCATCCCTAACCTTTAGGCATTATGGAGAGTCCTTTGATGCATGAAACCTCCATATAATCAACTTATAGTATCTATGGAAGCTTAAAAAGAAGGTTTACTTAAAGAATCTTCAAGAATGGAATGTGGAAGCAAGAATTTGAAATGGGGGCAGCTTGGTTTCCTTGAAAGAACAAGGCTAAAAAAGAGTTAAAGAGAGGAAAAAAGAGAGAGTAAATGATGTAGGATTGCAAAGAAGGAAAGTGAGTAAGTAAGAGGCTGTTAATGTGTGCTAAATAAGTGAAAGAAAAAAAAAAAATTAAAACCATGACAGGAATTAGGGGGGGGGGGGGGAGTTGGCGGGAGAGGGGGGGTGGGCGGCTGGCGTGAATTCAATAGGGAAAGAGAGAGAAGTGTAGTTAGTTTGTAACTTGAATTTTGAAAGTGTAACTTGTGTTACTTAATTTGCTAACTAAAAGAGACTTTAAATCATTAAATAAATCATTAAAATAAAAGAAAAGTGGCTATTTTTAGGAGTGTGGTCAGCTGCCATACATGGGAAATGGAGTGAAGAAAGAGTGAAAGAAAACATGATTAATGTGTAGAAGTGACAATTGAAGTGTACTTGAAGTATGGGTTGAAAAAGTACTTTTTATTAAGAAAAATATATAAAATGAAATTAAAAAAATATTTTTAAATGAGTGGTAGAATTTTCATAAATAAAATTAAATAATTAATTGAATTATTTTTGTATTTCAACAAATATGTTACCGGTATGGCCAAAATATGCTTATATAAGTTATAACTGATATTTTTAGATTCCAAAACATTATAAACTCGATATTTTTGAAATCCTTATGAAAATATGAGTCTAAAAATATTAAAGATATATTTTTAATTCTCCGAGCCCCAGGACACGCTTTCCAAAAGCAGTATCTAATCAGGTTCGAAATAAGCCGAAAATAATTCAATCTCATATTTTTAAGAAATCAAATATTATTACGGACTATTCTACACACTTTACTTAATTTTCGACTTCTCGGTTTACGAACACGGAATTTCCGGATCTAAACTGTAGGGTTTAACTTGAGATCCGTTGACTTAAGGTTTTTGATGGACTTCCCGGCTTAGGGTTAAGGCTTAGAATTACTCTAAAAACCAAGGGTTTACACTCTATCCACTTGGCCTGTCTCTTAGAAAGTCTTTATTGCCCTATGAAGCATTTTCAATGATTCATAATCAATATAGATAATAAATTCCTTTAGCAATAGATAATGTTGCCATACCAAAAGTGGTCAAATCAAGGAAGAAAACTCCTTATCATAAACTAAATAATTTAATGTAGCTCCATTTAACTTCTCACTAAGGTAAGCAATAGGACGTCTCTCTTACATCAAAACTGCTTCTATTCCAATCCTTGATGCATCACTCTCCAACTCAAATGTCTTCTCAGAATTAGATAGTGTTAACATAGGAATAGGAGCACTAGTAACTTGGCATTAATCTCCTCAAAATTGTTTTATATCTTATCACTTTATGCATAAGTAATATTCTTTTTTGTAAGCTCAATGTAAAAAATTTGAATGAATCGTCAATGGAACGAAACAAGTCCATGAAGATTATGAACATCTATATTAGATTTAGGAACTGAACATTCAATAATAGCTTAGATATTCCAATCATCTACCTAAATCCCTACTCTAAAAATTATAAAGCCTAAGAATATTACCGCTAGTTGATAGAAAAAACAGTTCTTAAGGTTGCCATATAGCTTCTCAAATCTCAACCCTTCAAATACTTCTCATAGATGTCCTTATTATATACAGAATACCATCAAAGTACACCATTACTAACTTACCTAAAAACTCCCTCAAGACATGATTCATAAGAAGCATAAAAGTACTAGGTGCATTGGTTAACCCATAAGGCATCACCAATCATTCATATAATCCATATCTCATTTTAAAAGTAGTCTTCCACTCATCTCCTACATCATTTGAATTAAATGATAGCCATTCTTATGATCAACATTGGAAAATATCTAAGCACCATTCAGTTAATCTTACACACCATTAAGGGACTTTAGGATATCGATATTTATTAGTAATTTTATTAATAGCTCTACTATCAATACGCATTCTCCATGACCCCTCTTCTTCATCACTATGAGAGTGGAAACTGCACATAGGCTAATACTTTCCCTGACATATCCTCTTTCTATCAACCCGTCTTCCTGTCTTTTCAATTCTTTTGCTTCTTTAAGATTCATCCAATCGAAGAATTAAGCAAATAGCCTTGGGTTCAAGATCGATAGGACCTTATTCCCCCAGCTGATGGTAATCCCACAGTGAGCTCTTCTAAAAATATATCCACAAAATCTTCTAACATCTATTGCACCTCTAGTGGAAATGGAGCTTGATATACCATCTCTAGTATTCTCCTAACATTCAAAACGTATACCAATTCCTTGGTTTAAATAACCTTATCAATGTCACCTCTAGAGATAAACATGGATTTCTTCTTCAACACCCTATTCATTTGTAAGTGTGCTTTCCTAACTTATGCATAAGTGTTCTTATAGCCATCATGTAGCACCTTATAATCAAATAACCATGGTATTCATCGTAAAATGTGAGAGATATACATAGGTAACACATCACAAACAACTTCATTCTTGTGCTTGTCTCTAATATGGAAAGGCGCCTTGACTTATTAATTCACCTGCAAGTTTCCTTGTCCATTGAGATAATGCAGCTTATACAATTTTGGATGTGGCATCATAGATAACTTCAACTTATCTATTAACATGGCAACAACTGCATTAGTGCAACTGTCTCCATCAATGATGAGTGAACACAAATTCCCATTCATCCTACAAACAATATGGAACATGGTTTCCCTTTGCTTTTCTTCAGCAGAATGAGAGATGTTTAGAGCTCGTCTCACCACATCAATACTCATGTATTGATCACTAACTCCAGCATCTACATCACCATAATATGTATCTAAGGTTGCTAATGAATTGTCTCACCAGAGTTATTGCCATCCTTCGCACTAGCAACTTCCCATCCAATATTTGTCATTACCCTCTAATTAAGGCATTACGAAGCAATGTGTCTAAACTTAGGCACTTGAAAAACTTAATTGTGCATAATATCCCACCTAATGTCCTGTTCCAGTAGAGTTACTTCTAGTCGCATTACAATTAGCTTACCCTTATTACACTTCTCACCCATCATTGAACTACCAAACTCTCTTCCTTGCTGCACTTATTAGAAGTACTCTTATCAGGTTTTCTACCATTTAAGGCATAAGGTTTTCTAGAAGAAGCATATCTATTATTAGACGACTTGTAAGGATAATTCAACCTTATTCTCTTTGGGCTACTCGAATTGCTTCTTCAAGTGTGTTATACCTTTGGAGTTCTACAACACAGAAATCTCATGTTTCAACCCTATTACAAACCTTGCTACTATTTGCTTAGGTTACTTAGTAGCACCTCTTTGAAGCATTAATGATTCAAACTCCTATGCGTATTTGTCCAAACTCTTGCCCCCTTCTCTTAGTGATTGGAGGCACATGAAAACTTTGTTGCAATAATACACTATAATAAATCTCATCCTTAGGGTTCTCTTCATCTCTTGCCAAATCCAAATTTCTTCTTCTCTATCCCTTCTCCTAATATTTACCAAGTTCTTCCACCATAAAGCTACATAACCTAAAAATTTAATGGGAACTAAACAAATCCCTATAAGTTCCTTAATATCATAACATGCAAACAACCCCTTTACTTTATCATCCTAATCAAGAAATTCATCAGGCATATTGCTTGCTGCAAAGGAAGACATCTTCAATTTAACATGTTCTAAGCCCTTAGACAGCTTGAATTTCCTAGTCTGCACTTGATCGACTACATTATTATCTCCTCTTTAACCGTTTTGCAATGGTGGTGGGGGTACTCTAGCTTGTGTGTCCACTAGTTTAACGTTTTAATTGAATTGCTCAATTTAATTAGTAAGATAATTAGCAAATTCTATCAAGGTTTGCATCTATTATGTAAGTTCGCTTATCTTTACCACGAGTCCTATCTCCATGGACTCCACTTTGCTCATCGTCACCAAAGTTACCCTACACACTTTTGCATGACATATTCTCTTTCACCATAAATAGAAGACCCTAAGAATAAACATTAGAGTGAATTCACATTGTGCAAACCCTAGTTGTCAATCACCATAAACCTTAGATTGTCAACGGCCACATAACACTAGGTCTTTGATTACCAAAAAAGAAACAAAAAACCTAGGTTATTACTAACAATCACTCACGCATGTGGGTACTCACCACAATCAAGAAGCCTGATGGATGAGAGTTAGGGTTTAACAGTAAGAAACTTTCAAGAAAAAATAAATTTTCTTCAAAATTAAAGATTGTTTTATTTACATAAATGATTTAGTAGAGGTAATAGCTTTGATAATTAGGACAAATGGTATTTAGGAAGATGACGAGTTAGCTAGGAAGTCAATCGGAATTGGAAGCCTACATCGTTCCAACACCAGCAACTGTTGATCCAACACCAGCAGCCTTTATGTCTCTAACGCTGGTGACTTTTGTCTAACACTGGTGGCCTTTAGCATGCCTTTATTAGGCGATTACTTTTCTTTATTTTTAATTTTTTATTTGTTTCATTTCCTACCTTTAAGGTTGCAAAATCCTATTTATATTTTGGGTTTTTCTCATTGTAAGATATTCTTTTACATGTTTTGTTTCATCAATACAAAGAAGAGTCCCTTTGATTCCAAATTTTAATAGCTTTATTGATCTTTGATGCCATTGAACTAGTATTACTCTTAATCAATGGTTATTTGAAGATTACACTTCTAAGTATTCCTTGAATCAATGGATTTGTAATAATCCATATGGTTCTGCGTTGTGTCAGTTGGTATTAGAGCCACGTTCATTCCCATAGTAACGATTTTGCCTCGTAGACGACCAAACCAGCATCGTGTCACTATAAATGAAATTTATGATCATGAAGATTTGGAGAAGCAGATTGGCTAGGTGATTAATGAACGGTTAGGACCAACACTAGATCATCACTTAGAGAATGCGATGTATCACCTTGCTAAGAGGATTGGTGCGATGTTTAGGGCTTAGCGTAAGACTAATCCAAGGTGCCATAGAACTATTATCCAATATCTAATCATGATGAAAAGGAGGATGTTTCATCTTCATCCATTAATGAGGATGAGATAGCAGAGGAGATACCATAAATATGTGGTGGAGTTAGGGTGGTAGAAGATAATAGGCGATGGGAAGTAGGGATGAGAATGGAGATTCTAGAGATTCATGGAACCTTGAAGCTAGAGGAATTTCTTGATTGGTTGGCCACTGTAGATGAAATCCTAGAGTTCTAGAGTGTTCTTTAGAATAGAGAGTGCGGTTGGTAGCGACCTGGCTTAATGATGGAGCCATAGCGTGGTGGCACCAGATGAAATTGACCCGTTATAGGTTGCGTAAATCCAAGATCACGATGTAGGAGAAGATGAAGAAGCACATGAGGTAATTCCTACCCAATAATTTCGAGCATATCATGTATCAGAGACTACAAAAATCTAAAACAAGGTAATAGGTTGTGACTAAATACACATCTCAATTCTATCATTTGGTCATTAGGAATGAGATTCATGAGATTAAGGGCTAGTTAGTGGCTAGATATATTGGTAGTCTAAGGATGTAGATTCAGAATATGGTAAATTTGTTTGGTCTGGTTAGTGTCTCTACCGCACAACAGTAGGCATTGATAAGTGTTTCAAATGTGGGGAGCCTGGTCATAGGCAGTCAAAGTGTAGGAAGGCAGAGAAGAGAGTGGCCTTATTTGTTGAGAATGATGAAATGGGTGAAGAGGATGAGGTGTTTAGGCTAAACAGGATGGAGAATCTATTTTTTATGCAAAGCATGACAAGGAAGAGTTTTTGGATAGGGAGGGAAGGAGACTTTAGTGGTGAGTAGGTCATGTATGACTCCTAGAACTGCTGAGGAAAACTGGCTAAGGACTAATATTTTTCAATCCATCTGTACCATTTTGGGAAAGGTATGCAGATTCATGATCGATTAGGCAACTGTGAGAATATCATCTCCACAAAAGCAGTGCAAAAGTTGGGAGTTCAAATGGAACAACATCCTAAGCCTTATAAATTGACATGGTTGAAGAAGGGTAGTGAGGTAAGCATATTAAACGTTCCCCTGCCACTTATTATTGGGAAGGCCTTAGTAGTTTGATAGAGGCATGACCCATAATGGTAAGGCTAATACATATAGTTTCATGTTTAAAGGTATTGGGATTGTGCTTGTGCTTGTGCCAAATAAAGTAGTTGGTGAACCCAAGCCTGTGAAGCAAGGCACCAATAATATTATGTTGTCTCTGGCTAAATTTGAGGAGGAGTTGCAAGATGCAGATGTGGTGTTTGCTTTGGTGGGCAAGGAGTTAGTTGAGGCTATAGTTATACCTGAGGAAGCAGTTGCCCTTATTAGAGAGTTCTAGGATGTGTTTCTTGAGGAGTTACCACTTGAGCTACCCACTTAGGGACATACAACATCATATTGACCTCGAACTTGGTGATTCCCTCCCTAACAAATCATACTATAGAATAAGCCTCACTAAGCATGAGGAGTCGAGGAGACAGGTGGAAGAATTGCTAGAGATGGGCTTTATTCGAGAGAGTTTGAGCCTCTATGTTATCCCTGCATTGGTAAGTATAGATGATACACTAGTTTATAGCGCTAACCATGATTAGCATCGATAACACTAGTAGCCAAGAAATATACTTTCATGACCTCCAGGGTACTTTTCTTGGGTTATGTAATCTCTGATGCAGGCTTGCAGGTTGATTAGTTTAAAGTGGAAGCCATTCAATAGTGGTCTAGGCCTACTTCCATTATAAAGTTGAGGAGCTTCCATGGCCTTACATCTTTTTATAAGCAGTTTTTCCTCACTTTAGTAGTATTATGGCTCCACTGAAATAATTGTATGAAGGGGGAAGTTTGAATCGTTAGAGGGTATGAAAGAAGCTTTTTAGCTCATCAAGAGGCATCTGACATCATCCCCTATATTGGTGCTACCAGATGTCCATCAAAAGACGCATCAAAAGTAGGGATTGGAGTTATGTTGAGTCAGAATAGCATACCAATTAGCTATTACAGTGAGAAGTTGATTGGGGCAAAATTGAGGTATAGCACTTATGATGTTGAGTTCTATGTTACGGATAGGTAGTTAAGCATTGGAAAAATTACCTGTTCCATAGAGAGTTTGTCTTGTACACTGACCATGAAGCTTTAAAGCATCTTCACAACTAAGATAAAGTATCATCCAGGCACGTTTCATGGGTGGCATACTTAGATGCTTCACTTTTGTTGTGAAGCACAATAACGGGGTCACGAACAGAGTAGCAGATGCCTTGAGCAGGCGTAGGAGTCTTTTGGCCAAAATGCAAATCAAGATACCTGGTTTTGACTCATTTTCTACTTTATATGATATGATACATTTTTTTCCCATATTTTGACCTGTATTAAAGATGGTGAAAAGATTGAGTATCTGTTGGAAGGTGGATTCTTATTCAAGGGTAATCAACTATGCATACCCGATTGTAGTCTAAGGGCTAAGATTGTTCAGAAGTGGCACTATGAGGGTCATGTAGGTAGAGATAGGACTTTGAATCTAGTACAAGCATCCTATTACTAGCCATCCATTTGAAAGGAGGTAGTAAGGTATGTGCAGCTATGTAAGGTATCCTAAGTGTCCAAGGGGATGGCTATAAATTTTGGGTTATACTTACCCTTACCTATGCCATCTTAGCCATGGGTAGGTGTCAGTATGGATTTGTCCTAGGTTTACCAAGGACTTAGGAGGGTAGTGATTCTATCTATGTAGTGGTAGATCAATTCTCTAAGATGGTGCATTTCATCCCTTGTAAGAAAACTGCAAATGCTGTGTGCGTGGCACAATTGTTTTTTCTGGATACGTATAGATTACATGGTTTGCCTTGATTATTGTGTATGAAAGGGATACCAGGTTTTTGAGCCACATCTGGAGGAGTCCATGGAAGATGGTCAACACTCAGCTAAACTTCAGCAGTGACTATCATCCACAGATAGATAGGCAGATTGAGGTGGTGAACAAGTCTTTGAGCAACCTTTTGAGGAGTTTACCGGGGAGAATTAAGATCAGAAGTTGAGCCAAGCTGAGTTTGCCTACAACCATGCAATTAATTGGAGTACTAGTTTCAACCCATTCTAGATTGTTTATTCAGTCATTCCTAGAGGCCCATTTGATCTTTTAACTATACCTGATTGAACTTGGAATCATGGCAAAGTAGTGGATTTTGTACATGGTCTACAAGAGATCCATCAGACAGTTCACAACAACCTAGAAAATGCTGCATGCAAGTACAAAGAGGCTATTGATAGAAAAAGACAACACTTGGAGTTTGATGTAGGAGATTTTGTATAGATTGTTCTTACCAAGGATAGATTTTCTATTGATGATTACAACAAGCTCTCTGCTAAGAAAATTGAGCTAGTTGAGATCATTGAGAAAATCAACCCGAATGCCTACAAGCTCGGATTACCTAGCCATGTTCAGACCTCAGGCATGTTTAACATAAAGCATCATATTCCTTGCATGGGTGATAGCTTAGACGACAAAAATTCAAGTCAAATTCTATGTCGCCAGGGGAGGATGATGTAGCAGCGGTAATAGCTTTGTGTTACTAGGGCAAATAGGATTTAGGAAGACGACAAGCTAGCTAGGAAGTCAATTGGAATTAGAAGCTTACAATGTTCCAACACCAGCAGCTGTTGATCTAACACTAGCAGCCTTCATGTCTCCAACGCTGGCGACTTTTGTCCAACATCGGCAGCCTTTAGCCAGCCTTCATTAGGCAATCACTTCCTTTATTTTTAATTTTTTATTTATTTCATTTCCTTCCTTTAGGGTTGCAAACTCCTATTTGTATTTTAGGTTTTTCTTATTGTAAGATATTCTTTTACATCTTTTGTTTCATCAATACAAAGCAGAGTCTCTATGATTCCAAATTTCGATAGCTTTATCGATCTTTGATGCCATTTAATTAGTATTACTCGTAATCAACGGTTATTTGAATATTATACTGCTAGGTATTCCTTGAATCAATGGATTTGTAATAATCCATATGCTCCTATGCTACATCAATAATGATACCCCTTTTTATATCCACATGTCAACTTAAAGAGTAAAATAGTCAATAACTGACCAAAACAAATAAAAATAACTAAACTAACTAAAAAAAAAAAAAATCATCTTAGCAATCCAACAGTTACCCCATGGGTTGTGGCATGAGGCATAGTGTTCCCTAGCTTCACATTAGCATGGCATGGCCCTCTATATGGGTCATAGGATAGGGCGTGGAATGCACTATCTTCAAGGTTCTTTGATTTAGGTAGACACGATTGTTGATACGAGCCATGTAATTCTATACTATCCTTCACATAAGCCATGGATTCTACATGTCTTTCACTCCTTCCTTTAATGGCATGCATTGTTCTCACATTCAAGCTATTTTTCTCATCCACTTGAATGCAAAACAAACCATATTCACTCATACAATGAATCAAATAGTTATTAAATAAATTATGTTCATCTTCACATTGTTTCTCGATTAATATCCGTTGAACTAAAATATTAAAACATTTAGCTCTAATTCTAGTAATAGGTCCTACAACTTGATTCCCATCATCTACTATTATAAAAGAGAATGAAGGATATGCCTAGAAAGGCATGAACGATTTGTTGGGAATTTAAGGATCAAAAAACGGATCTGGTAGTATAATACAAATTGTTTAATATTAAAAACTTAAACTCTTAGGTGGATTCATGCGATTCAATCAAATTAGAGTAGATGGAATTACCTTCTTTATGCTTTAAAATTCATAATTTCAGATCCGAGATGTTGCAAACGTAAACACCCTCTACTATATCCACATGAACAAATTTCCAATCAGATCTTTCTGCGTGTGCTAGCACGTTGGAATAATTTCGAATTTTATGGAACCTCTCTTAATAGGGTCTCTCATTTTGAGTTACAGAATTTCGCTGTAATTAATGTGACGACAAGTGTCTATCTAAAACCTAGGAGATCACTGTATTCTATTTATAAGAAACAGTGTCATAGCCAATTGCCCTAATCTTATTAGGGATTTCAAAGGTTATTAGAAATTCCAAAAGACATACATAAGTTATTAGAAATTTCAAATTACACTCTTCTTATAAAATAACAATTGTAATTGAAAATTATTTATTAATCTTAATCTTATTAAGATTAATAGATAATTAAATAGTGTCCATATGGCCTAAGGCACATCACTAGCATGATTTGTACCATAACCTAAGGGTTAAAAATTATGAATCTTGTAAAGATTAAATATTTTTCAAGTGTTTTTGTATTTCGATTCAGGAAATAAAGAAAAGAAAGGACATGAACAATGTTAGTTATGGATATGATAGGTCGTGGCTGTAAGGCCCGGAAAATTTCAGTAAATAATTTCGAAATAAACATCGAAGATAAAACTCTAAAAATGACTCCAAATTAAAACCGAACTTCGACTAGTCCTAAATCACGAACGAACGAACGAATCTAGAAATTCTTAATATTGAGAAAATAAAAATCTTTAAAAATAAAATAAGAACTCAACAGTCTTTAAATTTAAAACCACTACGTATGACAAATTCTATATTTAACTCTGACTTGTAAAAATCGAGTAATAGAGAACCCAAAAACAAATTATTAAAAATTAAATAATGATTACCCTTCGAAAATAAACCCAATTCACGAATTTCGGAAATGCTAAGAGATATTAAATACTTGTAAAAATAAAATTTAAAATAAATTTCTCAAATATGTTGTATAAATAGAAACCCTCAATTTCCAAGTTGGCAAAGATCTAAACCGAAAAGTCAACTGGAAAACCCAAGTCAATAAATTCCTAGGAAACCCTAGTAGTTTAGATCTGGCAATCTCGTATTCCTAAACCAAGGAGTCGAATTATGAGTAAGGGTGTACTTTGGTTTGTAATAATACCAGGGTGCTTTAAAAGATAAGATTAGCGAATTTTCGATCTATTTCGAACCCGATCGGGTACAGACTTCGAAAAGCGTGTCTTGGGGCTCGAAATATTAAATGTATCATATTAGTACCATTAGACTCGTAATTTCGTAAGATTTATAAATATATCAGTTATATAATTTTTCGGTTATAAAAGTTACAGTTATAATCTTTTTATCGTATTTTCATTACTACCGGTACTTTAAATGTCAAATCTACTTTTTGATTTCTTCTACACTATTGACAAGTACAACTACCCATAACCTATTTCTTACATCCTTACATCTTTACATCCTCCTCTTACAATTTCATCATTTTCCTTACAATTTACTTTTCCAATATAACTTTTATATTTAATTTCAAAACTTACACAACACAACACCTCTCTCTCTCTTTTTCTCTAGAATCGGCGCCCCTCCCCATTTTTCCCTCTCTCCAAATTGTTTTATTTTTTTGTTTAATCCAAAGCAAACCCTAATTCATTTCCCTATATATATCTTCTCATGCCCACTTCCTTTCACTTTCTTTCTTTCTTCCTTTTCACTTTAGAAAAGTTTTGCAAAAACTCTCTCCTTTTTCCTCTCAAAATCGTGAGCTCTCTTCCTCTCTATACATACACACACATTGAATTTTTCTTTCAAGTTTCTTACTCCACACAACCAATAGATAATAGATCTATACCTTAATTTCTTAAAAACATGTAATGAAGTTCATTCAGGTATGATTCCACATAAAAATCCCCATGAGCATCAAGCTAGGAATGTGGAAATACTTGAACATGAGATCCTTGCCATAATAATGTTTTAGATCTTGTTATTTGAGTTATTTTGCTATTATCTTGTTTTGTTATTAAGTTATGTTTTTTATTAATGATTTGTGCATATAATCATCATCTATTCATATTCACATAACCATCACAGTGTTCATGCATTATGATTAGAATGGTAAACTAGATCTAGTTGTTTTAAGTTCATACATGTATTAGACTTTTGTTTTATGTTCTTAAATGACTATAATAGCTTGACATAGTAGAAAAGTATTAGAAAGCTCAAGATCTATTTTGGTTTCAACAAAAATAATTTTTGAAAATTCGGATAAAAAAGGAACCATATTTAGAAAAGCTATTTTTCAATTTCAAAATGTGTATTTTTTATTTAAAATGAAGGGCTTAAGGAATAGATATCATAAATGAATGATCTTGATGAGAAAAGCTTAGATCTACTAAGGAATATTTTCAAAACAAAGGCAAGTTTGTGAAAGTTATATTTCAATCTCAAAAATAAGTTTTAAATTCGTAATAAAAGAAGCTTGAAATGTAAACACCCATTTTTCAACTTCAAAATAGATTTTTATTAAAGAAATGGAAGCCTTAAGGGTTAGGTTTGATTAGCAAATGGTTTTTGAAAGACTAAATGAGTTTTACAAAGAAAACAAACTCAAATGAATTTTTCAAAATTCGGATTTGAAAATAACCATTATTTAAACATCTATTTTCAAGTGCCAAAATGATAATTTTATAGGAAAAATGGAAGTACTAGGGGATATATGTAATAAAGATCCAATTTTGATAGAATAAGAGAGGTTTATCAAAATATAATCTTAGAACAATAAATGGTTTTTAAGAATAGGTGAAACAATGTTTTCATTTTAAAATTTTGTAAAATTCGTACTTAGGCAAACCACCTATTTAAACACCTATTTTCTAACCTCAAAATGAAGGTTTTTATTAAAATAATGAAGGTGATGGCTATATAGGTCATCAATGTTAAGTTTTGATGAAAGCAAATGTGATTTTTCAAGAAAGAAAACCACCTTTCTTAAGTTTAGTAAATTTCAAAGTTTTGCAAAGTAAAAGTTTTTCAAAAAGAATTCTTGATACTATGACATTAAGGATATGTATATAGATAGTTCATTCCATGACCCTCATGATAATAGCTTGTAGATATTGCATATATACATAATACACTTGTGGAAATAAAGTTAGAAAAGTAAGGTCACATACTTCTTATTTGATAATATCTAAGTACATGAGAAATTAAAATTTTCCAACACTCATGAATCACGCATGATATTGAGTTATATACGTATGTAATAGAGTCCTACAAGATATAATGATAGCTAAGTATCTATCAAAGCTTTAATATGATGCTTGTTTTGAGGATAGAAGTTGAATTGTGGAATGGGAAATTCGTGTAGTATTCTATACCCTTCTGTTCATGGACCAACCAACTTCATTTGTCAAAAATAACTCTATAAATAGATAGCTCTCGTCGAATAGGTAGAAATCGGAATATAATATGTGAAATTCCAATTTAAAATGAGCAAGTTATGGCCGTTTTAAGTTGGAATTTCCTCTTAGATGAATTTTGACGAATTTGATAGAATAGAATTTATAAGTTCATTCAAACTTCATAGAGATACTCATTAGCGTTATTTCTTTTGATTAGGAGACTTGGGAGACGGACTAGACCTTCCCGAGTGTAATTACGACTAAGTAGATTTTCGTGCCATGGTAAAGTCAGTTCATTTCTTAAATAGTTGTACTCATGTATGTGCTTGTAATCGTAGTGGCATTAGAATTAGGGAAAGATAAAATTGTGATGAGTTGTGATCTAATCTTGGTTGAATGAATCTTAAGTATATCGAGACGAGACTTGTTGTAAAAATATTATATGAGCTAGTATGGACTTGAATTGTCTGAAATTCTTTATGATCGCTCTTGACGTACATAATTAACATGCCATGATTATATGAATAAACTATACATGCATATCACATAGTGAGTCACATTGCATTGGCTAATATACCTTTGGTGGGACAAAAGTATATTAGTGGAGGCGAGGGATTCTGTGTTAACATTAAGGATGCGAGATCGCTTAAGTTAACGGAAGTGGTGTAGGCACTTGAATCAACTACATAAAACAAAAGATGTTGTAAAACTAAGAAAAGAGATCGGGATTATGGTTGTATGACTTATGGACCACCCATTCAAGATTGGAATTATGGTTGCATGACTTATGGATCACCCCAATCCATTCACATATGGCTACCGGAAAAGTCATATGCTTATATGCTCATGTGCTTGTGCATTTTATATGGTTGTTAATAACTTGTCTGTTATATACTGTTGTTGAGCATTAATAAATGATTAATCCCACTAAGCATGTAAGCTTATACCCTAATAGTTTTCTATTACAGTATGAATATTTCTGGCTATCTTTGAGAAGCCACTTTCCTTAGGTACAGCGTTTGGACTTTGAGGAGCTCTTTGATGAAGTCAGGACTTAGATGTAGGCATAGACTTCTAGTTGAATCACCTAAGTTGATATTTGATGGATGTTATAAGAGACTTTTGAGAACTTAAGAACTTTTAATATTTTTGATGGGGGTATGCCCCTCAGATCATGTAATAGATTAAATCTAGATATAACTGTTATGATTCACATTCTTGTTGCTATGTATGTCTTCTTAAACTATTTCGAAGCAAAGTATGGTCCCTATATGTTGAACATGAGCCTTACACCCGATGTTCAAACTCATAGAGAGACTAAGGTTGTCTTACTTGAGTTTAAATATCGAATGTGGCGGACTATCGCATTTAGGGTACCCTTTGGGGTGTGACAGTGTCTGACTTGAACTATGCTAACCCTAAATCGATATGTCATGGTCTAATTTCAGCATTGTGTTTGCCACAATCAATAAACGATTGATAAGAAAAAGATCCCATTACAATCAGTTCAAAATGATAAGAGAAAAGAATAGAGCAAACACTCTAATAGGGTTTTTGTTGATTGATGTGTGGTGCTTTGTTGGATTTGAGTTCATTATAACATCGAAGCTGTTTTCAAAATTTATAAAAATTCTTATATATTCTATTCAACTTTGATCACAATTGTAAGCCCCGGAAAATTTGAGTAAATAATTTCAAGATGAACTTCGAAAATAAACCCTAAAAATCACTCCAAATTAAAACCAAACTTTGACTAGTCCTAAATCACGAACGAATTCAGAAACTTCTTAACCTTGAGAAAATGAAAATCTTTAAACATAAAATAAGAACTCAGTGGTCTTTAAATTGAAAACCACGACGTACGAAAAATTCCCTATTTAACTCTGACTTATAAAATCGGGTAATATAAAGCCCAAAAACAAATTTATTAAAATATAAATAACGATTAACTTTCGGAAATGAAACCCAATTCAAAGAATTTCGAAAACGTTAAAAGATATGAAATACTTACAAAAATAAAATTTAAGATAAATTTCTCAAATCAAATATGTTGTATAACCATAAAATATCAGTTTCCAAATTGGCAAGGATCTAAACCGGAAAAATCACCCGGAAACCCTAACCGGGATACAATAGCTTAAGTCCGGCAATCTAGTGCCCTTAACCTAGAGACCGAGGTGTAGTTTAAATATGTAGAATAGCTCGTAGTAATATAAGTTTGTTTAAAAATATCAGATTGGTAAATTTTTGACCTATTTCGAACCCGTTTGGATACAAACTTCGAAAAGCATGTCCCGGGGCTCGAGATATCAAAAATATACCAATATTACCGTTAGACTCGTAATTTCATAAGATTTCCAAATATATTAGTTATATAATTTTTCGGGTTATAAAAGTTATAGTTATAACATTTTTATCGTATTTCCATTATTACTAGTAATTGATTAGTCTTTTGCACTATTCACTTTTATTTCATTTCACAATTTTATTATTTTTATAAAGCCTTATATTTTTAGATAAATATTTTATATATTATAGAAAATTTTGTTTTTCTAAAATTTAGTTAGTTTAGGTTTTTACGGGATCAGATTCTGTTTAAGACCCGATACTAAAAATAAAATAAATTAATTTAATAATTGGAAAATATTTTAAAAATATTTTTATTTTCACAAATAATTTTTTTAGAATTTTTTGGGTTATAAAAATATCATTTATAGCCCATATTCGTGTATTTTGATCATACCGGTAACATATTTGTTAAAATACTAAAATAATTCAAATAATTATTTAATTTTAATTATGAAAAATCTGCTACAAATATTTGGAATAAATTTCTAATTTTATTTTATTTTATTAAGAAAGTACTTTTATAATCCATATTTTCATGTACACCTTATACATATCACTTCCTTTTCACTTTAATCTTTTTACACTTTATTAAATCACTTCATGGTAGAATTTTCTTTCTTTTGGCTGCCATTGTCCTTTAATTACTCCTATTTTGACTAAAATAAATAAATTCTACTCATTCTTAAAGAAGCTACACATACACATTTATTACACAAATTAATTTCAAGTCAAAATTCAACAAAACATCCTCTCTCTCTCTTCCCCATTTCACGTGCAGCACCCCAAAATTTCTGCCCTTGTTTTATTTTTTTTCTTTTTCATTTAATACCCTCCTCTCTCTCCACTTAATGCCTTTCATTTATTCATTTTTATTCATTTGAAACCCTATTTCTTTTACTCCCTCTTTTCCTCTCTTTTTTCCTCTCTTTCTTTCTTCTTTCTCTCTTTTTCTTACAAGGAACCTTGCTGCCCCTATATTTTTTTGGAGCTCCCACATTTATTTCTTGAAGATTTCTTAAATAAACCTTCTTCTTAATCTTCCATAGGTGATATAAGTAAAGTATAATGAAGGTTTCGTGCATCAAATGACTTTCCATAAGCATAAAAGCTTAGGATGATGATGCCAAAAATAAAACACTCCACTTCTCCATTATTATTATCTTGTATCATAATTATTTTCTTGTTTAAAGTTGTTATATTTTGTAGATCTAACTTTTTGTAGCTTTGACTTTTGTTTATGCCATAGATCTTGCTATTTGAGTTATTATTTTTGTTATTGCTTATGATTTATGCATATATTCCTCATTCACATGTGTTCATGCACTTATAACTAGTTTAGAAGACTAGATCTAGTGTTTTGAGTTCATAAAATGCATTAGACTTTGTTTTATGTTCATGAGCAACTTGTAATAGCATGATGATAGTAGGAATGTTTTAGAAAACTCAAGATCTATTTTATTTTCAACAAAAATAATTTTTGAAAATTCGGATGAAAATGAAATCATATTTAGAAAAGTTGTTTTTCAACTTCAAAATGTGTTTTTTTTTTTTTATTTAAAATGAAGAGTTTAGGGTATAGATAACATAAATGAGTGATTTTGATGAGTCAAGTCTAGATCTATGAGTTCATAGCTCACTACCATGCATTTGTTTTATGTTTATGTTCATATTAAGTATAGATCTTAGTTTTGAACTCAAACAAAATTGTGAAATTCGTATTTTGGCAAGACCCCATTTAAAAACCACTTTCCAAGTGTCAAAATGTAATTTTTACTTAAGATAATGAAGGCTTAATATATGTATATCATCAAAACTTCTTTTTACAAGAATCAAAGGTGATTTTCAAAAGTTATTTTCAAAATAAAAATCTCATTTTTGGATTTTTGGTCAAGACATATTTAAAAAACATGTTTTCCAACTCAAAAATGAAGTTTTTATTTAAGAAATGAAAGGTTCATAAGATATGATATGTAAGGAATGGATTTGGATTTTCATAAGCTTAGATAGATTTTATCAAAAGATATGACCAAAAATAAATTTTGTAAATTCGGATCTCAACTAAGACCAATTTTGAAAACCCATTTATCAACTCCAAAACTCATGTTTTATGTGAAAAATGAAAGGTATAGGTAATAAGTATCATTAAGTAATGATTTTTTTATAAGTTGAAATGAGTTTGAATGAGAGTAATGTGTAAAACAAGAAGTGGAATCAAAATGGAAAATTTTAAGTCAGTGTTCAACTTGTAAAATTCGTAACTTTGGATGATGCCTATGTAAACACCTAGCATTCAAGCTCAATATGAATGTTTTATGTGTTAAATGAAGTCCTTTAGTAATTGATATAGTAAAGCCTTAGATTTTGATGCATTATACAAGTTTTCTCAAAGGAATCATTTAAAAAGTGGATTTTCTAAAATTCGGATTTTTGAGTAAATCATATTGGAAAACATATTTAAAGTGTAAAATGCAAATTTTTGTATAAGAATGAAGTCCTTAGTGGTTATGTATGATTGAGCCCTAATTTTCTAAATATCAAATGATTTTTACTTAAAGGAATCACTCAAAAACCAATTTTTACCAAATTCGGATTTTGGAATCAACCCTACTTGAAAACATGTTTACAAAGTGTAAAATGAAAATTTTTATATAGAAATGAAGGTCATAAGTAATATATATAATGAAACTCAATTTTAACAAAAATAATTATATTTTCTTAAGTAATAAATCCAAGACAAATGGAAATGGTTAAAGTTAGAAAACTAGACTTTTTATAAGTAGTTGTTATTATGGTCTTGCAAAATAAAAAGTTATAAAATTTCCTTTTAGCAAAAATCAGTAAGATCATGCATACATTAAGCTCATCCCATTTCATTCATGTTAGGAAATCATTCATATTGCATATATAGCTAATTTTTATAGTAGGAACATTACAAATATTTGCAAAACTATTCTTCGGAATAAAATTTTGTTACTGCCCTAATCTGATCTGGCCTTTTCGAAGCTTCAAATTTTTCAAAACTTAAATATAATATTAGAAAAAGATAGATTTTTCGAAGTAGATAGAAATCGATATATAATTTGCGAGATTCCGAGTTAAAATGACAAGTTATGGCCGTTTTAAGTTGGAATTCCTGCTTAGGACGAGAATTACGAATTTGATAGTTCGTATGAAATCATTTGGATTAGTTTGAGTTGAAATACTTATTAGAGTATTTCTTCCTTTTTAGGAGATCCCGAAATCGATTCCCTTCCACGGAATTATTATTACTAGAAGACCGGTAATCCAATGGCCGAGTGAGTTTTCTCCTTGTTTTGTTACCTTGATTGTGCTTGTAGTTAGTTGCACTAGAATTATAGGAACAAGATAAAAATCGATATGAATGGGGATGAGATTATATGAGGCTGTGATGAATGTATGCCAAAGAATACTAAAGCATATCGAAACTACGATTTGATTGGATAACTGCACTGTTCATATTATTTTGTTATGTGTATGATATTGGCTAATCACTCTAAAGAATGTATAAATATTTTGACCTAAGCAAAAATTAAATTGATCATGCATTGCATCAAACATATTGCATTTGGTAGCATGTTACTCCTACGCAGGTCGATGGATATGGTCCGTTGATGCCTCGTTTGGATAACGAGCCCGGTGCTAGAGCTCATTCAGGGGTACTAAGGCGCATGTGGATGCATTCCTTGGATGAGCCTAGCCGAGTTGAGTGCTAAGAGCCGAGAGCTTGGGGACTAGTAGTGGTCGTGTAGACTTCAATACCATTCTTAACCCAGGATACGGAGGGCGTAAATTCGTTCTATGTGTGGGTTCCGGATACCCATGCATAATTGCTTGCTCACGTGTTTGTTCATGCATAACATTTGATTGATTATAACTTGCTTGTTATGGTACGGAATTAAGAGAATTCTCACTCATCTAGTGTAGCTTATACCCCAATGGTTGTCTAAATAAACAGGTTATCTCAAGAATGCTAAGTGAGGACCGAGATGGTTGAAGAGGAGAATGACTTCGGGATTTCAGCAAAGAATAAGAATGTTTGAAGTTATCTGCTAGTTTTATGATTTGTCTTGTAATAGTTTATGTAGAGAAGTCTGTAGATGGATGTAATTGAAGTTAATGATTTGTATTTTGAAGTATAGTGATTCGTATATGAAGTATAGTGTTTCGTATGTGGAGTATAGTAAATTGAAATTCCTTTACACTGTTACTCAAGTTATAGCAACGTAAAATATATTACTCCGATGAGTCTCCTCCATGTGTTAGACGCCTTGTACATAGTATGGAAGCCTTCACATGACTGAGGTAGTCATTCTTAGGCTTTAATATTGTGTACGGTGGACTGCCACGTTTAGGATGCCCTTTGGGGCATGACAACAACCATTAGTTTAAGGAAGCGCACCTACCGAAGTAGCATAGAAAATATTATATCATATTTCTTGGGGATCGTTGGCATCTGCTGTACTCACTTCTAATATGTTATTTAGCTAAAGAGATTTAGAAAAGCATGGAAAATAAATATTTACAAACTAAGCTAAAGTAAACTCTAGCTATGAACATGATCTCTGGGTAAATTTAGAAATAAGTTTAAAATGCAAGAAAGAACCTCATATTTGCTTCTACGAGTCCTTATCATGTGATTTTTCAAACAAACTTAAAGAGTTCTTTGCAGGATATACTTATATTGTCGGATTCACTAGAGTATGTTAATACCTCTCTCCAGTGTCAAGAACTTTTAAACCTAAGTTAGACCACCAGAATCTCTTCTTAAGCTTTTAGTAACCTGAATCCATATTAAGATCAAGAATCCTTCGATGAAAAACCCATTTTGATGAATTTTAGAATCAAGTGACCGAAATTTTCACCACTCTTATCTCTATGTAGTAATGAGTAACTTCATTAGAAGCCTAGATGTATTCAAAAGGACTATTTATCAATTTATTCAGTTGAAATTAGACATAGATCTATATGGTGCACACACATAAACCCATGCAAATAAGTTCAAGCTACTAAATACAAGTACCCAAAAACAATATTTAGTTAAAAAAACAGTTGAAATCACATGAATCAAGTCTTGGATTTGCAAACCCTAATTTAAAACAGTTATTTGTCCATGGGTTTCAACATTCATCACGAATTTCAAGATAAAATAAAGTAAAATGAATATTGATATCACCTATGAAGCACGAATTACTGTAGAAACAAACTTCAAATTTAGTCGAATTCACCTAGAAAACTTAAATCTTTAGCAAAAGTAGGGTTTCTCTCACTATAAATTCTTACACTTTTCTATGTTAGAAATTGTTAGAGAAATTGATACAATATGATGCAATACTATTACAATGTCTGTACACATTTTTATTGTGTTAAGTACGAAAACCATGAATATTTTATTCACTAACATAGCAGATTTTTTATAATAAACTTTGTTAAGCCATCACGCATGCATGATAGGGTTCAAATTGTGGGTTCAATTGCAAGTGCGGCTTATAGGCACAGTTTGCTCTATGTTAATTCTTGATCAAATCTCAACTTACTCCAGCTTCAATCACAATTGAGGTTGTTTCTCAATTTTCTTTTTCTTTAGTTACCCTTAGTTGAAATCACAATAGGCATGGTTTTAATTGTTCTCTACCAATCTTGCTGTTTTCACTCCAATTATTGATTTAAATCACCTTGTTTTCTCCTTTTGTGTTCCAAGGAGATGAAAAACAACAAATAAACAATGATAACACAAATTCATGGGAAATTCATACAATAATTAATCAAATCAGACACAAATTCTCATAGTTTAAAGGGAGTAAAAATCACTTATCAAATTCCCCTCATACTTAAGCTTTTGCTTGTCTTCAAGTAAACATCATGTTAGACAACATTGAAGATTCTTAAATAGGAAAATAAAACATAAATGGAGTTTAACCAAATTAAAATTAAAGTTTTCTTTCAATTTAGCCTAATCACTTAATTACCTCAACATTCTATTATATATCACACCATTCAATCTCACTAAGTCCTGCACTAAGTTTTCTTTTGTTAATATCATCAAACTTATCCAAGTAGTTCAGTGTTTACCCCTATTATTTAAGTTAGAATTCAAAGTAAAAATCATCTAAAATATCAACAAAGTAAGAGAGACTTAATCAACTTTATCTCCTTATATTTAAAAGTATGCAGCCCCTTAGTCACATATCTAAGCATCATACTAAAAAATGAAGTCATGTGCATTAACTTATCCCCTAAATCCTTTCCTTATTTATGCTTTCAATCACTACTCCATTTCTTTTTATTCTTTTGATATAGCTGGGTTGATAGAGAAAATGAATCCTTGCTCTTCTGAGGGACAAAAACACACATATATCAACTATTCTTTTTAAGCATTTTCAATTTCATTTCCAATTGATGTTATTAGCAGTTGAGTCAAATATTGCTCTTTTAAGGGACCAAAACCTACTCATACTAACAACTATTTTCTTTTCATTGCATTTTTCTTTATAATTCAATCAATAGAGGAGTCAAGCTTTGCTCTTTTGAGGACCAAGTCATGCTCATATTAACTAAACATGGTTTTTGCATGGCTTATTTAAAATTGGTAGATGGGTCAAGAAATTGCTCTTCTGAGGGACCGACCCCTACTCATATCAATCATAAGCTTATGAGCATTTTTCATTTCATTTTCTTTTGATATAGCACAAGGAAAAATCATCAAGTTATAAGCATCATTTAGACCTTCACCAAAGACTATAAGGCTCTCAAAATGACTAAATTGGAAACATACACATCATTTAAGCTTTTAAAAATTAATTGAGAAACCTCACTAGGAACCTTGAGTCAATCCAAACTATAATTTTTAAATTAAATAACAAGTAAAACTACTGTGCATGGATATTATAAAGTGATTTTAACAAAGTAAGGTTAACTTAAATGTAAGATAATGTTGTTCAATACTAAGCTCTCTTGAGTTACATGGTGATTTCGTTAGAAAAAAAAAAGGTCGAGTTTTTTCCATTTCATTATTTGCCTATAGTTATGGAAAGAAATTGATCAATAAAGCACAATTACTCTATTCAAAATTTTCAACCCAATTATGCAAATTAATCTTACTTAACCCTTCCCCCACACTTAAACTAAACATTATTCTCAATGTATAATAGTCATGAAATGATTAGAGAAATTCATAAAATTAAAGCACAAAGCAAGATTAGAATATTAAAGTTAAGAAGAACTTCTCTATTCAAATTGCGGGTTGTGTCTATGGTGAACCACGACCTCCTTTAATTCATGTGGTTTAATATGTGAAAACTTAAGCAAAGCTGGGCAAGCTTTGTTATTGCAAACTGCAGGCTTGATTTGAACCGTTTTTAAAACTATGAAAGACAAATATATTAATACCTTTCTTTTATAACTTAGATAAATTTATAGAGTTCAAGAATCAAATCTAATGTGCAATTCAAGTGTTATTTAAAACAATTGGGTTATTTTCCTTAAAAATCTCCTGCACCTTTTAAGAAATTTCTTGCCATAAAATGATTTATTAATTTATAAAGAATAAAGAAAAAGTAAATTACAACAACAAATTGGCATAAGTAACTATCAAACAAACTCTACACATTAAAAAAAATCTCTTAAAAACTCATTCAAAGAAAAGGCATTGCAATTTAAGTGAACGCATGATACAAAATATACAAGGTGTTTTTAATACAATTTAAGTCCATTTCAATTATTTTTTTCCTTTCCCCTTTTATTGCTCTCTCCTCTATCAAATTTCCCTCTGTCAGTTTCGCCTCCACTCCTCTACTTGTCTTCCTTGGCCTTTCTTGCTCTCTTTTCCCAACTTATCTTCCTCCTTCCATTGTTTTGTTAAGGCTTATGCTAATTGTTCATCTTCTTTTTCTTATTTATCTCTACTCATTGCTTCTTTAAGTTTTCTCAATTGCTTCTTTTCTTTTTATCCAACTACATATTCCTTTTTCTTCAATTTCTCTTTGTTGATCGAACTTTTGTCCCTCATTAATTAGCTCCTAAATTACTTTTTCCATCTCTTGATCAAATTTATCATTGCCATCCTTATGTTCTAAAGCTTGTGCTTTTCCACCATAAGGAACAATGCTCTTTTCTTTATCATGCTAAACTTAGGGGATCCATATCATTAACTTCATTCGAGGTTGATGGTGGATTCTTTGAGGCTCAATTGTTGTGAGGGTAGTCTGGATGTTTTCTTCTAAAATTATTTCAGCTTTTTCAATCATAATGCTTGTAACATCAATTGCAATGGCAAACTCAATTTTTCTATCCACACTAACATCTATGTTAGATTCAAGATCATAAAATTTAGCATCTGTTGCTGATTATTGATTTTTCTCTTCTTCTTCCTCTTCCATTGGTGTAAAATTTAGGTTAATGACACCAGAGACTATGACATTGCCTTCTTCTCTTTCCTCAACAATATTCTCAGCACCAACATCCTCAACTACAACACCTCCAACCATATTATCATCAGCAGCACCAACACCAACATTACCAGTATCATTAACTTCAACAGTAGCTGATACCACTATTTGCTCCACTACCTTGGTCAGATTTACATCAAATTCCTCCTCTTCACAGTCCTCATATTTTATCAACAACTTTCTTCTAATAGGTAGCTTCCTTATAAGAGTTTTTCTCTAGGTGTATTTTCTACGTGTTGGATAGATAAGGGAACATGTCTTTCCTCTTGTTCATATTGTTATGGTTATGTTTGAGGAGGTGTTTGCTATGTTTGTGGTGACGGTTTGGAAGGTGATTTAGGAGTAAGGATTGGAGAATTGTTTAAGGGAAAGGTAGCTTATGTATTAGGATAGTGTTTGGGGTTGTGTTTGTGGTTGGTTTTGTGCTTGGTAAAGCTGTGGGGATTGTGGTCTAACATCATTGTCATTATTACCAAAGCCGGAAGACAACTCAGCTAAATCGGAGCTTGAATCCTTAGGTATAGATAGCTGTGATGGAGTCTTGATCATGACCTTACAAGGGTCTAGAAGTTTGAAGCCTAAGTGATTATCTAGAGCTATGAAGTTAAACCTCGGGTTATGGCCTGCATCAAACCTTCCTTGACCTCATATACATCTTTGTCATATTTCTCTTTGTTCTCCTTAAGCTTGGTTCTCAGCTCCTTCACTTCCTTTTCTAATTTGTTAAATTGATCTACATAGCATTGAGTTGGAGCTTCTTGTTCAAGGAGTTCTACTCCCTTAGCTTCAATATCAACATTGGGGTCTTAGATTTTGTTTAAACCTCAAACCTTGAAAGCTCTATCATTTAATGGCTTGAATGAGTAGATTTTGTCAGCTGGCCACTGTCTTAGCTAAAATCCAAGATTCTTCACTACTCTTGTAATGAATCAACCACAAAATCTCCTTTGTCTTGCATGCCATCTTGGTGTCTAATACCCCATACTATGAGTAATCCTCCATTTACTTTAAAACCTTTCACCATGCTATATGAAGGAGGTATTTCAACTTATGCTATTATGCTGGCACCTTCCAACCTTAAAAACATTGACCTTACCAACATGTAATAGAGGATCATCACACTCTTTTTCTTGAAGGGGGATCCCTTAGTGTTAGATGGATCGAATGTGTCTCCATCATCTCCTTAACAAAAACCTTCCCTTCCTCAGCAATCTTCATTGGTAATTTTTGATGTCTTCACCATAAACTTCCTCCTCATTCTCATACAAGTCAAGGGTAGCAATGAACTACTTCTTAGATATACTCCTACATTGTTTAAAAGCATAGAAGCTTGGTGCATCGTCCAAGTATGGCACCTGATGCCCAGTCTTAAAACTTGCTAAAAATGATAGAGTGACTCCTTCATACAGTTCCTTCCTCACATCAAACGGTCTTTCCTAAGCCTGATCTTCAAAGTATTTCTTAAACAACCCTCTAAACGATAAATCCTCACGACCTCCTAGTCCATGACTACTATTGGCACAATTTCTTCTTTTTCAAAAAGATTGTAAATTTCTCTTTATCATCAATATTTAATGCTGCTAGAGGTTAGATAGATGTACTTTCTTAAGATGATGAATATCTAGAGTCAACTCTAGCCTTTTTGGTTAATTTCTTTTGGGGTGGAGTATTTGAAGGTCTTTTTGGTGTCATTTCTACAAAAGCAAGTAAATAAACATTAGATAACAAATTCCAGCCTTAAACAATCAATCAATAGTTGAACAACACTAAATTTACCAAAAAATATATTTTTAGTCACTTAAAACTTAAGGCCATCTTGAGCAACATGGAACTAAATTTTTTTTTCATCTTAATGTTAAGTTTGTGTTTCACTAGCCTAATCCTCCATTTTATTGCTTACATCAAACTTCTAATTAATCTAAATCAATATTTAGCAGAAAGCTCAAATTTTCAATTTTCACTTAATCATCAACAAACTAGGGTTTTTCTTAACTAAAAGAAGCTAACAATAATGTCTAAAACAAATTTAAAGCCTAATATCAACATTAACATGATCGCATTGTAGAAAGTATCACAACCTTAAAACCCTAAATGTTTTGTATAACCCTGTACATATATTTTTGTACAAAAACTTCCAAATATTAGCTGATTTATACCCGTATAACTCATTTAATTAACTCAAAACTTAATTAAATAAATAACTAATGTATATATATATTACGGCTGCATTCGGTGCAAATTGTGGAGAGGAAGAAAGAAGCCGATTTTGCTCAATAATCAACCCAAATTTGTCAACAAAAACAACTACCATACCAATCATTTGTTGACAACTCATACTAGCATTTATTGGCTTGTAAATAATAGCCAAAGGGGAACAAATCCAAGGGAAGAATCGGAGGAGAAACAGCAGCCGAAGTCCTTCTTCCCTCTTCTATATATATATGTGAGTTTAAAGCTATTAATGGAGAAACAAACAAAATCCATTAACTCTCAAAATCTTCAGCACGAAAATACTCCCAAATAACAAACAAAACGAATAGAAAACAGAAAACAAACCGATCATAACACCCAAGCTCGGATCAAAGGAAAAACAAAGCTAAAAGCCATCAAATATGAGCTCAAAGGTAAGTTGAGGTAACTCGAGTTATTTTCGTTCAAATCTAAGCTTTGTAACTGACTTATAATAATCTTAAGAACTTAATAAACACAAACACGAGCTTCAGATTACATCAAACGAGCTCCAACGAGGTAATAATCCAAAACCCTAGCTTTATTTTCTAATAACCGAGATATATATGTTTTTAAACGTGTCTAAACGTGTTTTATGTCCTTATATATGATATATAAACACTTAGAAATAGTTTAAATATGTTTTTAACGTGTAAAAATCAAAGAACATGAATCGAACCGAGGAAGAAGATGATGAACAGTACAACACTGCCCCAAGGCCGGCAGTGTAAACCCTCAACGCCGGCGGCTTACATGAATAGGCCGGCGGCATATAGGCGGCTTATACTGATCAGAGGCTACGTAAAATAATTTTTCACGTAAAGGTTGAATGAAAGCCGGCTACTGGAGATCTACGCCGACGGCGTAGGGCCGACGTACGTTGAAAGCCGACAGCTTTCAACACCGGTGCACTCGATATGAAAATTTCTTCAAAAACAATTTTACACCGGCATCTGGACTTAAAGGTCGGCGGCTTTGAGCCGGCGTACAGCCAAATTTTCTTCAACGCGAGTTTTTCTGACCTAAACAGAAATTATATATATGTATGTATAATATATCTACTGAGTATATATATATGTTATACAAGTATGTATTAGATAGTTAATTTAATACAAGTATTTAAGCCTATTTAGATTAATATCTAATATTCCTTAAAACCCTAAGATTAAGAAAAGATATTAGGTGTTAATCAAAGTTAGTATTAGTCAAATATTTGTTCTAGATAAATAAAATAGGTAAGAATGGAAATTGAAATAAGTTAAATTTTTAAGTATTATGACCTCTAAAAATAACAAAACAATTATGCGAGAAAAAATAGGAGAAACACGACAACACTATGTAATAATAATTACCAAAATATCGAGTCTAGGACACTAATCACATATAGGGATTTAATTAATTTGTATTGATGAATACTTTGTCTTAAATAGGTGACTTTGACTCACTAGAGGATCTACCAGCAGATTATTACGACTGAGTCAGTATGAGCATGTGAGTAATTCAGTCATATTATATTGGTTGTGCTTGTAAGTAGTTGAATATGTAAAGTAAAGATAACCAAATAAGTGCTTGTTGAAAGTATGATATGATCTGAGTGTATGATTGTTAAAATATCCTTATAAAAGCGATAATGCAATGATTGATGTTGTGCAGTAGTAGTATAATAATGAATGTGTATAATGTTTGGTCACTTTGAAATTGATTAAGACTTATTGACTTAACAAAATAATATGAGCATGCATTGCACAAATTGCATTATTACATATATAGTTGTGACAGCCTGCTACGTATTAATATTTCGGATCTCTGTTTTCGCTTGGTTATTCTAATGTGTTAGTTCTTCCAAGGTCCTCTTTGGTCTGGCGGTATGAGGAACTAAAAGGCACCGAAGAACGTCGCCTGTAGAATCGCTTTGAAATGATTAATACTTAGGGAGTTTCTAAAAGGATTGCAGGAGATGGTTTGTTCAATCAACTATATTAAAAGTGATAGCCTTAAAACGAGAAATCGTTGATTCTCCTATGTACTTAGTCTCTCTTGGGCAAGTGGTCATTGAGTACTGGTTATTCAACCCATTAAAAAGGGCATAAATCTTTTTCCTGTTTGGATTCTAGATCCAAACTTATATCTGTGCGTATGATTGAGTGCTTGCATTGCATATGATTGGCTAATAACTTGTTTGATGTGTGATATGTCTGGTTATTCACTGAGTTGTGGTTTCGCTCATACTCCTACAGTCTTTTCAGGTTCACTTTACGACCCTGGTTAGTTACATCCAGGAATATGGCTCCGGTAAGAGCTTTGAAGTTAGAAGTCTACAGATATATTTTAGTTTGATGGTTATGTACTATTAGATTAGATTATTTAGTTGTGTACTGCAAAGGGACTATATGGTTTGTAATAGTTTTGTAATGTTTATTCACTAAGTTATTTCTTTCATATATTTGTTATTTCTTATCAAGCAACTAAAAAGATCCTGTTGTTTTGAAAACCTGCCATTCTCTGAAGGTAATCTAGTGATAGTATTCAAGTGTAACTTGTTTACTACTACTAGGGTACCCTCGGGGCGTGACAACTAAAGAACCCGTAATGATAAACCTAATAGAAGATATAATTAAAAAATGAAAATTCAATATTACTGAATTTCAACACAACTTCTTAACACAAGTCATGTAGGTTACCCATGTAGAAAGAAATGTGCAATCTGATGTTCTACACAACTTCAATCACAAGCCGTGTAAGTTGTTTTTGTAGAACTTTAAGATAGGTTAAAAGTTCCGCACAACCTTATACACAAGCTTTGTAGGTTGCTTGTACATAATTTCAAGAGAGACATGAAAGTTCTATACGAGCTCATACATAAGCCATATTGGTACTTATGTAGACTTCTCCAACTTTTCTCATGCTCAAAATCAAGTAATTGTGATCAACACAAGTTCATTCTTCATGCACTCCTATGACTTATTCTTGAGCAACTGTAAATATTTGAATTTTTCATAATTCTTAGAAAATAATCCTATAAGTCAAACTCCAAAACCGGAACTTTGAAAATCGACCTAAATTGAAACCGAATTCTAAATAAAATCAAATACGAAAATTCTTAACCTAGGAAAAGAGAACCCTCAAAACAAAATGGAAAAATCCAACAATCAATTGATTCAATATCTGTACGCCAACTAAATCATCTATCCAATCTCCAACATGCAAATCAACATGATATATCCAAATAACACTTGACATCAAAATACTAAAACCTTAATCCCTTCGGCGAATTTTAGAATTCAAAACTTAGATTGCCACCAAAAGTCAAATTGAGTCAACCCATATCCCTAGACTCAATTAAACAATCCCAAGAATTGAAAAATATTAAATAGATCACAAATAAAATAAAACATAAATGTTGAACCAAAAATGTAAAACAGTCAAAAACCCTAAAATTTTATGATCTTATGAATATCTCAATAAGTTGGAAGTTAAACCGGAACCCTAAAAGTCAACAAAGTCTACAACAAACCTTAGTGTTTAGATCTGGAAATCACATGCTCTTAAACCCTAAACAATGTAACCGAAGTAATTGTTGGTAATAATTTTTAGTGTCTTTCAGATTCAAACGGGATCAGCTTTTGAAAATCGTATCCTAGTACACCAGATAATAAAAATATTCCGATAACAACGTTAGACTCGTAATAATACAAGGATTCCAAAAATATTAATTTTAAAATTTTTCAGAATCTGAAAATATCTTATATAGCTCGCTTATACATATTTTTATTACTACTGGTATTTTATTTGTCTAATCTACTATTCATTATCATATCTTACTATTTATTACTATTCACCTACTTCTATCTATTCGTACTACCTATATACCTATTTTCTTACTTTTTACCTTTCCAATACATCTTATATCAAATCATATCTTACATATTAATTATTTTCTTACAAAAATTACAAATTCAATCTCTCTCTCTTCCCTCTCTTTAATGGCCGATGCACTCCTCCCCTCCCCTCCCTCCTCCACACCCCCGCCCCGCACGCGCGCACGTACTATTGCCCATAATTTTTTTCTTTTTCAATTTATTTTATTACACACAATTTCCCTCAGTATTCAACTATATATACCCCATTTCCCTCAACTTCTTTCAAACCTTCATTTTAAATAACAAAACCCTCTCAAAATTTCTCCACAAAACCTCTCTCCATAATTCCTCTCTTCCAAAACTCTCTACAACCAAATTCTTCCAAAATCTTTCTCCACACAATCTTTCTCTAAATATAAACCATTTATCACATGCCACTACCTACATAATCTACATCTATCATCCTCATCCTTCAATAAAAACACTCTTAGGTAAAGCTTTCAACCATCTATTTACCCATGTCATGTAACTTAGCATGACGATGGTATTGTTTCTTAAAAATCATATGAGTTGTAGAAGCAATAACATGTTCATGTTTTGTTCTTGCACATGCCAAGAAATTCCAATTTTTATTATCTTGTTATTGTGATGATCTTATGATTTGTTGTTGTTATGCTCCTAACTTAACAATATATATATATATATATATATTATCCATATGTATAATTATATATTTCATAGAGAATAAACGCTCACTAACTCTTACTAACTTGCTTTTATTATTCTTAATGCCCTTATTATTGCTTTTTCTTTTCTTTCTTTTTCTTTTCTTTTTGGGAGAAGTCTATTCTTAGCCCCGGGTTGCCTTGATGAAGCTAAGGCTACCAACACTTGATCGAGTTATCTTGATGAAGTTAAGATTCTCAATACTTGATATTATTATCTTGCTTATTATTTGCTTCTTATATCTTTCTTATAATTTCATTTTCATACTACATACTCATATACATGCAACATCATAATGTTATTGTCTTAACAAAATCTAAAGTGAAAATTTCTCTAATAATAGAACATGAAACTAAGCTCTTTTGTTATAAAACTTGTCACTAAATAAAAAAAAACATGTCAACAACAACTTAGCAATTGTATTTTTACAACTTCTTCTCAAACTTTACCAAAGTTGTCCTAAGTGTCAACAAAGATAATTTTACCAAGGAAACAAAGGAAAAATAAAACCAACCTCTCTTAATGTATACATATCCTTACTACTAAATCAAGATTTTGTCATCACCCACATAGGAATAAAAATTATTTCTACAACTTCTTTTCAAAACCCACCAAGACTTTTCTTATATAACGATGAAAATGATTTCCTCAAAGAAGTTAACTAACAAAATAAATATTTTTTTTTATTATAATGAGTCACACAAAGTTTATTAAAACTTAGTATTAATAATTCTTTGATAAGCAAATTTTTCTCAAAATGCTTACTTATGGGATTTTACTAACTCCATAATGAAAAGTAATAACTAGACTAAGTTTTATAAGTTAAGATAAAATCAAATCACAAAATTATAAACTCACTTAGAAAAAAAAATATAGAAGTTGCCAAGTTTCCAAATGATAAATCATTTTCAAATAAATCAAAAGGAATATAAACATGACAAGTTACAAAGAACAATAGATATTATCAAAAACTTCAAAAAATATTGAAACATAATTTCCTTCCAAGTAAAATTGATCAAAGAGTTAAAAGACTATGTTTTAGAAATGAAGATAATTTAAAAGAAGTTGGAAAATGAAAATATAAGAAGAAAAAGACTTGTTTATCAAAGCCATTTTTTTAAAAGGAAAAATGCACAACTCAAATTATTATAAGTTATCAACAACTTAATCAAAATCTTGAAAACTTCATTTTTATCACTACAAATAAGATTTGTAGAAGACCAAAGCTAAGTGAAAATTTATTTATTTTATAAAAGAAATTGGAAAATAAAATAAAGATATACTCAACTATAATAACCTAAGAATTTATAATATTCTTTCAAAATACTTAGAAACAAAATTGTTAAAGTTTAAGATTTTAACACCATAAAACATTGTTTTACGAAACATAATTGTTGAGACAACCCCAATGAAATTTTGCATACAATATGAGTCTCTCTCTCTCTCTCTATATATATATATATATATTCAAAGGATTTTTCAATCATATAAATATCTATATTTTTGCCAAAAGATTTTTGGATAAGGAAAAAGTTTAAAAAATTATGTTTTGAGGAATTAGAAACTCATAATGGTTCTGTACCTTACCGTTTCCAAACCCAAATGGATTTTTATGAAAAAAATAACCTTAGAAATAGATAAATATTTTCGAGTAGGTAGAAAATGGTATATTATAAGCAAAATTCTAAGTTAAAATGAGCAAGTTATGGTCATTTTTAAGTTGGAATTTCATTCTACGCGATTTTTTACGAACGTAATAAAATAGAATTCGAAAGCTTAAGTAGAAATCCTACGAAATTCTCATCCCGGGTATTTCTTTTGTCTAGGTGATGCGGAATATGAGATTTTCCTTCTTGAAGATTACTACAACTAAGAAGATTACGAAATGAACGAATGAATTATTCCTCTTAATTTCATTACTTGCTTGTGCTTGTAGAATAGTAGCATTAGAATACTAAGAAAAGATAAAAATGGACATGTATGGGGAATTTAAGGATATGTATATATGTGATTCTATGCTTATGTAATGAAATGAGAATTAAGAATATCGCAACTTCAAATTGCTTATTTAAGTATTTTGTCTACCTACATGTATGCTTACTTATTGTTTGCTAAATTGTTTGATCAACCCTAATAAACCTTAATAAGGTTTAGCTTAAGAAAAATAAATCGCTCACGTATATTATCCATCGAGTCATATTTCTTCGAAAGGCTACTACTCCTACGCGTAAAGTTGGATGGGCTGTTATTGTGTTGGGACACAAGCCCTGTTTTTTCCTAGAGAATCCATATCATTTAAGAAATACGACTCTAGGTTTAAAGCTGAGCCAACCAAATGCTTTGGGCGGGGGCCTGGGGACTAGTAGTAGAAAGTCGAGGATCTTCATCAACAATTCCCTACCCTTCGATACGAAGGGGTAAATCCATTCTATATGTGGTTTTCAAATAGCTATACATGTTTGTTAATCATGTGATTGTTGCATAGCATGCATATCATATGCATGAAAAATTAAATGAACTTGTTTGAAATCATGGTGAGAATGAAAGGGAATATCTCACTAACCTAGTTGCAAGCTTACACTCCCATAGATTTTGTTGAAACAGATATATCCATGGCTTTATTCGAAGATCATGACATTAAGGAAATCATGGATGGATTTTAAACTTTTATAGAGGCATTAAGAACATAGGATGAAGCTCTTTTGTAATTTCCTTATATGCTATGTTAGTATTTTGGAGATTTCTAATAAGTGTATTTATATAGACTTGAAGACAGTAGCGTAGGTATGCCCTTAAGATTTGTGCTTATGTCTTATGATAAGTATTCTCCTTGCATTGTTACTTAATCATTATCAATATAAATTGTGCTACTTTAATGTGTTCTCTTGGTTGTGACGTACGCCTTATACATGATATGGAAGCCTTAACATGACGAGGTAGTCATCCCCAAGCTTGGTGTTGTGTATGACGAACTACCACGTTTAGAGTATCCCTCGAGGCGTGACAAAACCTATAGTCTAATTCTTATAAATGAAATTGAAAGTTTTTAACAAATACCAAGTCTAGGCTCATGGCTAAACCTAGAAGCATCTTTCTTTCTCTATATACAGTAAGTATCTCTTAGACTATCCCAATGCTATAAGAACCTTATTTAGTTCCTTATGGCATCCTTAAATGTCAAGTCAACATCTAAAGGAACCTGTTGCTTCAATAACCTATCTTCTTTATCCTTAAGGATTTTAATTAGAACTCTAAATTTCATTTATATTATTAAAAGGACCTATAATATTAATGTTAATACTAATGTTAAACAAAGACAACAATAGGGAAAAAGAAAAAAGGGAGAAGAAGGAGAAGAAGTTTTTTTGTTTTCTTAAGAGGACCCCAACTTTTCTAAGAGCTTTCCCCCTAATGCATAAGGACCTTATATTAGGGTTTTTCATCCTAAAAAATGGTGTCTTGTACCCTTTAATGGGGATACTCTCTTCATGAATTAAAGATACAGATAAAGTCCGTATTAGAATTATGGAGTGGAATCCTTTGATTGCATATGAAATAGAATTATAGGATCTTTATCTTTTGTGATTGTTATGGTTATTCAATAATCAATGCAATAAAATAAAGGATATGAATAATCCATCTTCTTGGATATGACGCACCAAGAGTTGAATCGAACTAGTTGTGTCACTTAATCGATATGACGCACAATCAGTAGAAACGACAAAGAATAATCTTGAGAAAAACTTAATATTACTCAATAGGGTTTTAGAAACAATTCCAAGAAATCCAACAAAGGCAATTGATCACAATCAATATCAAAAGATGTCAAAAAATAGGTTAACTCCAGCTAACATAACCCTAATAACCCTTATATACTCCTACAGATTGAGCAAAGGTAATAAACTAACATAAAAGCTTAAACAAATAAAATAGGAAACTAAAAATAAAATTTAGAAACAAGGCAAGAAAGCACTCTACTCGTTATCGCCATACGTCATGGCATGCCATTAACAAACACACAACAATCTCACAATCAGACCTTAAAACGACTTAAAATGTGCCATATAATTCTGGTGCTAGTCTAAGCACTGCCATGCCACAAGTGATGTCCATCACTCTTGCTTCATTTCTCCCTAAACAACATTCTCACTTGCTTGGGTGCTATCGTATCTCTACCGACCGTCCTTAGTGTGGGCATGGTGTGACCCTGAGTGACTTCATTGCTTGCTTATATTCAAACATTGTCTTTGCCTCAAGCATATGGTTCAAATTTGATGAGTTTTCCTTCAAATTTTTCTTTTTCTTCTTGCTTAAACATACTAGCTAATGCCCACTAGCAAAGTATGTCAAATATCCCCACAAATGCTTCACCTCACCTTCATTCAATTCATCAAGAATAATTCATTGAGTTAAGTTCATCGATCCCTAGCTTTAGATCAAGTTATCGGTCCATCTAAACCATGATCCCTATCATATCCCCTCGGCTCATGAAGATTGACCCTTAAATCTTTGATAGTACATCTGCCTAGATTAAAAACAAACTTACAAAACTCAAAAGTAGTTAAGTAATAATTTCTAAACAAGTTTGGTTTATGAACAGCCTTCAATACTTGATTCACAAGTCCTTTTTGAAATAATAACTCCCAAAGTATTTCAACATCAACTCTAGGCCCTTTTAACCATTCAATACCATTATTCATGTCCACGATCATAGACCTTCCCAATAACTCATACCACTCATCATGAACTCAATCAATCAAAGTCTCATGAAGACAATGAAAAGTATTTAACAATCACATCTCCTGTCCCTAATAGCATTCACCTCAAACACCTGTCATCTTTAAAAAAACCATCATCACCACATACTGACATATTACACAGCTACAATGGCTCATAAAAATCGAACCTCTCAAAAATTTCATATAATATCGATCTTCCAAATATCTTCAACTCACTTACACCAACACCAATTGTAAGTAAAACATCATACCAACACAAATAACTTTTAATATAGCCCTAATAATCACTAACAAACATTATGTAAGGTTTCATAGTTATAAAAGAACTACAATATCTTCCAATACACTTAATCCCAGCAATGGATCTTGATAACACGATTTGAAAAATAGAAGATTGGCATGTAAATGTCAATAGTCCTTGGTACAACTAGAAATAGCTGTAAGTCACAAAGATCAAGAGGTGACTCACCAGCATCCTCTGTAACATTGTCTCCTTTATTGTTGTCATTAACAACAAGTTGCAATGGCAATACATCAACACATGACTTAAAGAGAAAGTTCTCCAATGTCTTCTCTAGCACCAAGTAATGAGTAGTGTCAAAATGCAACGCTTAACAAACTATCACTACAATACAGCTCATTACATGATCCTATAAGTAAGTCTTCCATGGACATAAACCCTCCCCTTCAATCATACATAACATGTAGTGAGAATCGTAGAAAACCAATTTCCTAAAATACTTACACAAATTTACATAGTGAACTTTCTATCAATCACCTAAATCCCAAAAATATGAAATTTTCTTAGAACAACTAAAAGTTGAGTACTAACATAGCATATCGAATTATGCATTATATCATCCATAGCACCACATACGAGTTTACCATACATGTGATATCCATTAAGTACAGTGCCAACACAGTAACCATAAAAAACAAATGGAATAGAACCAATAGAAATAGGAGAATTCATTATTAGACCACCTTCTACTTCAAAGTGATGAACAATAGCAATGGCACAATCCATTAACCGTCGCCCACTATGATTACTTCTACATGTCAACTCACCAGCTAATAGTCTAAACGTTATGACTTTCTCTTTAATATTACCAAGTATGCACAATACATGCTTCCAATAAAAATATCCATCCATCTTAGTAATAATATCTATTTGATGCACACTAACATCCTCTACACCTTCATCATCAACATCATTATCTACACCACTAGTAATTTCCACCAACTTTCCATGATCTTCCTCTGGATTACCTTCACAAACATCACTATTATATTCTTCAACCAAAGAATCATGTTGAACACAATCATTCAATGAATTACTTGCCTTTGAGACCTCTTGCAATTTTGTCTTCTCCATAAGACCAGACATTAAAATCAATAAATCTCCTAACATGGCAATCTTGATAGCATCCTCCAATGATAGAAAACTTTGACAACCAACACTCTTAATGATGTTAGAATTCAATCCATTCCTAAATCTATTGATGGTATGCACAAGAGGCTCAAATAATTCACTACGTCTAACGAGAGTCTTAAACACTTGGACATATTCCCCAACATTCATAGATACTTGTTTTAGAACCCACAAGGACTCATATTGTTCATTGGAATAATTAGGTAGAATAAGTCTTCTCCTTATCAACTTTTTCACAAGGCTCCATGTAATAATATCACGGTACCCATTCGATGTTTGCTCTAATATAATATGTTGTCACTATAACCTACAAGTCCAGTTAATTTCTTGAAAATAATTTGCACCAATCGACAACTAGAGCGTGGAAAGTCTATAATAATTTGGTCTACCTAGAACTCCTAACCTAAATAATCTCTCGAGGAACTCTGACCATCAAATTCAACAATTTTATCCCAATGTCACTTAGTAGTTTAGCTTTTTATTGCCATTCCATAATGATAACTACTATCATGGCTTCTCTTCAAATTTAACCACACTTTTACTCAATAGTAATAACCATAGCCTTTAATCAAACCACACAATCTTAGGTGACAATCACTACACAATAATCGCACCTCAACAATATATTAACAAAAAGTTGCAATTCAATATCCTTTTCTTCTTCCATAAGCAATTTAATATAAACAATAGCTTATCTCACAAAAAGCGAACCCTAGCTTACCTTCTTCCCCAAGTAATTTGTCATGCCCTAAAGGGTTTCTAAACGTAATAGTCCGCTGCATACTAAACGAGACTTAGGAATCACTACCATAGTCATTCAAAAGTCTTGTATTAGATGCAATGCGTTCTCTTACGACAATAGAATACATATGCAGTTGGAGATAGATAATTTAACTTAATAGAATAAGCATAAAAGTATAAACCACATATATCTCAGGATCATTTACAAAATACTAAAGGGCATTCCCCCACGAAATAATAAGTCAAGATATTAGTTTTTAATAATAACCCAAGCGTTTAAGGTTTCCTATAAAAGTCTACACAAAGCTAATCATAAACTTTTAAGGGGAACTCTTAACTTCGCATTACTGATTTGGCCAAGTCCGGGGATGCAACCATAGGTATGGGGACGTACAAAAAGAAGCTAAGGGGGTATAAGCTATGCTAGCTTAGTGAGCTTCACTTCCAAAATTAAATACTCAATCCAATAATGAGGCAAGCAAGTTATATTAAACAATCATATGAAATACACAAGCACGTGAGCATACAATACATAAGACTTTCCATGAGTCCTATGTTGAATGGATTTATGCCTTTCATTAGGAGTTAGGTGTTTCAAGCCCAAACAACCATAGATTTCAATTTTTTTTCTCTCATTTATTTAGTGGTTATTTTATGTGCCCACCAACTCGTTAATTATGTAGTTGATTCAAGTGCCTACTCTACTCCCATTTTAGTTAGGTGACCCCATGCCGATAACCGAGTTTTCAGGCCTATTCGTTGCCTAGCTATTATGCGTTTTTCCCACAAAGGTATAATAACAAATGTAATGTGACTCAATATATGTTATGCATGGACAATTTAGTTATATGGTCATGATATATTATTTAATTGAATTATAGGCGATCATAGAGATTTCAGACACTTCAATCCTATATTAAATCATACAAATATTTATAACAATTCCCATTTCGATATTCTTATCATTAATTCAACCAAATAAAATTCACATGCGCATTCTAAATTTTATCTTGTCCTAATTCTAATACCACTAACATTATAAGCAAAATCATAAGCATGTAATTTAAAGAAAATGAACTCATTTGGCCATGGACATCGGTCTCTAGTAGTCGCAATCCAGAGATAATAATTCTTTCGATTCAAGGTCACCTAAACGAAAGAAATACCCAAATGAGTATTTCAAACCATAACTAATTCCAACCTATTAAATAAAAACTCTTAAGTTCATGATTTCCATGGTAAATGAAAATCCCAACTTAAAACGGTCATAACTTAGTCATTTTAACTCGGAATTTTGCAAATAAGCTAACGATTTCTATCTACTTCAAAAGATATATCTATTTATGATGTTACCCCTAAGTTTTGAAAACTTTTATGTCTAGGAAAGCTCGGATCAGATCTGATCAGTAGCTAAAAATTGCATTTTCGAAATTGTTTTGTGAAATTTGCATTATTTCTACTAAGTATATTATATGTGCATGCAATATCTACAAGTTATTATCATGAATGACATGATATGAACTATCTATATGTATATCCTTAATGATTTTTGGTTAAAAAGAATTTTTGGAAAACTTTTACTTTGCAACAACTTCAAGAACACTTGGTTGAGAAAAACTAGCTTTATTTCTTTGAAAATCATCCATATTTTTGCTAAGATAAGGTCTTGATGACCTATATGCCTAATACCTCCATTATCTTAATAAAATTCTTCATTTAGAAGTTGGAAAATAGATGTTTAAATAAGGGTTTTACCTAGTTACGAATTTTACAAAATTTTAAGGAATGAGAATATTGTTTGATCCTTGTTTTGAAACCTTTCCTTTGTTTTAGGATTATACTTTGATAAAATCCATTTACTCTTATCAAAATCAAGTCTTTATTACATCTATTCTCTAAGGCTCCTATTTTTCTATTAAAATCCTCATTTTGGCATTCTGAAATAGGAGTTTAAATGGGGTCATTTCTAGACCTGAATTTTGAAACTTATGTTTGAGATTATTTCTTATGTAAAACTCATTCAATCTTTCTAAAATTAAGTCCTAATTAAACCTACTCTCTAAGGCTTCCATTTCTTTAATAAAACTCTTGTTTTAGGGTTCGAAAATAGGTGTTTACTTGGCATATCACCCTAGTTACGAATTTCAAGTTTTTATTGGGGTTGAAACAAGTTTTAACTTATCTTTTATAACCTTTTTCTTATTTTGAAAATTTCTCTTAGTAAAAATAAGCTTAACTCATCAAAATCATTCCTATATGATACCTATTTCTTAAGCTCTTCATATTTAATGTAAAAACTTCATTTTGAAGTGGGAAAATAGGTTTTCTAAATGGTTGTTTCTCAATATCCGAATTTCAAAAATCATTTTTTTTATTGAAACTAAAATAGATCTTGAACTTTTTAACATATTCTCATTATTATCATGCTACTACAAGTCTTTTATGTATATAAGACAAAAATCTATGGTATTTATGGACTCAAAACAATAGATCTACTACATTATTTATGTCATGGATGCAAATGTAATATAAACATTATGCAGATGAGGTTAAAAAGAGAATATATGCACAAAATATCAATAAGAACAACATATGGCAATAATATAGCAAAATAATAGTAAAACAACTTAAATATAGAGATCCACAATATTGTGATGGCAAGAATATCATACTTAAGTGTTTCACACCCCTAGCATAAAGCTCATGGGGATTTTAGTGGAACCACAAATGTATGATCTTGCCATCACATGTTTTATTATGTTAGGATTTAATCTATTACCTAGGAAGTGTTTTGGAATAAGAAACTTGAAGGATAAAAAGTTTTGTGTGTGTGTGTGTGGGAGAGGGTCACAGCAAAGAGAGGGAAGAGAGGGAGAGAAAACTTTTTCCAAAAGTTTTATTTTGTGAGAAAAGAGAGAAAGTGAAAAAGTGAAAGTATAAAGGTGTTTATATAGGAAATGAAATTAGGGTTTTGTTGGATTAATTAATGAAGAAAAATTAAAACAAATGGAAGAGAGGACAAGGGAAGGGGACGCCGATTTGGGTTAAAGGAGAGAGAGAGAGATGTGAGATATTTGTTTTGTATAATAAAATCCAAATTTAAAAGTAATTTAAGTAAAAAAAGTATTGGAAAAGTAAATGTAAGAAAAATGATGTAAGATCATAAGAATAGGTTGTAAGGATATAAGAATAAGGTATAGGTGGTTATACTTGGTGAATAGTGTGATAGAAATCAAAAATTAGATTAGACAATTAAATTACCGGTAGTAATGAAAATACGATAAAAAGCTATAACTATAATTTTTATAACTTGAAAAATTCTTATAATTATATTTTTGAATTCCTTATTAAATTCCGATTCTAAAGAGTCATGTATAATATTTTTCTATTTTTGAGTCCCAGGGACCGGATTTCGAGAACAAATCTCGATCGGGTTCAAAACAAATAAATTTCTCTGAAATCTGATCTTTTTATGTTTTGATAATTTATTTAGGGCTATATTCTGGAGCTAACTTATTTTTATTATTAAGGGTTTCATTCTCGGGATTGCTGGACTTAGGCTTTCTAGGTCTAAACCAGCCCTAAGGTATCCTTTTCGGGTTTCAGTTTCTGGCTCCAATCTCCAAAACCGAGTTCAGGTTGCTAAGAAAACTAGGACTTACATAATCCCTATGTAATCCATACCCACAAAAAATTTTCACGTTTGATCCATAGATTTGAAATTGACCATCAATCATTGCATGTGAACCAATGCTCTAATACCAAGGTGATACAAATAAAATTCATGTGAGAACTACGCAGTAGATTCCGTGGATTAAATACAAAGTATAGAAATTATGGGATTTTTATGTTTTGTAGTTTTTACGGATTTTTTGGGTTTTAAATAATCAATCTAATAAATTAAAGATATGAACAATCTATCTTCTCATATATGATGCACCAACAGAATAATTGAACTAGTTGTTCTACTTAGTCGATATAACACACGATCAATAAAAGCAATAAAGAATAATCTATAGAAAAAACTAATCTAGAGAAAAAACCAGTATTACTTAGTAGGATTTGGAAACAATTCCAAGAAAACTAACAAAGCATTGATCACAATCAATTCAAAAGATGTCCAAAGATTTGTTAACTCTTGCTAACATAGCCCTAATGACCTTTATATATTCCCACAAGTTGGGTAAGGTAATAAAGGAACATAAAAGCCTAAAAAAATAAAATAGGGCACCAAAACACTCTACTCCTCATGGTCGTGCATTGGGGCAAGCCATCAATAAATACACAACAATCTCACAATCAGACCTTAAAATGGCCTAAAATCAAGAAATATAATGCTGACACTAATGTAGGTGCAGTCGTGCCATGGTGGTGTCCTCCATTGTAGTTTCATTTCTCCATAAACAATGTTCTCATGTGTTAGGCGTAGTTGTATCTCTACCCACCGTCCTTGATGCGGTATGTCAGAGACTATGTAACCCTCAATAGCTTCATCGCTTGCTTAGATTTCAACATTGTTTTTCCATGGGCATGTGCTTCAAATTTATTAATATAAGTTTACCTTTTCTTCATACTCAAGCACACTAATTAATGCCCAATAGCTAAGTACATCAATATCCCCTCAAATGCTTCATCTCACCTTCATTCGATTCCTCAAGATGATCTATGAGCTAAGTTCATTGACTAGCTATACCTATATGCTTTTTACTTCAAATTCTAACTCTAGCACTGATTAACCAACCAGTAAAACCGAATACATATGTAGCTAGTATTACTAGTGAGACCAGGTCGATCTACAGGGCTTATGATTAAATTACTAGTGTCTGAATATTTCCCTAGGCTAAGATATCAAAATCAGTATTTTAACTAAGTATAAGACCATTATTAATTAACAACTAGACTAATGAATTTAATTGAAACTTCAAACCTTATGCTCTAGTAACAAAAATGAGAGAACAAGGTTTAGGAGATGCAAAAGAATTAATGCTTCAAGTTGATATTGAAACTAATTATTTGGGTTTAACCAAACTCTTTAGAACTTGTCTACCTCTCGGAGTAGCAAAATTCTAATTACAGCATAAATTATCCCGCCTAGTTAATTTATCTATAATCAATAGGTAAAATAGTAATTTACTCACATCGAAAATACTACTCTAGTTTAAAATACAAATCAAGCACCGCTAAGTGACCAAAATTACTTAATATCCTATGACAAATCTTTTCAAAAAAGCACAAGATAGTTTGTACAGATTATCAAATCCTTCCCGGGTATCACTAATCCTATCTATCTAATTCATGTTGGCCATTCACAATTAAACATATTACAAGCAACAATAGCAAATTCCCAAATAATCAAAATGAACATCAAGAGTATCAAATTATCCAATCATCAAATCCATCCAAGCACATTCATAATGTTAAACATGGTATCTCAACATATAATCAAGCAATTATAAATCAAAACAAGGATAGAAAACACCTTAATGGAAAATCATTCATCAAACTTGTCTTCAAATCCATCATCCAAAGAAATAGGCATCGCTTGAATTCTATCTAAACCTAGAATCATCTCTATGTTGCTAGAACATTAAGGTTTTAGTGCCTTAGGATTGAAACAAACAAACAAACATATTTTTTTCTTTCTTTTTCTCTCTATCTCTCTATGATTTCAAAAGCACTAGAATCATACATACTAAAATCTGGTCGCAATTCTTATAGAGGAAACTCTAGAATTTCAACAACCAGGACACATACGTCGGCAGTTCCTCAATATACGCCATGTTATACTTTTAGATCTAGCTAATGTTCCTTGTAATTTGAACGTCAGAGACCTTACGCTGGCTCAATGCCGATGGTGTTAATTCCCTTGTAGCCAATGTATAATGTAAGCTGCACACTTTAAAATCTTACACTGGCAATGTTGATGCTTGTGCTTATAATTTGCATTTTGTGTGTATTAAAAACCGCCTATACACTACAGTGTAGGATCGTCATTGGTTAGTATAGGATCAAAATCATGAAAGCTGATGATCTTGCAACGAACATGGGTGGTGTTCGAGTCGGCTTTAATGTTTTCAATTTCTGTATTCATCCAACTCACTTTACATCGGTGCTTTGATTTGTAGAAGTGTCGATGTACGTTCATTTGATGAAGGCTGATGAAGTTCATTGATATACACTGGCAGTGCTTGTGAGCAAGTGTTAAAAATCTCGGTTCTATACATGCTCTATGCTGCCTTAGTGTCGGTGGCATATAATTGTAGATAGCTAGTGTTTATTGAAAAATTGTAGAAGCTGGTGTGTTCTGCTTTGAAGGCCGAAAATGTTGCTTTAATTGGTAGCAGGTGTTGGTTCTATTCTTCTTCAAATTCATCAAACTTCCCCTCAAAATTGCTTGTATTTTCTTGTCCACAATTCTCATGAACCTAAAATGACACAATTAAGCACACATAAGTACCATTTTCTTAGGATTTCTACAAAATCTATAACATATAAAGCCAATTTGATTAATGAAAAGTGGATATATTATAAGTTTATCATTCATCAATTCCCTAGCTCTAGATCAAGTTATTACCCAACTAAATCATGATCCTATCAATTAAATTGTAATAGAAGACAATAGGTCCTCTTTATAGAAATTTAGCTATGTTTTCTTGCCATACAAATTCATTAGTGTTATTTTTGATTTGATGACTTTCATAGTCTCTTTATTAATAACTAAGTTTTCTTTTATATCATAAATAAATATTTATAGATATTTTGATAATAATGAATGCAATTCCCTCCAACAGATTGGAGAAGGAGCTAGACAAATTATAGTTGTTTTTCTTTCAAATAAAAACCAAATGAGTTAAAAGGACTCTATAGCTAAATACCTGCAAGTGAGAATAGTAAGCTTTCTTTATTTTTCTTTCTTCAATTTCCAACTATTATTATAGTTATTGAGGGAAAAAAAGATTGAATCTAGTCATTTCATTGGGAAAGCAATATTCACTTCATACCACGTAAATTATAAGGGCCTTGATGAAATAAAATATTCGTAAAAATACAAATGGCATATATGCTTGATGCTTTCATTAAATCGTAAATTGATGGCATGTTCATTTTTCATCATGGCTTAATTTCAATTTGGTTTCATAATTATTCAACAAACAAAATGCTTTATATGAAAGATTTTCAAAGCAAACATAAAGATCCAGCTGGTTGAATTGTTTTTGTTTGAAAACAAAACAAGAAGACAGTACACCATTTGAAACATGTTACACAAATCTACTTATATGTATAATTTGATTGGTATTAAACTCCTAAGTTAAGATATACGTATCCATTTTTTATTTAATAATATATTTTTTAAATAATAAATTTAATATTTGATATGCTATTATATGTTAAATGCTATATTGGCGACACTTCAAAAATACTATTGTATGTTGAATGTAATATGTGAGTGCTCTGTAATATATGTGATGAATGTGATCTAATGAGTTGAAATCCAATACTAAGTATATCTTATAACCACTTTAAGGTAAGTATACCAATAAATTTATAGTGTAGAAATTAAGTATCACGTATCATTCCCATGAGGATCTTTTCAATTACTTGTAATTGTTGGTCCCAATAATGTAAGCAAGAGGGGGGGGTGAATTGCTTTTTCACAAAAATAAATTCTTTTCGAAATTTTCAATTCACTTCCTTTTAATTACTTTATTAAACTTAGAATTAATTAAACTTGCTGTTTAGAAACTAATCACAGCTGATAATCACACTTGTATATCTATTTTAATTCAAAACAGATCAAATTTAATTTTATGCGGAATACAGACAACTCTCTGAAGTACTCTCTGAAACAGGTTCTGAAACGTGACAGTTTATCAAATACTTCAATATAAATTGCATGAAAATAAAAAGAGTAGGGTAGAGAAAAATGCAAATCGATTTATAGAGGTTCCGCCTCGAGCGTCAGTCCTCTCTTCCAACTCCACGTTGGGGACCCGGTATTCCCACCGGTTTGTTCCACTATATCCAAAATCAAAAGTTACAAGCTTGTCTGCCAATCCTCTTGACTACAATACACTCTGTCCCAATTCTCACGGTTATCCTATAACACACAATTGGTTTAACAGATAACTTGCAACACTCAACCTCACAAAAAAAATTGAATGATACTCAATCAAGGAAATACAATAAATATCCTATCTTTCGAACAAAAATATTGTGAACACTTTGTAACGCAAGGACTTTTGAGAGAAATGCACTCGAAGACTTTTTCTTTCAACAGAGAGTTAGAGCAAGATTCGTTCTTCTCATCATATCTTCCTTGTTGTTGTGCTTCCTCTATATATTGTTTTATCTCAACGGCTAGCAAAGAAGTCGTTCAAAACAATTCGAATTCTTCTCAAATTGAAAATATTTGACTTGGCAAATTCCTCCTTTGAAGTGTCTGTTACGTGTATGATCAATCCCGAATAATCTTCTTAGCTTTATCCAAATTTCGTTGATGCTGTCATCTGATAATGTCTCATATATCTTGATAATTTATCCATAACAATTTGGATAAATACTTCAACAAACTATCCCATAAAAATAGTGATATCCTTTATCCTTGAAGATAAGCTTTAAAAGATCTTGAACCAACATGAACTTGGTAAAATATATCCCTTATCTTTAGGAATTTGCTGACCACGTGAAATATAAAAATCTGACGATCTTCTTCCTCAAGAAAAATTAAATAGACGTAACTTATAATAAAATTGATAAAATAAATCCCTTGGATATTTTATCCAACTTTAGTGGAACAAAATGAATATACTACCCAAATATATTCATTTCGTGGAGTCAGGCCTTCAGATGATAGGGTATAAATAAATTCGCAACATTCTGTGCATCTTCTGTTCTGGAACAGATTTAGTTTCTGATCTTCCTTCTGAAAATGAATCTAAAATACCTTCTGAAAATGACTCTGAACTACCTTCTGAAACAATTTCTAAAAAATCTGATGATTAGTTCAATCATGAAATAGTTTTGATTTTGGTTTTGTTTTGGTTTTGATTGCTATACTTTATTTATTTGTTAAAAAAAAACTTTTACTCCTTTTTGTTATCATCAAAATATTATGAGAGATTCCAACATTCTCCCCCTTTTTGAAGATAACAAAACCTTATGATTAAAAACAAATATAATATTATATATAAAAAACATATCAGATTTAACCAAACTCATACATACGGATCAATCACTAACTCACAAATATAATCAAATCATGTCATAAGCATATTGCACAAACTAATATTATCTTAAGATTTGTTTTTCATCATCTTCTCCCCCTTTTTGTTATCAGAAAAAAATAACTCCCCTGAGATTATGCATATAAAATTCATTGAAGTCAAGGAAATATAGAGATTTCAGCATAACAGAAAATATCACAAAATTATCCAAAAGAGAAAATATCTTCATTACAAACCGAAAACAAAATATAGAAAATTCGCTAAGAGAAATTGTCTGTGAAAAAAAATAAAGGACTCTATTTCTTTCTAGATGTCTTTTCCTTGCCAGAGATTTCTTCCTGCAGAGAATTTAGCAGGAGTTGAGTTGGAGATAGTGAAAAATCAGTTTATTGTTCAGCAGGGGATTGTTGAGGGATGGATAGGAGAGAAACCGCAGCTTGTTGTTCAGAGTAGGGTCAACAGGAATGTCTTTAGCTGCAACAGGGGTTTCCTCAGCAGGAGCAGGAACTTGTTCCTTGGATCAGCAACTGGTGGAGTGGTTCAGGAACAGTTCTGCTGTTGCTCTACATCCTCTGTAGGTGGAATGAGTCAGGATCAGCAACATGAGGGATTCCAGCAGCTGATGGAGATGTTGGATCTTTAGGAATGTCAGTCGCAGGTGGAGATGATGAACCAGGTGTTGTTGTAGGAAGACAGGATCAGAAATTGGCTCAGATGGATTGGTTCCACTTGAGGATCGGGAAGGACTAAAGGAGATTTTTGAACAGAGGACAAATCAAATTTCTTCAAGAATGCTTCCATTCGAGAAGAAATGAGATTGTCAATCTGTTGGAGAGAGATAGGTTGGGACGTCTCTCCCTGGTGCTTCAAGGGAATACCCCTCTGATTCAACAGTCTGCCCTTCTTTGATCTCAAACTTCTTCCCAGTCCCCAACTCATAATCCTTTTCTCTTCTTATGCTGCAACAGGGCCTTCCCTTTTTCTTTGGATCCTTATCAGATTTCCTCTTCTTTGATTTTTCAACACCATGTGGATCCTCTTTTTCTATTTCGTCCAAGATTCTTTTGAGAGTCAATTCTCTCTTGCGATTCTTCGGATGAACATAGAAAGCTCCATCAATGCTGTACCAAAATTTCTCCTTTATCGAAATACTCATGTGCTTAATCACTTTATCACCAATCTTCTTCATTATTTGAGGACTACGAACATGCTTAGGCATCTTCACATGATGTTTTTGCAAAATTTTCATGATTTATGTTTCCATAAATCAGTGCTTTTTATTTCTCCACATGTGCCGTAAGATAATCCTAGGCAAGTCTAGTTG